>JAUBOC010000181.1:15839671-15853679 GCA_032275365.1 Anablepsoides cearensis | reverse complement strand
CAATATCAGCAGGTTCATGAGGATAGGTGAATTTGGCCTTGGCGGAGGTTTGCACTCTCTGAGTGCTTCTAGTTTTTCTCTGTTATCTCCAAGGTGCTGTAAGTTTTGCTGCCCCGTCGGCTCCTTTTATTTGTTTAAATAAATACTTTTGTTTTTCAAGAAACTTGACAGTACTCCTGTATTCCCAAACTATGTGTTATAATTGACTCCAGTTTGGTCTAGCTGGGTTGGTGGCTCATTTGATAGAGCTGTTGCCTCCCAGCAAGGAGACCTTTCTGGGTAGAGTTTCCTCCCACAAACCAAAGATATGCCTGTTAGATTAACTGGTAACTCTAAATTGTCCCTATAGGTGAGAGTGAATGTTTGTTGTTGTCTTGTTTGTCTCTATGTGTCCCTGTGATGGTCTTCTGACCAGGGTGTACCCCGCCCCTCGCACAGTGACTGCAGGATATGAGCACCAGTGACCCCCCTGACCCTGAAAGGAAGAAGCAGGTATAGATACTGGATGGATGGAGCTGGTGAACAAGAAGCCGATGCTGCTTCTCAGCGCTGACAGGAAAAGCAGAAACCTATCACAGTTTTTATCCATGTTCCTCTTTTCTTTATTTGTACATCTGCCTGGAACAAAAGGAAAAAGAAAAACATTCAATAGGTATTGATTCGGACACATCCAACTTTTACTGGAGATCCCATTTAACCACAAAAGCTGATTTATTGTGGGCCCTCTGACAATCCCATTAAATTGCTGTCTAGCTAATCAAGTGAATTCTTTCTCCTGGAGGACTAATCTTTTATTGGACCAGCAGAACGGGTAACAAGACTGGTGAGGTACTGGAAGGTGCGGGTCTGCATCGCTGCACCGTAAATAAAGGAAGTAAAAGTCAGACAAAATGACAAACAGTATTTATCAGAAATGTGGTTCTGTTTATGTGCTCAGCCAAACATAGCTGTAATTTAAACAGCAGATCATTGGAGTCATCAATATGTGGACACAATTACGAAACAGTTACTGACTTCAAATTAATAAACAATTTTATTAAAGATCTCTACTGGTAAATGTTGTGGAACGGAAAATCAGTAAGATCAGGAAGCTTGTTTTTAATCAAGCATTGAGGGATTGTGCATGTGTGTGTATATGTTTGTATTCAAATATGTGAGTGCAAGTATGGGTGAACATGCATATCTTACAGGTATGTATGTTTTAAATGTATATATTGTTTAAATTTGGCTTAGGAGCATTTTTTCTTTTTTATTAAGAAGGGAAACAGGAAACAGGACGATTATTTATGTTATAGACAACAGGATGGAACAGGAGTGTGGTCAAATAAGTTTAACTTCTTCATACCCCTTTTCAGACATATTCACCAAATAATGGGTGTATTTTTGTGTAATTGTGTATGCGGGTGTAACAGGATGTATTCACACTGAGGAATATAAATTTGTTTTGTCCTTTTTGGTGGAATGTCTGGAATAAATAAACTCATTCATTTATTCATTCACCTAAAAGCCACTAGAGCAAGTTTGGAAAACCACACTAAAAATGTACTCTCTGGATTTAATTTATTTACATAATAAACAAGAGAAAAACTAAAGATATCAGTAAATAAATATATAAAGTATTTTTTTGCAAGTTTGTGCAAAGTTAGTCCTTCTAACTCACTCTATTTGTCAGGTTGTGTTGCTTTCACTTTATTTTATGTTTCACATACACGTATCCAGTGAAAAGCAGCATCTCTTAGCAAACCCAGCGGCCCCTAAAGCTTCTTATGATGAAATTGCACCAGTAAATCTTTATCTTTTTCTCTTCTTGTGTGTGCGCGCGCATCTACTTTATTAGTCCCTTGTTCAGAGGGGACCAGCACATCTACTAAATGAGGTGGAAACCCAAAAGAAATGATGATGGAGACCCAGGGACGCTTGACTGAATTTTATGACTAGTTGATAAAATTTCACTCCCTTTTGCCTCATGGGATAACTCCAGGAGAGACGTAGCTGTTTTGTTTGCTTTTATCAATATTCATTCATTTTCTTTATGAATCATTCTTTGCTAAACATTTGCATGAATACAGTACTTTTCATCTTGTGTAATAGGAACTAGACTTTATTTCAAGACTGAGTATTCTAAACCTAACTATGCTCTTTTTACTTGTCATCTTTAATAAAACACCATGTTGGCTTCAGAGCATCCATCTCTATCAGTTTTTCAGATACTTTATTTAAACTTAGAACAAAAGGTAAGCAAATTAGTGTTGGTAGATTATTTCTTTGTTGTAACAATGCTTCTTGGTAATAAATCTTATACTACAGGAAAGCCTGATAATTTCCATTTTAAATGGTGCCACATTTGTAAGGAACATGCATTTGTGGGATGAGCAGTAGATCTGAGTATATGTAAAAATATGCCAAATCATCTCAGCATCTCTGTTTCTATTGACTTGTTATGAGCTTATCATTACAGCTTATTCTGCTGTTGACTCTTGTTTTGAGCTTCTGGTCCCCCCAGGTGCTGCCAATCAGGTGCCCGCTGTAAGGTTTATTGCCAAAAAGCATTACAACAAAGAAATAGTCTATAAAACACATATGATTCAGTATTTTTATGTTAGACCAAATATAACAAAAATAGGCTACACAACTCTCTTTTTTATAATTATTAAAAGAGCAAATGAAAAAAGAACAAATGAAAAAGATCCTTTTACAAAAAGCTCATACTGGGACAGGCCAGGTCTTTGGACACACAATGAGAAGGGTTAGAACATCTTGTATTAACTGGAAAATTTAAAAAAGCAGTCGTGGACAACAGAGGGAGAAAGTGACAGCTTGGGCAGTTTTATGGGAACAGCCCCTACTATCCTCCTGAAGCTCGTGAAAAACCACGTAGAATAGAGAACCATGATCACCAACGCCCTCGGGCATGGCACTTAGATATAGAGAGAGGAAGTCCATAGAGGTCTCCTTTGTTATAATCAGACATTTGCTGTAGAATCAGACCTAAAGCATCTCAGACATCCACAGCACTGCTTGTGCAGGCAGCTCTGAAGTCCAGCTCAGCACCTCTAAACCTCACTGGAGCCGCCATTGATCTGATCGCCTTACTTATTCCTTGATTGACGTAGATACACTTTGCCACAGCGTCTTGACAGAATGAATCTTAGTCAGTCCAAACAGCCGTATTGTCAGCAGACATCCTAACTTTTTTTTTCTCCTCTGGTGTTTATGGAGATTTTCAGCTCCTAGTTCAATAGTCGTACGGCAGAGCTTTAGACGGCGATTGCTTTTCTATCGTCACATTTGCATACTAAAAGTGGAATCCCTCTGGAAAGATCAAGGTAATCTATGTGTGGCCAATGTTGGGCTTTGGCCAGGAAGACTCTGTCGATTCCATTAAAGGTAGGGCCAGATGTTTGTCATTACCTTTATTGATAACCACACAGTCAATATGGTGATTTATTCTGCTGGGATAGGTCTAAGCTGTAGTCACAAGTTTCACTGTGGATGGATCAATAGTACACAGTGAACAACATGGCCACACCTGGAGGAAGAGCATCAGCAAAGATACATATGTTTATATATTTTATATTTTTTATTTAAAGTATTTTTATTATATTACGTTTGCCTTCTTCGTTTAAAATAATACTTCAGATTTTCTGAAGTGGAGTTCTGTGGAAATTTTATGATCAATAAATATTTTACCTGTTGAACATAGCTTTTTGAACTGACTCAGCTTGGGTTGACGAGCCAATGCACTTCATGCAGTTGCTGTTTTATAAATCATTATACTGCCGTCAGTTTAGCATTACACAGTTATTTAAGAAGACGTTTTGTGAAATTCCTACTGGAAGGGCTTCAGGTCGCTCAGAAAGTCAGTTTATCAGAATTAAACTTTATTTCTCTAAATGGAAATGATCCAAAGGTGAGATATTTGTGACATGTTTTTTTTCCCACAGAAGCTCAGCGCAAAACATCAGAATTAGTTAAAAAAAATCAACCTGAAAAATCATTTAAAAAGTTGACACACAACACACCCAATCTTGCTAAAGTGTAAAATGTAGATAACCCAACAATGGTTTTTATATAGAAGTTACATTTTACAAGTAAAAAAGTGACAAAATTAAGTGAGTTTGTGTTCAAATATGTTGCTAATGTGATATTTTCTACTTTTAACCTTTTTATTTAAAACTCTAAGATCACAGATCTCTTTTGCAAATGAGGCCTGAAGGCAACTTAATGTACAGGTTTTTGGTCTGTGGGAGGAAACCGGAGTACTTAGAGAAAACCCACAGACACACAAGGAGAACATGTAAACTCCACACAGAAAGAGCCCGGGTCCGAACCAGGGATCAAACAGGACCCTCTTGCTGTGAGGCATCAGTGCTAACCATTGATCCATCATGTATTAACAGTGATACTGAGAGCTTAGCAGTGAAGTCAGCGTTTATTTCCACAGCATCGTGTCCAGAGCTGGACATTCCTCTGGTGGTTGTGTTGTGTAGGGGGGAGGGGGGGGGGCACTGACAACACCCTCTGAATAGACGCTGAGTTGCCGAACTGGACCAAAATGTAATTACCTCTCGCTCACAATGTCACGCTGCAGACCTGAGCCTGACAGCAGCTTCAAAGTGGAACACACTGGGATTGAATTAACCTCCAGCTGGGAACGCTGTAGTTGTTGTTGTGTGTGTTGGTGTGGACCGGTCCTGCGCCTTTTCCATTCGTGCAACTCACAAAAATCCTCCTGAACCTGAGCTGCTACACTATTATGCAGCGCAGAATCCGTTTTCTAAAATGCTTGGGCAAGCAGCACTGTTTTCTGGAATTTATTGACTTTTTGGCCCAACCAGCCAGCCGACCACAAAATTCAGCCCAGACCAGTGAGTGAGAATAAAAATGCTTTTGGACTTATTTGGCTTTTAAATTGTGTAAAAACAATATATTTTCTTTCACTTAAAAGTCTATAAACTCAACAGCATATTTCAGAGTTTCTCTACATTTATTAGTGACAGTAATTTGTTGCTCTCTGTATAATCCTTTATTATTCAGATCTAACAGATTATGTGCTGTCCTGTAGGGAAGTTAATGAGAGAGTATTTGCTGCTGAATTGATTAATATAATGTAATGTAGATCTAAAGGAGCGATTTGCTGGTTGGGTGCTAAGGGTTTGAGCTCAGGTTGGATCAGGATGAACATCCAGCATAAAACAATTGCCAAATCTTTCATGCTAGTTTGCTCGCTGTGGATACTTCTGCAGAAGGGAGCAGCCGAAAGAAAAACAACAACTTAAAGTTTGAACGAAAATAAAAGACTAAGATTGAAAAAAATAATTCTGTAATAGAAAACAGTGTGGTTGTGTTTGGAGCTCTAAAGCGCAGGAATAACTCAAAGTAGAAACAAAGTTAAAACGAGTCACAGTGACGATTCTACAGCTTCCTGGGTTTATATTGGAGCATATTTTCAAAGAGCTGCACAGTTTAACCTCGGTGGACCATGCTGTCCCTGATTCAAGAGCTGGCGTGCAGAGCAACTGAAAAGTGAGGAGGATGTGGGCAGATTGTTTTTATGAACAAGCTGTGAGGATAAGAAAGCTTTAGCAAACATCACAGACAACGTTTTACCGTCTGAGTGCTTCAGCATCTCTCATGTTCGAGGACATTTTCCCTGAATCATATTTACACAACGCACTGGCTGAATGAGAGTTTGTAATGTGAAAACACTGTTCCTATACTTTTTTAAACAGCATTCTCAGCTCTTTGAACAACTCCTCATTTAGACATTCAGTGATACGTTAATGCAAATGCAGAAGGAGTTTGTGACTGGAAGCGTCACAAACCAGAGAGGCTCATGAATGATGAGAGATCTCTGCCAAATAGGAGGAGAAATCCCTCTCCTTCCTCCGTGCAGTGGTTTGTAGTAGTGTGGTCCTGCTCTCCCTCGTGGAACCAGATGCATTATTGATGGATGGCTGATTGGGAACTCAATTACACAGAGATTACCGTGATGGCAGACACTGGGACACCAGTATCCTGTCAGAACTATTGAATTAGAGCAGAGGAGAGGAGGGAAGTGCCCTTCAGAGCCGCTCCTCCCTCCAGACCTCTTGGGGATGCTGGACGCCTGCAGCCTAGTTCATACTCTGACAGGTGACCTTCCAAACAATTGTACCTTATAAAAGCTATTATACTCGTGTCGCGGTTGTTTTTTCTCTCTGTTGCTCCCTTCTGCAGGGGTCGAGCCAACTCACAGGTGATATGGGATTTCTTTTATGCCAGAACTCTTCCTGATGCAACCTGGACTCAAATTTACAGTGTCAGGATTATAAGACTACAACACTGACCACTGAGATACTGCATATATACCAATATCGCAACAAATGTAAAACCAGAACTTATAAAAAGTTTGTTTCTAGTTTGCTGCATCAATGTATTAAATAAAATATTTAAAAAATGACACTAACATGTTTTTTCCCTTTATTTAGCTCACTTTCTAAACATAAAATCTAATTTAAAATTTAGTATTTAGTATTTCACTGTTCTTATATTTTGTTACTTTTTTTTTTAGCTAAATGTTAAATTTAAATGAGCAAACCCTAATGCTGCAGAATATAGCATTTAAAATCTAAATTCAAAATGTGTTTACTGAAAACTATGGATGGTACATGTTAGAAGTGCAGCTCGGACGCCTGCCACAACTGCAAGTTTGAGGGCAGCATTAGCAGCGTTAGCAAAATTAGCTATTGTCACAGGATGAAGACGTCGTAACAAAAGACGTGCATCAATGGCAAACACTTAACATTTAGCCAAAACATTTCAGATTTAACTTTTACGTTTAGATTTAGGATTTAACATTTACATATGACATTTAACATGTAAATTTAACACTTAGTAAAAATGACCAAAAGGTAAGAACAGTGAGCTAAATACAAATAAAACGTCAGCGGATAATTTTTTACTAGGATTTGACGATCAGAAAGTGAGCTAAATAATGAAAACGTGTTAGTGATGTTTTTTTACATTTTATTTTTGGGCACTTAATTTTATTCAACATATTATTTATTTAGGTTTCGATTTGCACTTATATTTTTTCTGCTTATTACTCATTTTGATACACTCTACTGTTTTGCAACACATATGCCTATTTTGTATAAGCGGTGCCCTAAAACTGGAGTAAATAATGTTATAAGTATACTACAAGAGCCTTCCATAGGTTAGACATGGATAACGTGAATCAGTTCATTTGACCTTTCAGTTTTTGACATGACTTGTCCTGTGCTGTAGCACACCTGCAGATGTCTGTGGAGGGTAGAGGGTACCTTCCTGTACATTTTGCTGAGGTCAGCAGTGAGTGCACATGCTAAGGTTTGTGTAATTCCGTCATATAATTTGATTTATCAAATGACAGCTGCTCATCTTTTAGCACTAAAATAGATGCTATGATGAGAAATGCTCAGAGTGTGAATGTATGTGCATAAATATTGGAATTTCACCAGATCTCATTCATATAACATGGCCCACCTGAATGAGGAGGGTGGCTTGGCGCGTCGCATGCTATTACAAGTTATTGTAATATCTGGATTGAAGAAGATGGGTGAGGTGGGGGGTCCTGAAATAGAATCATTCATCTTTCTTTTCTGTTGGTCAGCAATTTTGTTCCAAGTAAAGAAGGAAGCAATGTGAAAAAAGCTGATCTCAAAGGAAAGAAATCATTTGATTTCAGACACGCTGAAAAAAACCCATTTCAATTTTGGTCCAGAACAGTTCTAAGCCTCTGTTTATTACTTTCACCAAAGAAGCTTTGAAAGCTTGATCTTGTGTTTTTTTTGTATGGGTCTCATATATGTTTCTAAAGTTTTAAAGGAAACAATTTACACTAAAGAGTAATTTACAGAGGCAGTTTGTTTCATTTAAAGTAATCACGTGTGTCGTTACAGATCGGATTTTTACATTCTTTAAGTGTCTTCTTCAGTGTGTCTACGAAGAGACCGGCTCTTGAAAGAGACCTTTGTTCAGCTTCATGTTGTCAATGGAGATGGAGTGGGAGGGGGGGAAAGCGGGGAAGGGTAGGTGGGTGGGTTGGGGGGTGCAGCTAGGATTAGGTGGACAACAGGCAGCTTTCAGCTCCTGCTTTATCCAGGTCTTCTCCAACAGGCTGGACACTTTAGAAAAGACACCCCGGTGAGCCGTGCCCCGGTCCATTGGCCTCGTTCCTCTGAACACCGGGCACGAGTTAGCCTCTGGAGAAAAGGTTTAATAAGGAGTGGAGAATAGCTATTAGCTCCCTACCAACCTCTGTTGATGGAGGAGAAAATAGACCAACAAGAACCATTGGAGTCTGTGACAATCACATCACGGGGGAAACTAATTCACTTTCCAGGGGCTGAGCCTGTCCTCAAAATCTGAGCAGAAAGGACTCATTACCAAATTGAAATGGCCAAAGAGAGTTACATTTTACCAGCTTTAACCCGTTTAATTCTGCTGACAGGTCCTCGCTTACTGAAGGGTGTGTGTGTGTGTGTGTGTGTGTGTGTGTGTGTGTGCACTTCATATATTTCAGGTTGAGTCTAAGTTGCCTCAACTATTGATTTATCACCATGAAGCACACACAATATGCTACAGAAACTTTAATTTTTTTCTGTTCAACATGACAATGTTATTGTTTCATCAGATTTTTATATGAGACGCTGTTTTTTGTAAAACATACATTTCATATGTGAAATGTATACATTTTTATTGAAATTAATTCCAATAAGTTTTTTCTTTTAAATCCAAACAAAGCGCTTCACACCCCGCCCAGCTCCAGCTTCCAGATCAGTCCATACTAGTTTGATGGAGAGGTTTACGACTATATACTATAGCAGCACAAATTAAAAGATGTCAACAAAAGAAGACTTGTACATCCAGCCTTATGTTGGAACCAGAGTCTGACCTAGAACCAGAGGAGAATGAAGACAACCAAGTCCTGACCTTATTTCTCTGTTTTGTTGCAAATAGTGTGACGTAAGAGTTCAGAAAACATCATAGAAGTAGAGAAAACCGGAGGGTCCGGCTGTAGTGTAAAGTGCTTTGGGGTCCCCGGGGCTTGATAAAATGCTACATAATAGTCCATTTACCAAAACTGAACGATTAAAAAATATGACAGAAAACAGAAACAGAAAAATATCTACGCAGCACCGGGAGTGATTAAATAAAAAAAATTTTGCACACCTAGAGACCCCAAATACACAACAAAATGTATTTAATGGCCAAAAAGTGGATTTTGCATGATATGTCCACTTAAAGAAAAAATACATTGAAAAAAAAATGCAACATTAACCTAATCAAATAAATTCATTCTGTAATTCAATACGAAATGTTGAAAATATTTAAGAATGAACTTTAATAATGAAAAGTAAAGACATTTACTGATGAGTTGGCTTAAAACTGCAGAGCTGTTTATCAATATTAAGTCAAAGTGATCAAATATATTAGATATTGTTTAAAATAATGAATGCATTTATGCAATCTGAAGTCGACCCAGGCAATATGAATAAATGCATGGCATTATTCATAGAAGTCATCTTCATTAGGTAAGCATCTTTGCAAATTAATGTCAATGAGTTATATTATTACATTCCAATTTGCCTCAGTAAGCAGAGCTCTGTTTTGCATTGGTTATCATTTTTCAACATGCCTCATTCAGGGAACTTAAAGAAGGGCTCCTATAATGTTTCATTGTTCTTAATTTAAAATAAAAACCTACTTTATTTCTTTAGTAACACGTTTATTATTAAAAGTGGCACATAACACATTTTAATACATTTTTTTCACACTTTAGTGAATATTCACGAAAATGTTCTTGTCAATCTTCACACTTTAAGAGTTTGATTGCAGCTGATTCCAGTTCCTGTGATTGTTAATTAAAAATGTTAGCTTTAAATGTCACTCACAGAGAGGATATAACAGAAACACTCACGTATTTCAGGTGTTTTTTTTTTATTTTGTCTTCCTGATAACATGTCTAAACTATTGCAGCAGATCCTGTCTCCACCCAAACAAGACCACCTGCCCCAGAATGTAACCTGAAACATGTAAAATTTAGTTTTAAATCTAATTCCAGCTTTCTGGCCTCCATATGTTCAAAGTCCTTTTTCCGTGCTGTCAGACTGCATGCCTGCATGGTGGGTAAAGGTCAGATTTGCATGATCCTCTACAGATTAACAACATGCGTGGACTGTGACCACAGAACTCGTGACAGTTTCATGTCAGGTTTCATGCAGCAGAGAAAGTCTACTCACCAGTTTAATAAATTTACTGATATTATTCAAGCAAATCGTTTTCCACTTCCCTCCATGGTCACAATCCTAATTAACTGTATTAAGACAAGGTGTACAGGTTTTTTATTTTCGCATAACTCTCTCTAAAGTAGTCTTTCTAAGTGGCCCCTAATACGTGTTAATGTTTTTCAAAGTCTTCCCCACATCTGAAGTGTGAAGCTATTCATCGACCTGTGAAGTGTCTTATCACTTCAGAGCGGTAAATCTGATGTGTCTGTTAAGTTTTCTGAATGACCTCTGCGGTGTGTGTATATGCTGCGTCAGTATCTATAAGCGCTGTGAGTGTGAGTAACCATGCCACGGGGTTTAACCCCTCCGCATTGATCCCCAGGTTGCTCAGGGCTGCTGCCTAATTCTCCAATTTTCAGCTGTTAGAGATAGAATTGGAATAATAAACAGCTGAACCTCCCACCAATAATCCCCCTGACCCCCTTCGCTGCGCGTCTCTTTTTTTTTTATATGCACACACACTTTGTCCCTTCCTCCACAGCTTAACCAGCCCTCCTCGGGACGACTGAGTGTGGGGTAGAGTTTCTCTGGCTGCCCTAATCTTGGCCACGTCGCTCTCGCTCCTCAGCACTAATGAAATGATATCGGTCAGCCTCAGACGTCTGGAAGTGATTATCACTGCCATCACACATGTGTAAACACATTCTCGTTTGTGGCTACATAAAGGTCATTACACACTTTTTTTTTTTGCTTTTCCTTACCCAACAAACCAGCAGCTTCAGGATTACGAGATTGCAGCACTGACCGCAGAGTTATCGATGCCCCACAAACATGAGCAAATATTCTGTCATTATTGTCTGTCAGGTCATAGGTTGAGATGGAGGTGAGGCTATGATGTCATTGTTTTCAGAAAGTTGCACTTTGGCTGTCCACATGAAAACACAACTGCAGTGTTTCTAAAAAATGTTTCTCACTGGAACCCGGTTTCGAAAAATATTTAGCATGTGATGTTCGCGAATGATCTGACGACTCCTTACAACGGTCGATAGGAACTGTCGTTTGTAGTTTCATTGTTTTTACTCTTTTAACATCTTTATTTTTCATTTCTAACCACAGAGATATTAGCTCTTTTTGCACTTTTTTTTTTTTTTTTGCAAAAAACAGTCAGACGGGTTGTTCTGCCCATGTGACGCAATGACATCATCACATATCTCTATGTGATGACGTATCTCGTTATAAATCAATCAGCTCTACTGATCGGCTTTATGAAACAACCGGATCGTTAAGATCTGGACCTCCAAGTCATTTGTCTCATCTCACCAAAATACCATTTGGAGCTCCTAAGATGCCATTTTCATGTGGTTGTTTAAATATACAGACAGAACCTCAAAACCAAGGGTAAAAAATAATAATAAATCCCCTCACCCCCCAGCTGGGCCTGCCAGCACGCCACTGACTTCAGATGTGTGTGTGTAAAATATAAAAGGCTGCTATATGAATTTGTTTAAATAAAAAAAAAAAACTTTTTTCCCAACGCACTTCATCATCTGTGTGAACAACCTGCTGAATTGAGGTGTTGAGCTGACATAAACTTGAGTAAAAGTTGAACATGAGCAGGCTGACCTGCATCTTTTATCATTTTCAGTCATGGTGGCTCATATTCCTGCTCTCATGTCTCTATTTTAACTATCACCATGTGCCTGAGTAAACGCTGCACTAACTTCAAATGTTAGAGGAGTCAGAAATGTCACAGGTGTTTAAATATATCCACTTCATGTTTAGAACTGATTAGAACCTGTCAAACCCACTCCGTGTTTGAGGTGGTCCGTGCAGGCAGTAGTTACAGTGAATCTGCTTTTTGAGCTGATTTTTCCTCAGTTTTTGACTAACTTTGAGTCTTGAGGCCCTGAAGTCTTTGTGCTGCAGTAATGCTGGGCTCAGCATGCTGCCTGTGTCCACACACTGCTGCCTCAGCACTAATAAGGCAATAGAGTGATAGAGGGAGCGCCAGTTGTCTGCTTTCAACATCCCTACTCAACCGTACCCTCACCTAACCCCCCACAGAGACACCATTAGCAAATCTATTGGGGATCCCATATTAGGAAAAACATCAAGGAGTCTAATTGTGGTTCTGAACTGGGACTCAGTGGCTGTGTTAAGTTTTGTATCCACACTAATGAGTTGTGGTGTTTCCTTCCGTGGTGTTAATGCCCCTCACTGACCACCGGAGCTCGTCCTGCAATAGCTTCATGTCACACATTACAAATGAGATTTTTAGGAAGCCATGTGTTTTAGAAGGTAATAGGACTTAATCACATTTAGGTTTTATTTACACTCTTGCTTAATTATAATTCTGTTAAACTTAGCTTAGGATTATGGACATTTAAAAATAAAAATAAATAAATTGGGCTGGATTGCTCACAATTTATTTATTTTTACCAGAACTGCGCTTTTTTTCTGAGAAGCTGCTACAAAGTCACATCTCTGCAGTCATATTTATACGACTTACTGTTCACGTCTTCTTCACGTGTAAGCTGGACATTCGTAATGACGTCACATGAAGTGCGTTTAATGCTCTAAACACCTAACATGTGGTTATTTCCTTGTGTGGCGGCATGAAAGGGAAACTTGACTGGAGGACTGGCTCCGTGTAATGGGAGGAGTTGGCCGAGATATTTGGTCCTGAATGTAGCGCTAAAAACAGCCCGACAGCTGCGTCTTTAGAATCAAGCTAAGACACTGAAACGTCACCCAATCAAAAGACAGGCGGGACACCAAAATATTCAGCCTGGATTATAAAAAAACAAGAATAAGAACAAGTTTCGCATGTTTTTAGGACTACTGAAGGACTTTTCAGCTCCATTACTTTGTGTGATAATAATCTCATGGAAACATGACACCTTCTGAGTAGAAAAGTATTATATTGGTGCTGAAAGTAAAGCCTGCTGCTGATTTTATCTCTCTTTATGGTCAAAGGTTTTTTCTGGGTTTTGTGTTTGACTCACAACTGAGTCAACACCTGAGTGTTGTGAATGAGTTCACATGGGAGTAACACAGCTGATCCCCAACTTATTGATCAGTCTGCAGGCTGGGTCTTGGCCAACTTGACCCTTCAACAAGAAAATAATTAGAAACTTGGAAATAGAAAACAAAATGGTCAAAAGATATAAGTCCTGTGTTCGAGTTTTGAACATAATCAAAAACTTTGCGGGACAGGTTTGATGACAAAACAGAAAGTTGACCTTACTTTTAGCTCTTCTGCTGTGGCTGTTCATGTTTTTTGTTTTATTATACATATTGATAGTAATATGTGTGACAAAGTGCAGTGGGGCTCCACATTATTAAACAAACAAAAGGGATAATGCCTCTAAACAGTGGTGAGAGAGATGGCATTAGGGTTGGGCAAAATCGTATCATCAGAAATACTATCAACAAATATTTGTCACTTTACAATTACTGCAAATAATGCCACATGATTATTGTTGTGTCTGACACACTATCACTATCAGAGGTGCATGTGAGCCCAATGGTGGAAAGTGTCATAAAGCAGCTAACGCTAAACTTAACCTTACAAAACATGTTTATTCACCTAAAAGTCAGACACGAAAGACAGAAATTGTGGACCAAGGCCAAAACATCAGCTACATGCAGCTGTGATAGTCCTCTGTTAATCATCATTTTATACACTCACCGGCCACTTTATTAGGTACACCATGCTAGTAACGGGTTGGACCCCCTTTTGCCTTCAGAACTGC
>JAUBOC010000181.1:15811948-15832495 GCA_032275365.1 Anablepsoides cearensis | reverse complement strand
GTGTGTGTGTGTGTGTGTGTGTGTGTGTGTGTGTGTGTGTGTGTGTGTGATTGGGGGGGGAGTAAGTTTGAACAGGCTTCTGCCATTTGTGGACGTGCGTTAGCAAGCTCGGGGGATGGGGTGGTGGTGGTGGTGGGGGAGTTGTTTCTAAAATTACGAGCATGAAGTGACGCATCCAGCAATTATTCCCGAGGCTTCCTACTTCTGGAGAGAGCTGAGAAAAGTGCTGTGAAATGAGCACACGCTCAGATGGGACTTTGCCTTTTGCTGCACTGTCATTAACCATTCTGAGCACGTCCTGTCAATTAATCAATGTTTAACAAATGCCATCAAGGAGTTCGCCTGCTCTTCTTCCCCATCCGCTCTGCAATATAACAAGTTTCAAACACGGTGGCGCTGAGTCTGTCGCAGATGAATCGGAGAGTTTTGATTCTTATACGTCATTTAGTCAAATAATAACAAAAAACCCTTTCAAATTCTTATTTCCTTTTCCAAACAGTACAATGTTGTCATGTTCAACAACACTGACAAAAACCTCATCTGACAGCTGGCCTGGAGCATTCCCAGAGGACAATGAAACAAAAACATGGAGCAAGTCAAACTGCCATTCTTAAACTTGAAGTAAAAGACAGCTCTGTCTGCAAAAAAACACTGAGGTTCTAAAAAAAAGACGCACGCACACTGAAGATGTCTCTCACTGCCACTGCAGGAGTTTGGTTCATTTCTCCAGGGAGCACGTGATTAAAAAAAGGAGCTGCTTCTGCTCGAGCTCCGGGCAGCAGGTGTGAAAACTCCTCACCAGAGCTCCTCTCTTCTGTTATTACATCTTTTTAGGGCAATGAAAGAGAGAGCGTACGGGCCAGAGTGAGCAGGAGGCGGAGTGTGGGTGTGGGGTTGGGTTTCCTGTGAGTGATAGTGAGCCTGTGCCTAATGCATAGATTTAGATTTTTTTCTTTAGCAAATAATATATGCTGTCCAGTGCGCACATTATCCCTGTCTTCAGGCAGTTTAAGGACTGACCTTGGACTTGTTTTTATCAACTTTAATCTGATCAAAAAAATATGCTGCTTCATTGTGAAAGAAAATAAATGTCTTTTCATTTTCCAGTACAGTAAAAACTGTGCGAGAGCTGATAAAATGTTTGTTTCATCCCAAAATGAGAGATGGCCTGAAGACAATTTTGTTCTGTCTCCTCCAGCCGTGTTGTAAAAAGTGGTCGGCCTCTCAGATTGGTACTTTTACGACTGACTGGTAGTATGCTGCGGAATACAGCCCAGAAAGAATGTCCTGTTAGATATTAGGATCATAAATCACAGTGAACTTGAGAACAAAGAACACCAAACATGAGATCAGCTGCATCTTTTTATTTTTTTATTTTATGTTTTTCTCTCAAATGAGCAGCAAATTTGAAAAATTTATAAAAAGGATTATTTGCTCTTCTTAAGCTGTGATTTTCAGTAGCTTATAATTAGTTTGTATCAGCTAAATATATAATAACAATAATAATTTAGTGATTATCAGTATAAAATATTAGGTTTGTCACAATTCTGTCTCACTCCTCTTTCCATGATTCAACTCTACCTTATTTGGTAAAATGCACAAGATATTTCAAACATGCCAAACAAGCTGTTTATTGCTGTGTTGGTGTATGTTTACATAAAAGTATGATAAAATCAGCCGGATGTCCATAGTGCAGTTTTATTTCTGTTTATCACAGATGCCTGCTGCTTTAACTGTGTGAATACCCTGACTGTCAGCTCAGAAGTTCATTGACAGTGGATGAGTTTCATCTCCCTCATTCTTCCTTAAGATTTTGACATTTAAAACGAAGCACGATGAAGATGTATCAGGGTTATTGTGTGAAAAGAGTCTCTGTGTCTGCAGCATTCCTGAGATGTTGCTTAAGTCAACTCTCTGGAAAAACTGTCGAAACAGATGGAACAACAATTTTGAATCTGCAGTTTTGTTATTAAGAAATATCAAAATAATTTTTGTGAAATCTGTGCTTGTTTGTGTTGAAATCGTATTGCTTCATTCCCCCTCCCTGTGGAATAATAAAAAATGATTCTTTTTAAAACAGGGGTATTAGGCAAAATGGACTTTTTGAGCTTGATATCATGTTATAACCTCATCCCTCGTTAAAAACATACCCAGAGTGTTGCTTTGACTCATTCATGTTTGAGAAATCCTTGAATCTCCTGGTAGCCATGTGGAGCTGCCTAAACACTTGATGGTACAAAGCTCCGCCTATTTGTAAAAAGCTCCTCCCATGGGCTTAGTCTGGAGCCGAGATCCCGCCCCACAGAGCACCCTCCTCCTGAAGCATTGTTGTGAAGACATGGAGAAGTGGGAGTGTTAGAAACGGTAGGAGGTTCTTAAAGAGACAGAGGCCAATTTCAACTATGCGCCTGGAAAATACCACTTAAAGTAATACAAAGATACAAAATAAAAACCTTGGCTAAACATTTTCTCAACACAGAACCCTGATTTCATTAGCATTTTTTTAATTTTGATAAATTTGTGAACTGCCAGATTATCCTAAGATTTGTTGCCAAAAAACACAATAAAAAAAGAAAATCCATGCACGTCTTGATTTAAAACACACTTCTATAAATTGGTTCCTATGTTAGGAGGTGTATGATGGAGTGGAGATGTTGGTCAGCTTATCTAATCAGTGGACGGAGGTGGAGCTTAACTCTGAATAGAGCCTGACTGGATTGATCCATGGTGCTCATGTTTACAAGAGGGCCCTTCACAAGCGGCACAGTTTAATAGCACACTGTCCCAGAAGGCTTGTTGCATCCGTGTGCATTTTGTTTCTCAAGCCAGGGAAAAAACAAAAGTGCCAGGAAAAGAAAAGGAGGAAGCAACCTCAGGGGAGCTATGAAACACCACCGGAGCCCCTGCATCTCAGGACTTCCTGCCAGGATAATGTTTCACCTCATCCATTGATATTTTTATAGGAAACCACAACAACGTCCAGAGCAAATGGACCAAAAGCTTCTTTGGTTTTTACTCATTAAACAATAGGTTCTGTAAATTTTATGTAGCAGGTCTGATTTTTTTAGGGCTGAATTAAAAATTTTCCCGTCACAATCTGCCTTTGAACATAAATGGACAAAATTTGAATTTAAAGCAAAGCCGCCGAAGAGAGCTGTGCCACTGTCCTCTTCACGCACTCCTGCACTAAGATGCAGCTCACACAGGTCCCTCAATAAATCCCAAACTGACACAAAAGCTGTCAGTGGACTGCTGCTGAATAGATTAATAAGGTTTCCATAATTAGACAGGCCCCTGACAATAGGATCCCTTCGGCTTTGTCTCAGGGCCAACTGGAGTGTCCGATCCATGCATGTCTGCTGGATGGGTGTCCACTACAATGGCCGCACCGACAGTAAGGCGGTCAGCAGAACATCTGTCTCTCCTGGGGCCAGAACCCCACACAATAATTGGGAAGTTTAATATGCATACGCAGAAGGTTCTTATCTACCTCCTCACAGCAATAGATTTCTGAATGCATCACATTTCTTTTAAACAAAAGCTTACAAGGATTTTGTTGTTCAAATAATGACGCTCTTGTTCATAATTAATTTAGCATTTAAATCTTTAATCCTTGGCTAAGATATTAAAAGATAGATTTGACTGTGGCAGAAAAAAGAAAAACTTGCAATAATAGAACTGGGATGTTGCAAAAATATTTTCCAACAATCTGTTTCGCAATTGATTCACAAAGTTAACAAAGGATTGTTTATTTTTAATTTCTGATCCAGAATAACAAAGAATCCCAGGCTGTAATAAAGCATACACAGTACTGAGGTTGAGCTAATGGTTTCCCTTCTATCAACAGCATGTCCACATTGTCCTGATTCCCTACTTCTAATCTTAGCTTTTTTACCATTCCTCCAATGAATTAATCTACACGATGGCTCTGATTTAGGCAGACGTGTAGATTAGAGCTTGCTCAGTTGATCGTGGAGTGTTACTGCCCTAAAAGCCACAATCCAACAGAAGGCAATATCTAATTACACAGAAAGGGCTAAACTCTGCTGCCGTGCACCCGTTTGAATCTTTTAAAACAGGAACTTAATAATAAAAAAGCCTTATAGAAAATAAAAAAGTGCAAGTTTTGATGGTGAATTTGTTCTTTAAGTATACACAGCTGGTTGTTGCACAGGTCTAGGGAGTAGTGTATCGTTCTGTATTAGACCTACTCTGATGATGGAGTGGACAGCAGTTAGCCCGCCTCACTGAGTCCTATAATGTCGGCTACAGTCCGCTTAGAAAGGACGGAGCGCCTGCTGTCCACTCTTTCCCCTCCCTTCTTCCATCTCTGCCTTCTTCCATCCCTCCCTCCCTGTGCAGGTTTTATGAGCTCCCCTGGGCTCTCATCCATCTCTGTCACACACAGGCCCCATTATTGGGGCTGCTTGCAAACTGGTTGGGCTGCAGATGGGAAGGGCCTGCAGGACATATATGGTTTCTGCAGCCCGGACAAAGACCACAAAACAAAACAAAATAAATTTTAAAAAACGTGGTCATCAGGGTGTGGATGAGTCAGTGTAAGCGTATGTAAAATAAACGAGTGAAGATAATGTGAGAAAATCAGAACTTGCTGCAGCGTGGGCTGGCTGAAGCTGTGTGAAGTACTTGAACTGGTTTGGCCATTGGGAACTTAAGGCAGTCCATTTGAATATGAAGAACATGATAATCCAACGGCCATCTGGTCTGCTGGTCTCATCTGACTGAATAAACAACAGGCGTAATCTGAAAACACACACGGAGAGGTTTGGAAAGACAGAGGTCAAAGTTGAGGAGTGAGCTAGAGAGCGGGTTGGAAAAAGCCAAATCTTAGAGTATTGGATACTGAGGTTTGATTTAAATGGCAATAAGAATCCCGGCTCCTCACCTACAGACACCCATGAATAATGAATCATCGGGAGTCTGCTGAAGAAAAGCCAGAGAGTGCAGCAGTGACGGCTTTTGCTATATTCCTTTTTTTTCTTTTCTTTTCTTTTTTTACCTTCCTGGTTCTGGCTGGAGTAGCTCTCACCTCAGGGTAAATTGTGACAGTTCAATAATGCCAAGCTATGTGTGGAATGTCAAGCTAATGCTTCTGTGAGAGGCAGTGCTGCCTTTCATGAAACTGATGACTCTACAAATATAATATAGTGATATAGAAATATTGACACATGAAATATGCATTTAAACAATTGTATGTGTCCTTAACTGGCAGATAAGGCCAACACACATAAAGAACCTTTAGATTTTTAATTTTATACTTTTAGGCGTTTCTTTCCAGATCTCCTCATTTAAGGTTGAGGTCAACAGAAATTCTACTTTTCCAATGTTCCATAAGAAACAATGCAGAATAGTTTTTCCAGTACACTCTCCTCTTTCAGTCCCACTCTCTCTGCACACACCCTCCTTTACTGCCCCCCTTCATGTGTCCAGCAAGCCACTGGGTGTTTGGAGCTCTTGGCGTATGGTGGGTGGGTGGACTGGTGGGTGGTGGGTGGGGGTGCAGGGCGGAGGGAGCAGGCATTCAAAGCAACATGCGCATGCAGATAACAATAGCTCCTCTGGGAGAGCTGCAGATGTTACTATTAGAGGGAAAATTAGTGGGATCTTATCTCCACGCTAACATGAAAAACAAAAAAAAACAAACAAAAAAAAAAAAACAATGCATGCATCCCGCTGATGTGCTTTTACCCTTTCTTTCCTGCAGCTTCCCCGCCCTTCTCTAACTCCTCCATAGCTTCCTCTACCTCTTTGGGAAATTTGACACTCTTTTGTTGTCATACGCCACAGAAAAAATTATTTCCTAACAGCAGAAAGACCAGGTTTTGTCACTGGCTCCTGAGGGAGGAGGATCTTTGACCAGAAGTGTCAATTTGCACATGACTGTGAAGAAAATAGTCATGACGTTTAGACAGCTCCAAATGGCTACCGCTGCAGATTCAAGGATTTCTCAAACATGCACGAATGAGTCAAAGTAACATTCGTTGATTCTGCATAATAACCCCCCCCCCCCCTTTAAGTTTTCCTTGGACTTTCGTTCCTCACAGCTTCAAACCTGTTAAAACTCTTTGCTGAAAAGTACGCTGGCATGCAGGAGTCACCATATGACCAGCCTCCTTTAATTTTACTCTTCAGTGTATGTATTCACAGTAAACATGATTTAATTTTCTTGTGTTTCTGTTCTCAGGCCTGTTAAAGATGCACTGGAACCCAGAGCATGCCCAGTCCCTCAGCCAGTGGCCTGAGCAGCACCTGGACGTCTCCTCCACCACCTCCTCTCCTGCCCATAAGTCAGAATTTTATTCTGGTCGCGGCCGCAGCTCCAGTTATAACTACGCCTGGGCCAACGATGACATCTCCGCCCTCACAGCTTCAAACCTGTTAAAGCGCTACGCTGAGAAGTACGCTGGCGTGCTGGACTCCCCGTACGACCGGCCTCCTACTGTGGCTACATACCCAGAGCCAGGGGGTTTTGGGGGCCTTAATGGCCAGAAGACCGAAGTGGAACCTTGGCCGCTGATGCACAACACTGACGCCTCCTATCCTTTGGTTCCTCCTGGATGCAACGAGAGCCTTTCAGCCTCCAAGACTGTAGCAACATCCACTGGCCCTCCTGGGGTTGGCAGCGTTTCAGTAGCGAACAGTAATCTCTCTGACTCCGCTTACAGCGGCGGCAGCTCTTGCATTGGCCCCAGTGAGTATCCCTCTAGCTACAATGGCACCTATCTTTCCTCAGGGTTCTGTCCACAGCCCAGCGCAGCACTTCCCCCTGCCTCCCTCCACACTCTCCAGTCCACACCCACATTAGTACCCAGCTTCAGCCCTAACACACCAGTTTATAACTACCCACCTAGTGCATACCCTCCCCAGACCAGTCTGGCTCCAGGCTACAGTCACCCCTCCACAACATACCTCCCCTCAGGTCTGCCAGCCCCTACCCCTGTTCCCTCAAGACCAACAGTGGTAGGAGGCACCTACAGCTACCAGAGCTCCAACCTTGGGGCATCTGAGTCTGGAGGGACATTAAAAAGAAAAGCATTTGAGATGAGCATAGAGGAGGATGACAGTGGGGACAGGTCTCGTTACAGAAAATATAAGTTTGACCCTTTAAAGGGTGGCGGAACTTCTCCCTACAGTGTGAACGACAAAACAGAGTGTCGTGGAAATGGCTTCAGAGGTTCAGGCAGTGCAGACCCCCAAACCTTCAAACCCAGCAAGCCCTCTTCTCAGCCCCTGGTGTCCCCAGAGTTTGGGGCA
This sequence comes from Anablepsoides cearensis, assembly GCA_032275365.1. Taxonomy (NCBI): domain Eukaryota; kingdom Metazoa; phylum Chordata; class Actinopteri; order Cyprinodontiformes; family Rivulidae; genus Anablepsoides; species Anablepsoides cearensis. The sequence continues at coordinate 15,825,220 of JAUBOC010000181.1, read as the reverse complement.
GGCGTGGAGTACAGCCCTCCAGCAGGCATGACGGGGGACAGCGGGGTGACGGAGCAGGGCTTCACCCAGCAGCAACACCGCTCTCAGGCACTCAAACGGCCTCCGTTATGTACTCCAACTGTTGAGACTATGAAGAGCCCAGACCCCCGACTGTTGGAGGTCATCAATGAAGAATTATTAGACTGCAGCCCCACGCTGCTCTGGAGTGAACTATTTGGGCTCACCCATGTTAAGGCTGCACTGGAGGAGGACATAATTTGGCCCGTTTTGAGGCCCAGTCCAATGGTGCAGCCACCAAGAACCGTCCTGCTGTTTGGCCCCAGAGGAGGGGGTAAGATGACACTGGCTCGGTCACTGGCCTCACAGTTGGGGGCTTCGTTTTACCATGTTAGTGGAGCAATGCTGGCCACCAAAGGGAAGCTGGATGCAGAACATATTTTGGGTTCTCTACTGCAGGTGACAGAGGCACGGCAACCCTCAGTGGTGCTGCTTAGTCAGGTGGAGGCCATGGAGGAGGACGGGCTGAGGCAGATCCTGCTAACTACCCTGGAGAAAGCCCAGGTTGGGACCACAGGTCTGGTCATTCTTATATGTGCTACTGGAAGGCCGGATCTACTGCAAGACGCGGTACATCGGAGCTTCGCCAAGCGATATTATGTTGGTCTACCAGATGTGGGAATCCGCCAGCAGGTGCTGCTGCAGGCCCTGACGCCCCAAGTCTGCAGCCTGAACGAGAGGGAGCTGAATGCTGTGCTGCAGCGCACGGAGGGCTTCTCAGTCTGGGAGCTGCTGCAGCTCAGTCAGCATGCACTTTCCTCAGCATCCTCCCAAACTGGAGCCATGCACGGTCTCACCACATCCCCCAAAGCACCAAACTTCACTGATTTTGAGAATGCCTTCTGTAAGGTGCGGCCACACACCACCACGAAAGAACTAGACACTTGTTTAGAGTGGAGCAAGATGTATAGCCACTGAGACAGAAGCCGGTCGTTGTGTTCGGACTGCTGGGTTTTAGTTCTGGCATAGAGAGCAATGGGAATGTTTTGTTGTGGTTTGAATGACAGATTATGCAGCCAAAAGAGCCAAAATGAGCTCATCAACTGGAGACTGCTGACAGAGTTGTTCCACTGGCAGGAGCATGCCATAATGTACTGTTTTGTTTCGCCCACATAATTTTATTATTCCCAAAGAAAAGAAAGGTGGGTAGGGTAGTGTTATTAGTAATTTGGCCAATGGGAAAATCAGAAACCTATTTGGAAACTCTCCAAGATCCTTATTAGTCTTGGTCCAGCACAAAATCAGTTATTTGTTGCTTGGTGATGTGGTCCAAGGTTATGGATAATCAGGGTTTGGAAATATCCCCCTTTTGGCTGCTGCTCTCAGGTTCCTATTGGTAATAACCAGTCCTCGTTCATGTTATCCTAACCACGTCAGTGTAATCAGTGATCGTAGTCATTCGGCACAAAGGGCTTGGGATCAGCAACACTTCAGCAATTTTTGACCAAAAACTTGTCAAACCAAATACATAACGAAAAGCACTGTTATTTCCCCCTTTCAAATAGACTGTTTCTAAAAAAAAAAAAAATCACAGCATGTTGATATTTTACAATATCTTCTTACCAAACTATGAGCTAGCAGCTGCTTGTTACTATTAGAAAACACAAGCTTTAAAACATGCACCCGTTTGTTTAAGTGAATTTTTTGTGTTGTTTGGTTGCAGAACTACTCCTGAATCTTTATTTAATGGCACTGTGCTCACACTGAAGGCAGCACAATTAACTGATAATCTTCTTTATGATCCACATTCCACATCGACTGCAGTTTTCTTGAGAATCCCACTCAAAGATGGAAACCTGTGCATCCAGCTTCTCCCACATCATGCTTGTTTTCCTATCACAAGTTTTTCTTTTTTATATTATGTAATTTTATTTTAAATGCTCAGGAAGAATTTCTTTACCTCAGAACTAAGAAATAAAGAATGTATGTAATCTTAGGGTCTTAGAAGCGAGTGTTGTGGAGTGAAATAAAGAAGAACCTGACAGTCTGCAGCTGGGCTCGTATCTCGGGAGAGAAACTTGAATATTCTACAAAGAGTAACATTGAATGTAATTCAGGTATTTTTAAAAGGATATTTGATGCCATAAATCCATGTATTATTATATATGAATATATAAATGTTTTTTTTTGTTTTCAGTTCTTTTTTTCCTTTATTTTTATTGTAGTTTATGGTGAAGTGATGATTGTTATCAAGAAATGCGATGTAGAATACAAAAAAAATAATTCTTGTTTTGTTGGACAAACTGCTTGCAAAGCCCGTGTTATCTAGTGGTTTACACATCCATGCTTGGTGCAAAATATAATTTGGAAATAAAAACAACAAATCGAACATGTGAGCACAAAATAAGACTCTTAAAGACAAAACTGGCCACAACACACCACATAAAGAAGTTTCTAAATGTGGCTTTTGATATTTCTTTAAGGTTAAATATTTAAAGCAGCGTAAACATATAAAGGATTGATCCAGGAATGTTTCTTTCTTTTGCAGCACATACTTCCTCAGTTTTTCGATCAAACTGGGAAAAATTAAGCAGGTTAAATGGTTATATGTGTGACTTTTGTCATGGATCTAGAGAAGTATACACAAAAATGATGTAATATCATCTTCACCATCTTTCCCTTCCTCCCATCCTCATCATTCTTCTTCTCTTTCTCTCTCTCCCCTCCCAAATGCAATCTCATTAGGCGGGATTGCCCCATGGCCACAGTGACCATGTGGCGTTTTATCCCCCCCTCACCTTTTCTTCCCCTTCCCTTATACCGATTTCTCCGAAGTGGAAGTGGGGCTGATTGATGTCCAGCAATCCTATATCAGAGTGCAGCCTTCCTTCAGCAGCTGGTTGCTTCAGTCATGCCATACAGCCGGATCAATCAGCGTGACCCCCACTGTGCATACTGATCACAGCCTCTGAAACCCAAAACACTTTCACAAATCACACCTCTGCCCCAAGCAGCAAACAACAACAAATATCCACTTTTAATAACAGGAATTAAACAGTCATGAAGACCTAAAGCTGCAATATTGTTACTGACAGTTTGTCCAACAAAACAAGCTTTTATTTTGTACGTTTTGATCTGCAGTAGCTTTATTCTTGGTTATTGTACATTTTATGTAACCATTTCTACCTCATTTTTTGCAGCATATTGTACATGAAAGTATTTATTTCATGTCGTTCTCGATGTCTGTTTTAAAAATGATAATATTGTTCTTCAACTGTAATAGTCTACCTCAGAAAAGACTGTATTTTAAGAGAAGAGTATCACACAATATTAAACAGAATTTGTCAATATTAAATTGCGACTGTTTTTTTTTGTGTGTGTGTAGTTAAATGGCTACAATTGATCAGGTATATAAATATATAAAATGATATGGAAGTTTTTCTTTTATTTGTGACCTTACCTGATTTCATTCCTAATAATCTGGTGTTTAAACTCACCAGATTAGCTCGGTCAGTGTCGTGGTCTTGTAATCCTGAGGCTGCAGGGATGCATCAGGAAGGGTCTCTGGTGTAAAACAAATCTTTCACGTGAGTTGGCTCACAGTGTCAACCCCTAAAGACGGAAGCAGCAGAAAGAAAACCACATTTTATTTTACACCGACATTAACTTGAACCGCCTTTAGAGTATGAAATAAGACATTAAAAGGAGACATACTATATAAATAATGTGAAGGTTAAAATGTGCTCATGTTACACTTAGAAATACTAATTTTGCACTTCAGATTGCATCAACATTGTTTAAAAGATGAGCTAAAGATTAGGAAAAAAGGAAGATAAAAGTAACGACAGATAATACAGCTTTGTGCATCTGTGCGCAAATAATTTTGCCAGCCTGCATGTTTGCGAGTGTGTTTGCGAGTGTGTTGTAGCTTTCAGACCAGCAGCACCAGCTCACCCCTGAGGCTGCAGGCCCAGCACCAGAGCACAGAGGTCCTTCATCCCTGTCACTGTCTGTAAACAACTGCTCGTCCCAGAGGCACCCCCACACCCCACCCCCCCATTCTACGCTGCTATTTCTAGTCTTTCCTGACATCTTTCAAAGACTCAAAGAGTTGCAAAGTAAATCTGAGGAAAAAGAAGTTAAAGTTTAGCCGAGCGGCTCCTGAGTTTATAAACAGATGAGTGACTGAGTCCCGGTAGAATAACGGTGCTGCCGACGTTAATGACAGGAGGGATTAATTGTCTAATAGTGATGCATAGCTCTGTTAGAAGCACAACCTTTTGCGGCAGCTGCCCTTCATCCTCTGGTGAAGGATAATCATTTCTGCAGCTGTTTCAGAAGTTTTTCTACATTTTCCTGCTTCTATTAACCAAATCAGCAAAACAGAACAAATTCCTTCACTACATCATCAGATGGTGAGTGAAATGAGTAAAACCTAAATAAGATTAATGCAGCAACATATACATTTAAATTTTAAAGGTTTTTCATCAGACATCATGAATTTAAAGGATAAAAATGGTTTTAAGTGGTGGGAATTACTCTCCATTCATTACATGAAGGGAAAACCACTTTGTCCTATTTGTCCTGACGCGAGTCCTTGTCCTCCAGGAAGTCAATCATTTTCCTCTCCCTGCTGATTGGAGGTAATTAGGCGAGCCGAGTTTGTAATTGGATAATAAAAGATGCTAATGAGTTGCTGTCCTATTTACTCAAACTGTGGAGCAGAATAGCAGCACACACCTCAAACACACTTTAACCTCCACGGCTCCGATAAGAAAGTGACAATAAAAGGACACTTTCTAGTAAAAAAACAACAATTTGTTCAACTGGTTTTATATGAATTGTATTAAAATGTATTTTATTTTTGGTTTCAGAGAAAAAAAATATTTATGTTAAGAGAAAAGTGCTTCCACAGCGGACCCAGCCCTTCCTTCCACCTTGGGGTCTTCCATTGTGCGGTCCTTGAGACTGACAAGGTTGACATCAGAGGAGAGCTCTGACATTGGGTGAGTTAGGACTGACAGCTGTTAGCAATCAAGTCTATTTTGAAGTCAGGGACACACAGACCCCCAGGGCCAAAGCAGCAACCAGTCCTAGCCCCTCACCCTCCCTTAAACTCAGCCTACAACCTCCAAGCCCCTCGGTCCCTCAGATAGCAGGCACATCTGTATTGGTTCCAGATGTTGGGAGCCTTCAGAGAGAGAGAGAGAGAGGGTTCTTTACCTGAGAGAACCCCAAAAATGATGACAGCCATGAACAAGTTTGCAGCAACAACTGTTACATAAACACTGAATATGTTCAGCACTAAATCTGACATCAAGAAAAAGAGTTTATATTTAAGATGCTAAAATGATGAATCTAGTTGTACGTAGATCTCTAACTTGTCATTGTAACATTTAAAACCTAGCATTTCTTACAGGGATTCATAACACTCACCACCATTCACACCAGAGTTTTAAACTAAAATCAACTTAATCAATGAGTTTCAACCATTTCGTTCAAATTTTGAAGAAAAGGGTTTTACACATATTTTATTTAATATTGTAAGTTATCACGCTCAGGGGAACTCCTGTGTATGACTCCCAGCTACTTCCACGACAAATTTTAGCTAAATATCTTTAAAACTGATTGAGTCAATTCAGTGTTTTTTAATGTCAAATGGCTGTGGGTGCCATCTTGAATTGAACTGACAGATTTTGTTAAAATCCATGTAGTGGTCCATGAGATGTTTTGGTAACAACAAATGAACACAAACAAACATTTTTTTGTCTTTGCCAGCTAGCAGTACTAAAGGTAAGAGCTGAGTACTGTGACAGAGAAGGCTATGTCAGATTATCTTTAACCACACACATTTGTAATCAGAATATTTGTTACAATACCAACGCTTTCCAAGAAGTTAATCTGGCAGACGTATAGAGGAAATAACTAAGAGATAAATGATTCAAGAGAAGTTGAATCATAGTCAGTTTGCAACTTTAAGTCACGATGAAGAGATGGAAGATTTGTCTGAAAGAAAAAAATACATAATAAAAACACATAAGAGAAGCTGATGGCAAATATTGAACCTTTTGCAGCTGCATTGTTTCTACGTCGGTCCTTTAGAACCCTCAGGAAATTAGATCTGACAGGTGGAATGTCCTCGCTGAATGCCTGGGTCTGCCCCCTCTCTCTCGTGACTAAAATGTGATCACAAAATAAATAAATAGTAAACAGATCCACTGGAGAATAAACAGATGGATGTCTAAGAGCAATTAAACAGTGTTTGCAAGTGAGAGACAGATGCTAAGTGAGGCTAATCAAAGAGGGGAACTCCTTTTTTTCTAAGTCAAATTTACCTCCTATTAGGGAGTCTGTAGATTATCATGTGTTGCTGCGATGGCTCTTAATTTCAAACAGACTCTTAAACATGTTGAAGGTTCATACTGGTTTGTCTTTTGTTTCAGTGTTCAGTTAAAGAATGAGGATGGAAGAAGACAGACAAAAACTTCATCTAGCTAAAAATATTTATGGGTTACTTTTGTGTAAAAACAAAAAAATAATTCAAATTAGCTGAAGTTCTCTTACTAATTTACTGTGTTGTGTTTTTTAGGAAGCTTAATAAGTTAAATTATTTTAAAATATACAACAGCAACAACAACAAAGAAAAAAAATTGAATTATAAAAGCTTCAAAAAGCAATTTATAGATCAAAACAGTCATCAAAAGTCATGAAACTTCAAATATTAAACCTCAGACAACAATCAAAGACACATATTTAACACATCAGTGCCCCCTGGTGTCTGTTCTGGGTAAAACACTGAGAAATTACAGAACTTCGATAAAGCAGTGCTTCCTAGTGTTTGGATCAAAACCCAAACATTTTCAGTATCAGTGCAGTATCGGGTTTATAGATTATTTCCAGAAATAACACAATATATTTTTGCTTTAATTATTTTAAACTTTAAAAAACAGCAGTCATAAATGGCTAAAACTAGTCCTTGAAATGTTTAGATCAGGGGTGCCCAAACGTTTTCCCTGAAGGGCCAAAATAAAAATCTATCCAAGGGTTGTGTGCCAAATTTAATAATATAATACATGAAATCAAATACTTCTAAAGTAAAGCCTTTATTTTTTTTATGATTAAGCTGCAAAAGGTTAACTAAAAAATAAAGCAGCAAAATAGTGTGAAAAGGCTAGCTGAAAATTAAGAAATAAATGAAGAAAAAAATAATGTGGTGGTAATTATGGCAGCTAAAAGTAGCAAAAGAAAAGAAACAAGCAGATATGTTGAAGCAGAACAATGATTTAAAGGAATTTAAAGAGCTCTCCATGTATTATTATCAGGAAAAAACTGTAAACAAAATTAAACATTCTGAAAAACAGAAAGATTACAAAACCCAAAACACAAAGTAACCATTTCCTGAATAAGCTAATCGTTTGCTATATAAATGGCTAAAATAGCAAAAACAATGTTAAAACAATGAGAATAAAAAACAAGATATGAAATATATCTTAATAATATGAAATAATTCATGAGAAAAGGGATCAGATCACAGAGAAAAGGTGGCATAAACAGGATCTCACACAGCTGGCATTGTCTGCAGAGGTGTCAAAATATTCACATTCATTACTCAAGTAGAAGTACAGATATAGGGTTTAAACAGATTTCTGTTAAAGTTTAAGTATTAAGGCAAACATTTTACTCAAGTAAAAGGGTAAAAATACTCAATTTTAAACTATACTTAGCACAAAAACTAAGGAAATGTATATTTGGTAGATTATTTCTTTGCTGTAATGCTTCTTGACAATAAACCTTACAACGGGCACCTGACTGGCAGCAGCTGGAGGGACCAGAAGCTCAAATGAAGTGTCAATAGCAGAATAAACTTTTTGGCAGAGAAGATTTGGTCAATGTTTTCATGTCCGCAACCCACATACTCAGCTCTACTGCTCATCCCACAAATAATACATTTATAGGGCACTTTACATTCAAAGAAATACAAATACATGTTCCTTACAAACGTGGCACCATTTAAAAGCCTTTCCAATGGTGTAAGATTTATTGTCAAGAAGCATTGTTACAAAAAATAAATAGTTTACCAAACACAAATGTATTTACTTTTTGTGGTAGATTATAAAAGTAAGTATATTGTGCTAAATATATAAAGGTAAAGTATGTGTGTGAGTGTGTCTAGAATGCACAACTCCACCTCCCCAAAAAACATTTTCCTAACAGCCATAATGATTAAAATTTTATATTAAAATGTTAATGTTAAAAATTGGTTGGCACTAGGCTACCTGTCTCTGCTGCGTTTGTGTATATTCACGACTCAAAAAGTTAGGGATATTTGGCTTTCAGATGAAATGTATGGAAAAAGCAAAAAGTTCATGCTACAGTGATATCATATCAAGAAAGAAGGGCATTTAAGCAGAAAGATTCACTGGTGATTTCCTCATCTCAAACTATTTATTTAAGCAAAAGTTAAAAACATTGGTGGATACGCCACAACAAAAAATTTTAATGTCTCAATAACTGGTCGTGTGCCCTTGAGCATCAATTACAGCTTGACAACGACGTCTCATGCTGTTCACAAGTCGACTTATTGTCTGCTGGGGCATGGCATCCCACTCTTCTTGAAGGGCAGCCCTCAGGTCATTGAGGTTCTGGGGTGCAGTGTTTCGAGCCTCTACAAGGCGACTCAGCTGATCCCACAGGTTTTCAATGGGATTCAGGTCTGGAGAAAGTACAGGCCATTCTATTTGAGGTACACCAGTCTCCAACAGCTGTTCCCTGATGATGCGACCTCGATGATCTGCAGCATTGTCATCCATGAAGATGAAATGAGTTGAGTGGCAGTCATCATCTGGTTTCTCGGGGCATTGTTCACAACGTAGCGGTCCTCAGCATAATGTGGTCAAAGGACGTCCACTTCTATGCCTTTCTGTGGCTCTTCCAGTCTCTCTGTATCTCTGTTGCAACCTGCTGATGCCACTCTGTGACACTCTCAGCTCAGTGGCCACTTCCGTCTGAGAATGTCCTGTTTGAAGAATCACAATGTTGATCCTTTGTTGCGTGTCGTTTTGGTCTCATGATGTCAAAATGTGAGCAGCATGATGAGGACGACTGTTTAAACACCAGCTGTAATTGAACCAGGACATTTATTGGTTCATTCAAGTATCAAACACCTGTTGTGAATTTCGCCATTAGAAAACAGCAACTTGTGCAAAAAGTACAGAAACATTTAACAGTTGGATAAGTGCATTCAAAAGCTTAGAGAAGGTCACATAAGTTCACCTGTAAAGGTTTAAATGCATTTTAGGCTCGACCTGAAATTTCACCCTAAAGCCGAATATCCGTAACTTTTTGTGTGTATTGTAATGTTATTCTTCTCATCCAAACACAAATTGGACGAAACAGAAAAGAAATACTTCTTACATTTTTAAATGCAAGGAGAGGTGAAAGATTACTCCAGTAAAGTATAGACAACAAAAAAATTATAATTTTGATTAAAGTATTTGTCGACACTTTTGATTTTCTGTAGCTGTTAGGACAACTGGGCCGTGTGTCAGAGGTCACAGACAGGTATTACCCTACCTGTGTGTCCTACAGGTTATTGATGCTCAGACAGACAGGCAGTTACCGTTGGAAAAACCTCGGACATTGTGAGACTGTCCTCAGCAGATATGGTATCATCATGTGTCTTACTGGAAGTTGCAGCATATTGGCTGAATGACTCAACATTTACTCCGCCTACTCGTTCTGTGGAAGAAGCCGCCTCTAAACACTCAGTTTGCTTCAAAACTAACTAAACAGGGCGGAACATTACAGCCTGTCTGTTACAGAGCTGCTTTAATGACCGCCCAGAGAAACACACGTCCCCAAAACACAGCATGAACAAACACTTAAAAATGTTCGGTTAAAAATAAAAAAAGAAACCCTCACAGTGAGTCATGGTCCCACAGCACAGCAGACGTAATGTTTGTATTTTAGCTGTGCCTGAACTGCCAGGTTCGGCTCGGCTTGGCTCGTGTGTGGGCTTGAACGTGCAGGCAGGAAATAAAGCGCGCGCCTGCGTTTAATGGCGCATCGTGCGTAAGGAAGTGAGCTTACCTCACCTACTTTCTGCCTCAAACTTATCTGCGGCCCAGCAGAACCTCTCGAAGCTGTTTGGTTTTCTTTTCTTTTTTTCTCACCCACGAATCGACGACATCTTATGTTGAAACTTTTACTCTTTTTTAATTTCGTTTTTTAAAAGAAGCGAGTCGAAGCTGGACCCGCTGAGGAAGAGGAGGATGTTCAGACTGTGACAGAGAACTTGAACCACGGGAGAAAAAGTCTTTCTCACTGTTATGAAAGCCTCGTTTCGCTGAAGGTAAGACGAAATGTGCTTGTTTTACTGCGCTCGTAACGTTTTCTGGGTTACATTCTGGGGCCTGCTGTCGAGGCCTCGTCAATTTTTTTAATGCGGGTGAAGCGCAAAAAATGGAGATGCTGTTTGCGCCTGTGGCCAAAAATAATTGAACAGAAGAGCGTTTCAGAACAAATGTCGACATTTGCCACTTCTTTTAAACGGTTTTATTTATTCATTAAAGTGTGTTTAAAATAAGCTTATAATAGGACTTTATCTCAACTGCGCCAGACTTTTACAGAGAACAGAACAGACGCAGTTAGTTTTGTTTTTATTTATAGCACAAATTTAAATTTGTAGCATAAAATCTTAATCATCTGAGTGTTATTAATTGTTTTTACTTATTCACACTGTATACTTCCTCTCGTCTTGTAGGGTTTGTAATCCTGCGTGAACAACCTCTCAGTTATGAAAGTTATGAAACTCTGGCAGCCATCATCTTCCTCACAGAGTGGACATTCGGACCCGAGCAAAGGTTTAAAAAAACAGATAGGAGTAAACATGCAGACCAACTTAAGATTTAGTGAATTTAGAGATGTTTTCTCGGGAGGCAGCTGGATGCAATCAAATAGGAAATAGTTCGCCATTAGTGTGTGTGTGTGTGTGTGTGTGTGTGTGTGTGTGTGTGTGTGTGTGTGTGTGTGTGTGTGTGTGTGTGTGTGTACAAGAAAACCCACCAAGATGTCTAACAGTCCTAGAAAGAGCCATGCAGCTCTGACCACAACTCTTCCTCCCACGGGACATGAAAGAGAGAGACGGAAGTCTCTTCATGTTTTCTCATTCAAATTAAATCAAATCACACGAAGTGGTCGGATTTTCGTGAACGTTTCAGATGAATTTACTATAGACGAGTAAAAGATAAAGAACTGTGTTTCAGACTTGTGTCACCTGGTCTTCTTTTTACTAATTTAAAACTATTAGAAACATCATTTCTTTCCTTGAGCAGATCATGCACATGGGCTTTTAAAGGAAAACTTCAGACCATTATTCTGTAGAAGCAAGCTCTATTCATAAACTGCATCAATCTCTGTTATTTACATTGAATACTATGATTACCTTAAATAGTGGCAGCAGCAGCCAGCAGTGGCACTTCTGATGCAGCCTGGAGCGCTTCCAGCATGATTATTGTAATAATTCCTTAACAATAGAATTCTAAATTGATGGTGGTGTAAAGCAGTGTTGGCACAAATGGTGAAAGATTTATTCAAGATTGGAGTTGCTTTATGACATGACATGGTGTGGCTGTGGTGCAGTGGTAGGGCAGCTGATTGACACCCACACGGTGTGGTGTCCAACACCTAATCTCTAACTCAGTGTTTTTCAACCCTGGTCCTCAAGGCACACCGCCCTGCATGTTTTAGATGTTTCCCTGCTTCAACACAGCTGATTTCAATTGATAACTGATTAACAGGCTGTTGTTGTTCTACAGTCATCGGAATCGGGTGTGTTAAACTAGGGAAACCTCTAAAACATGCAGGGCAGTGTGCCTTGAGGACCAGGGTTGAAAACTATTGCTCCAACTGCTTTCCATGCACCTGCATACGTAGCTGTCCGCTGCTCCACTTGGGTGTATTTCATGTATGATGGATCAAATGCAGAGTGCAAGTTTTGTCATTGCATCATGGTATGTACATTGATGACAAAGATAATATATCAGCAGTCCTGCTCAAACATGTCAAAATGAAACCTATTTATCCAAATTGATGTTGATGAGCTAGAACCACACAAATATATCTGAACTATCTCTTTAACAAGAGCCCAATAAATATACCAATGGCAAATTAACTTGGAGGATTAAAGTTGTGGCTCAGCATATTATAGTGTAATCTCTCAACATCTGCTTTTAAAATCTACTTTTCAATTTTTCCACATAACTCTAATCTACTGTATTTCTTTATAGATTAGTTGACAGATGTTTGAGTGATTTATGGATCTCTGGAGACACTTTTCTTAGTTTGGATAAAAACATTCAAGCTGAAAACATGACAAGATATACAAAGGAGGAAAAAAAACTAGAATATACAGTATATCAGGAAAAGTGATTGGTAAATGACCATATGAGTGTTGATTAATGATGAGATACAGGTGTGCCTGTAGAGGCAGGTTATAAAAACAGCATACCTTTAACTTGCTGGTAAAATGTCTTATTTACATGTAAATAGACATTGAAATAGACCTATGTTCAGAGAGGCTTCAGCTTCTCACTTTAAATGTCTCTTATTATTAAAATCTCCCTCTACTTTATTTTAAAATAGGATCAAGCCACGTCCATTGTTATATATAATTAAACCATCCTCAAACACTGCTCTGTTTAGGGTCTGTACAATTACTTTACCACATACCAGTTTCTCATGTATTGTGTAAAAATGCATGCATTTAAAAAACACAACAGTGCACATAATTGGTTGTGTAGATGTTACTCTCAGGACAAGTCCAGGGTGAGACTATTTCAGCTCTTTAGTAGGTGAGTTTTAAAGTTTGAGTTTGGACTAGATCAGAGTCAGTCAAACCTCCATGCAGCAGTCAGAGGCACGTGGCAGGTTTGCTCAGCAGCAGGTCATAGACAAGAGTCTGATTCATGTAGCTTTTTGGAACAACAGTCTTTTTTCAGGCAGAGGGAAACACTCATGCAAAACTGCATAAGGATAAATTATAGGCTGGGCAGCTTGTAGCTGGAGATTATTTCAGAAATCTTGTCACTCCTAGGGATGCACCGATATGAAAGTTTCAGCCGATATTGATATCCGATATAATTATTGCTGTTATGGCCGATAACCAATATTTACCGATATTTCACAAACACCCAAATTACAGGGTTTCCCCTACATGTAATTGATCGTGGCGCACCGCCACGGCTAAATAAAAGCCGCCACACCTTCAAGAATGAA
>JAUBOC010000181.1:15788952-15803780 GCA_032275365.1 Anablepsoides cearensis | reverse complement strand
ACACTGCAACTCAAAATAGATCACACATGTTTCTAATGATGTGACCAAACCAATACAAGGCAGTACAAGGAGCCCTGCTCATCGAAGCAAAGAGGCAAATACTCCAAATACATATACTGTAAAGAACTAGATGCACTTTTGTTGGTGCAATTTTTTTGTGCACTTAGATAAAAACAAACCTATATTAGGGGTGCAACGATACAGAGAATGGCGCAGCGTTCTTCAGCATTTGCATGCTTCCGAAATCACACTGGCACCGAGGCAAAGGTGCAGACATGATTTATACAAATTGTTTATCAGACAGAGATTAAACAGAAATATTGTCGACTCCCACGGGCTGAAGTCGGTCATGGTGAGATACAGCACGATGCCATAAACAAAGAGTCCTTGGCATGGAGCACCGTAATCTGAATGGGAAAGAGATGATAAACGTGAAAGCCAGGGTGTTAAACTCTTGGTCTAAGGAACAAATGAGGGTCTTGATGGAAATGTATTTATATTTACCTCTATATCTATATATCTATATCTATATATCTATATCTATATATCTATATCTATATATATATATAATAAATAAAATGTGTGTGTGTGTATGTATATGTGTTTATGTTTTATATTTCAGTCAGATGACATTTCTCAGAATAGATTTGTATATTAAAACAGATCCTATTGAGTCAATAAGGTTCCTGCTTGTAACTGAGCTCTATGCGTCACTTCTTTCAGGCACCAGTTCCCGCAGCAGTTTGATCCACTGGATATTGCTGATAACAAAACTGGGAACTCTCCTGTCTATCCTGTAATCAAGTAAGTTTTTTTACCTCTCAAGTCTGTTTATATAATATTACACTGACTGATTTTTACCAAAAAAAAGTTTAAGTGTACTAAGTGCTCCTCGTGTGTTTTGTCTTCTAGTCCTTCCGAATCCAACATGGACTATGAACTTTTTGACGCCCTGAATTGTTAGTCTTCCGCATTCCATTTTTATTGGAGCTCAGTGCCAACATCGAGTCAAGACTGAAGCAAGACCTTTTCCAGATAACTCCAATGCCTCTGTTTTATTTTGACTTCAACATCTACATTTAAGAAGATACTGAGCCAAGACCAACTCCAACTCCAAACTCACACACGACTCAGTGTTTCTGTTTTCATCTTTCACTTTGACAAGCTGCAGTTTGATCTGCTTCTAACAATAAAAAGGCCAAAACATTGGACAGCGGTAGAGCCAGGAGATGGCAAAAGGTGGCCATGGTTCTCACAGACTTTAAAGGTGGACCCCCCTCTCTGGCCACCCCACACAACCAACAGCTGGATACTCTATACATCATCCTATCTTTATGGAATGTTATACGATTCAATGTTGAGCACTTAAATATAACACTTAGACCAACAAACCTTTAAATGAAATCCTTAAATTGCATCATGTATAGAAATGGAATTTTATAAAGGAAAATAACAACATTTAGTTTGTAAAACAGGTTTTTATTCTGCAACTTTTTTATATTACAAGGAACATTTATTTTCTTGTGTAATATGGAGGTTTTTGTTTCTTTTGCACTTCTGATTTCACCATTATTTTTATTTTTATCATTATTTTAAACGTTGAGGCATGGTTATATAATAGTTATGCTTAGCAGCACCTCTTCATTACTCCACATTTTGCATACATTTTCATTGATGTATAATTGTAGCAAGAATATGTCCTCGGTGTGGAAACCAAAAAAAAGAATGAATGCTCATGGAAACTTTTCATCTGTGCTGCTGTTTTATTGATCCTGCATCCTTTAAAAGACTCTCAGATTAGAAATCCTGTATCTCATCTGACCAGTTGATGGTAACATAAACACCTTGTACTTCTGCGTGGCAGTCGTGTGTGTGTGTAAATAAGCAAAAATGTTAGCATCAAACTTTACAGCTGTATCGGTTTTGATACCTTCTCAACGAGGATCATGGAGTGACGGAATCGTCCACCACAACAAAAGGTTTCTGGCTCTGAACACACTGAGCTGACGCTGAAAGCAGAATTTTACTTTAAGTGCAGAGTAATACTAAAACCCATTGGGGGGGGGGGGGGGGTTTTTTGTTTTTTTTTTTTTTGTTTTTTGTAGGTTGTTGTCTGCTACCGATTGTGAACCTGTTAAAAAAGCTTTTCTCTTTTAGTCTGTTTCAATGAATTTCTTTTTCGTGTACTTCTGTAAGTCAGTGAATTAATGGGGTCAGGATGTTATCCTCCAAATCTGATTGCATGTCATTCTCACTTAATGTTGCACTTCTTTAGTGATGTAGAGGCAAGGTATTTACGAATGTATAATCATAATTTTTTTAAAATTAGGGGTGCACCAATAAATCCGCCGATACTTTAAGATCGGTAGAAATGATTGGCTTCTCATCTACCTCCAGGTCTGAAAATCAGCCTCTGTCCCCTTTTGCTCTGCTGCGAGCACTACCTAATGTCCAGATCAACAAGTTTTGTATTGTTTCAACATTGAAACAATTGTTCCACGTTTTTTCAATAAGATTTAAAGATTCAATCGGTGCACCCTTACTTTTTATTAAACACTTGGCTGTGAATCGGTCATAAATACAGTATATCAGTCGCAGACTGTAGTAGATAGTAAAATAATCGGGGGGTCTGGTTGAATTGGCTCAAGCAGAGATCATAGTTTTTATTTTATCAGTGTTGATTGTGAAGCTTTGCACACTGATGGAGACGTCGTAACAGGTGACATAATGTGGTGAAGGTGGTGGGAAAAGCTTTATGTATCCATGTCAATAATAGTCTTTAGTTTTATGTCACTTCATGTATAAAGCAAGCACTATAGTTTGTCTGTCTCAGCTGATTGTTTAGATCCTTTTTTGTAAGCTTCATGTAAACACGTCAGTGTTGCAGTACACCTTATGAGTTTGGGTTTTTATTTTTAATGTTCTGAAACCCGTGTATAAAAGGAAAAATGTGGCCTGTGAATGATAAAACTAGGATTAAAACAAAGGGAAAGTTTGTTAAATTTTTATTTTGTATTTTTATATATATGTGTTGATGAGGAGACTGTTATTTAAGTTCCATAAAACTTGTTTATTAGTCATTTGTTTTTAATTTGTTGGTAGCTCAAGTAACGGAGCAAGATGAAACCTACAAAAAATAGATTAGGAGGAAAATGTATTGTAAAGAATAATATGCTAGTATCTGGTTGCTGTGGCATTTATTTACATCTGAATTATAACAAAAAGCAGTTTCCCTCAAACTATAAAAGAAAAAAAAAACTTTATAATCAGCTTTCACTACCAACCTTTGCTTTTGCTGCTGTGCGTGTAATATAAATAAAGTGTGCAATGTTCCATAATGCAGTGCTTTCCTTGTTATATTTCACTATGACAACAAAATGAAATTTCGTTTTCATTTTTAAACTCAAACTTGTATATTTATGAGACTGTGGTCTTTATTCTTTAAGTCTGAGAAGTCAGATCCCAGTTAAATTTTAAACATTCGGCCTTCATAAGCAAATTGTGACTCACTGCTGGTGTTAAATCACAGAAATACCTTTTTGTGACTTGTGTAAATTATTAGGGTGTCAGAACAAATAACTGCTTTTTAGGTGAAAGAGTTTCCTGTGTGGCTTATGCAAAAGTTGTATCCGCATTCAATTGTTTAAACAAGTGGTTCCTAAAGTTGGGGTTGGGACCCACAGTGGGGTCCCAAAACATCAAGGTGGGGTCATGAAAATATTTTTTGAATTATTACATTTAAAAATGACCACTAACAACAATTTTTTGCTTTAATTGTTAACAGAGTGAGGTTTGTGTATTTAAAAATGGATCAAATTAGCATAATTAATATTGTTACTATGTCTTTGTTTATTTGACCTGACACCGGCTGCTGTTACTTTGTCAAAAGCTGAAAGGTTTGGGAATGACTGGTTTAAAAAATAAACCTAAAAGAACACAAAAATATAGTACTTTGAATTTGGATATTTTTTTATTTTTCTTATACAAAAGATTAATGAATCATCAGTAGTTTTGACTGGGAAAGTGTGCTTATTATCAAAGTGGATGATTGGCATCACTCCCACAGTTTATTACCCAAAGATGAGACACAGCCTGTATTTTAAATTTCTACAATAATTTTTTTGTTTTGTTTTACCAAAAGATACTACATCATCAAGCCTTTCCATTTGAACCCTAGTTTGGATTTTAACATTAAATTTAAGTTCTACTCAATAAATGTCCTGAAATTCACAATGAAGTTCTACAGAGAAAGCCCTTCATTTTATACCGGCAGTGAATAAATGTGACTTCAAAACGTGACATCAGCTGCACCACAAAAGAACACAGACTGGTGAAGATAACATAAATCTTTAAATCCAAAGTTCTTTCCTGTAGACTGCAAGAAAATAAAAGTGCACACTGAGCATCCTGTACAGACGCACTGAAAATGTACATTTTCTCTCATTCATCAAATATCAAACTGAACCTTGCTTCAATCCCTAAAAGCCAGTCAGTAGAGGGCAGAACAGACTCCTGCAGAACCACCACATGAACTTCATGTGGAATAAAACTTGGTCAACATGAATTCCTTGTTTTGCATGGTACTCTCATGGGGTTGGTGTGTGAAAAATAAGTTGTGAAAATGTTAAATGATCATATGAAAAAAACATTTTGCTTATGTTTTCTGTGTGATTTTGGAACATTTTTAACATTTATGTGATCAGATGTGAAAATTAAAGGGTTAAAAGTTAAAGAAAGGAAGTCAACACCAATAAACCTTTAAAGTACCTGTGACATGCATATTCTTCAAATACCAAAAGTCAAAGAAAACATCTTTATATTAAAGAAAGTTGGAATAATACACACAATTTAATCCATTTTGTCTCATAACTGGCATATTTTCTTTTGAACTTGAAACAGGAAGTGACATCAAAGGGGAACTCTTAAACAAAGAAAACTCTCTGGTCTTTATTGAAACAATAATATTTGAACTCTTTATCATCTCTCTCTGACAGTGACTTAAAATAATCTTAAGAAACATCAGATTCTTCTCTACAGTCTGGGTTGTTGTAGCACTACTCTCTTCACATGCAGACATTCCCCTTTGACATCACTTCCTGTTACTTCACAGAAAAATGTCTCAACAACCGATCATCTCAGCGACATGAAATTTCTTTTGCAATATTTTATCAATGTCCTCTTTCTAAAAATGCATTCATATGTATTACAAAAATTTGACGTCACAGGCACTTTAAAGTAACAAATTCAATTGACAATTCATTCAAATAGCTAACTGAGTTATAGCTACAAAATTTGTTAAAAAAACGTACTGTATGTTTGAATTATTGTTTATTTTTGTTCTTTTTCATTATAATATGGGTGTTTCACTTCATAAACTTTGAACAGTCTGAAACAGTCCTAAAGTCGTGACTGAAATGTAAAGTTATTTATCTGATAGGAAAATGTGATCACTCTAAACATAAAAGTTGTTGAATTTGTAAACTGAGTTTTTGTGGTATTAGTGAGAAGGAGATGACACCATGCAGTGGATCCATATTAAAAAATAAACCCTTGTATATAATCTCAAAAAAAAAAAAAACAGACAAATCATGGCATTGGATATTGAAAAAGTTTATCAATTAAAACAAGCACACAAGCGTACACATGTGCACAGGCATGCAGGCGCACTCATTCAGTCTTTTTTGTTCTTTTGTGTCACTATCACCCTCATGCACAAACACACACACATACAGCTAAAAAAAAAATAGAAGTTAAATACGTCACTGACAGGTCATTTATCCAAAGTTCATGAAACGGAACAAACAAACGGCAAGATCACACCGGATCAAAAATGGAAAAGCATGCAGAAGTCCACTGCTCTAATGTAGCTTCACTCCTAGCAGACTACAAAATAAAAAAAGAGAGGAAACAAAATAAAATAGAAACAATGAGCCCCTGTCCAGAGCAGTTACAGCCATTTGGAACTGACTCCCCACACCACAGGACTTAGGGGGGCTTCCTTCAGTCCTTTTCTCACCCTCCATCTTTGTCCTGTGTTCCAAAGGGGGGGGGGGGGGGGGAAGAGGGGAGAGGGGGGGGGGTAGTGGTGGAACTAAATAAGACATTCAGGGCCGTGGGTGCCCTTTCAGCTGTGGTCCAGATACAGATGCAGAGCCGAGAAAACAGAGGGGTTTGAAATCTAGCTTAGCTTGTGTGGAGGAAGGGGGAGGAGGTATGTGTGCAAAAACAGTGTGTGAGCTGAGGATGGACCAGGATCTGAGGGTGCAGAGTCAGGCGTGACAGGCGCAGGATTTGGGTGGGTCGGAAAGCCAAAATCTTTGTCTCCAGGCTTATAGGGCCTGTGTCTTGAGCTCAATGGACTCCCCCCTGGTCTCTTGCTGGGCCTCAGCCTCTGGGGACCGGATGCCCTTCAGCGTGGCCAGCCTCTCCGAGAGATCACGCATACGGGGGAACAGCAGGAAGTCGTACAGCAGGGCTCCTATGGCTCCACCAATCATGGGCCCCACCCAGTACACCTGGGGGAGAAAAAAAAGCAGGGAGCAGTGAAGGGGGGAGGAAGCTGGCCGCCACGATTTGCAGAAGCAGTTCCGGATCTTACCCAGTGGTTGACAAAGTTCCTGACGAGGACAGCGGGGGCGAAGGACCTGGCCGGATTCATTCCTGCTCCAGTGTAGTACATCTGCAAAACAAGAGGAAACAGTTCCAGGCTGGAATGATCTGAAGTGCTGCACAGTTTTTATGTTCATCCTTCTGTGAAGCTCAAGAGCTGTTGTAAATTTTTATACGGCAGGTTGACTCTTACCCCTAGAAGGTGTCCCATGAGAACAGAAAAGCCAATAGCCAGAGCAGCAGAGCCCAGGCGTCCGTTACGCCTCTCGTCTGTCACAGCGAAGACGCAGACAACGAGCTGGATGGTGAGGAAGATCTCAATGGTGGTGGCCATGCCCAGGCTGATGCCCGGCTGCAGCTGGGGCAAAAAAAATCAAAAACCATTCATGGAAGGATGTGAGCTTATGAAGGAATTACAGTCAAATATTGTCATGATTTCTAGCTGATCTTACTGTGTTCAGAGCCAGGTTGCCCTTCATGTTGCTGGGCGTGACCCCGTACAGCACAGCAGCACCGGCCAGGGCCCCGAGACACTGAGCTATGATGTAGAAGAAAGCCCGGAACAGGGACATCTGAGAGCCGATTAGGTAGGCAAAAGTGACAGCTGGATTGATGTGTCCTCCGCTGATGTGGCCGATGGACTGGATGAAGGTGGCAGCCGCCAGCCCGAAGCAGAAGGCGACATGGAGGACATTGAGGGGGCCGGTGGTCCAGCGGAGGGCCGCACCCAGCCCAAAGAAGACAAAGAACATGGTGCCGTAGAACTCGGCGAACACCGCCCGCCAGAAAGACATTGACCTGAACTCCCACATGGTGCCACACAATGCAAAAAGCAACTTCTAAACAGCTGAAAGGGGCTGAAAATCAGCAGAAGATAAAAAACTAATCAGCTAAAGGGAGATGATGTTTCTCCACTAGAATTGTTTGAAACCAAATAAAAAAAGCACAAATTCCCCTCAAACAAACAAACAAAACTAAAACCTGCCACTCTAAATAGGCACACAAACAACACGCAAACAATTCAACACGTAACTGAAAAATACACGCTGCTCTTCCTAATCGACGCTAATGTTTGTCATAAATTGCTCCCGGGTGGAGCAGAGTGCCGGTCTCTGTGCATCTATGTTCCAGCCGTGCGGGTGGTCAGGAAAAGAACAGGAGTGGACAAACATTAAGCATGTCCTGCAGACATTCAGCCTCTTTATCGGAGCAGGGGGGGATCTTTGAGGCCTTTTTATAACACCCCAATGTCATGACTGTCGCCACAGAAAGCCAAAGGGGGAGGGGTCAGGGCACAATACTACAAATCAAAACACAGTCGTTTAACCCTTCTCTTGCTAGTTGTGAGGAGAGCCCTGAACTTGGACGTGCAGTTTGCAGGTTTAAAGGGCGCTGTAAAAATTAGAGAGATCTGCAGAAGTAATAAATAAACACACACACACACACACACACACACATATATATATATATATCTATATATATGACAGAAAGTTGATGCTATTTGATTCTCAGAAAAATAAAATAGATTTTGGTGTGTTTTTTTTAGGTCTTTTAGTTCAATTTGGCCAGTTTGACTGGAGGAAGTGGATATCTTGTAGTTGACAGAATGTTTAAAGCTATAAGTGGCAGAAATACATAATTGTCTGTGGGAAATTAGATCCTTGACAGTGGTTGGCTGATCTCGCAAGACAACAAAGGTGGAGTACAGGGACTTTTTTTTTGTATGTGTCTCTGGAACATTTTCCTTAAACTTTCAATCTCTAAATTAATTTTCTCTGCCTTATTTGCAAAGTGCAGCTAGAATGAACTGTCAAAGCTCAGACACACCAGTAAATTCTCAAATTCTCCACTTGTGCCCAGGTTTGGTACAGATTGGGCAGAAGTGATTAGGCAGAGGTTTGCATTGTGTTCGGTGGATCGGCGTGGAGGCTGATGTCAGATAAAAGTGGTGGGAAATCCACGGCTGCAGAGGGAGAGGGGAGCGCGGGCCTGGCATTGAGCATCTGCAGTGGAGCGTCCTGCTGACCAGGGCAGCTACAGGGGATCATGACCACAGCGCTCTGAAAGCTTTATGCTGAGCTTACTGCTTTTGTCCTTTCATGCGGGGAAACAAAACGCTGGCAGTAACAGTTTCTCTTCGGTTCCATGGTCTGTTTGTCTGGCAACTTGTATCTGCTTTTGCCATAATCGAGGGTGGCAACAGAAATGTTTTTCAGCTCGGTGCCTGCACATTTTCCAGACTTGTTTTGGAGTGGAAAACTATATGTATACTATTTTTTAATACCTATTGAAACTGTGTCATATGCTTGTGTGATGTTTGTTTTTAATGTCAGAAAATAATAACTTTTGATGACATTGAGAAGATCCTGTAGCCGTTTATTAGTGTACAAATTGGGGGATCTATTGTGGGGGGCATTAGGTCCTCCTCACGACTCCCTAAGCCACCTATTGTAGTTTTAAGCCCACAGTTTAGTTTTCCATTGGAAGGTTTTGAGAATATGCTTGCATTGTGTTTTTCTGCACTCTTGGTCTAGACTGCTGACACATACAGAACACCCACCCCTGAACATCTCACACTGGATTAGATTCACTTCCCTACAGCAGTCCAGTAGCAAAACACATTTATCAGAGAAAAGATAGAGAGAAAAACTATATAAAGTAGGTAAAGAAGGGATAGTTCTTTGAAACGTAGTTAGTTTGTAACAATTAAAGAAAGAAAAAAGTGTGTCAGTCTGGATCTGGAGGTCTCACAGTATCTTAGTTCTGTCGTTCTCCACCATCCTTGTCTTGTTTAACTGTGAAACCTCCAGTCCATACTTAGCCCGAACGTTCCTGAAAACTATTCCAGTCACTTTGTTATAATATGCCAGGTATGTTTTGCTTGTCTGCATCCTATCCTGCTGTTGTTGGATTGTCTTTCGGGTATCTTTGCACAATCTGCAATTTTTGCTTCCATTTGGTGTCGTGGACCTCAGCCTGAGTTTATCTGTGCTGCCATGATAAGTGTCTCTGAGCTGACCCTCCCTAGCTACAGGTGGGATCTGTTGATATCAGCCACTTCCTCAGTCTGCAGGTGGTATGTGCCGAGTTGGTGATCGTCTTATCATGATGGTTACTTTCCCTCATCCACATTGGGTTTCTGCTGTCTGAGACATTCACTTAGCAGAGGGATGGGTACCTGGCAGCCCACGTGACTTCTGTCTCGCCAGTAAGTTTACTTATAAAACAAAAGCCCTAAATCTAGCTTAGAATCAAGATCTTTGTGTGCTTTTTAAAGTAGTGTTTACAAGTGCTCTAAGAAAATTTTAGAGGTAGACTATCTGTTCATAGAATTTCAAGGCAAACCTGTGTTTAGTCAACCATGAAGGCTTTTAATGTTGCACAAAGCTAAAAATGAGTTTACTGAAGTCGCCAGTACATAAACAGCATCTTTTTACTAGAATTACAATCACACAGGAGTCTGCATTCAAGGTGTCTTATAATTTTGTTTGCTTCAAATGTTTTGTATTTATGTCTAATGTTATACATGTATTTGAGCATGAATATGTCAAGTTACTGCACTGTATGCTGATTTTCCCCCCATTATTTAAGTTGCCCATCCCTGATCACTGGAGGTTTTCTTTAGAATCGTAGTTCTACCCTGTACAGTGGCTTAGACACGCTACTCCTCTGCCTCCTTCAAATTAATGTTCAGTTTAAAGGTGTTGAACTTGGGAGTGAAACCATCCATGATTTATGAGGAGCTTTTGTTTTTACATTTGGCTTGTACTTCCTCCTTTGGCCAGGCTATTGTACCAAATTACTGGTATTTTGGTCTTGGACTTTCCATTCAGCTGACTGAAAACCTATAGAGCAAAATCATTCCAGCTTAATATTTGCATAGACTGAAAATGAATTTTATGGTTACAGTTCCTTTTTTGTAGCCAATACAAAAAACAAGGTGGTAATCCCCTTCAATATTTGTTTTTCCTAGTTCCTTCCAGTACCTCTAGAACATGTTCCACTTCTTGATTCCAATCCCATGATTTTCGAGTGTAAACATCAATTTGTGACCAGCATGAACAGTACTACATGGATCACATATTAATACAAAACAGAGCGGCTTTAAATTCAAGCTTTCAAAGTTAATATTTTGTGCAATTTATAAACATTATCCTTATGAATAACTTCTAGTAGGCTACATACTGTATACGTCTTCTCATTCTTTAGGTGGCATTAGGACTACTTTAGAATCAAACAAATGAGAAAAAAAGAGTGACTGTGCAAATTGAATTGCTCCACAACAATCAACACAAGTTGTAAGTAGTACAAGCATCTGTTTATTTTAAATGCTGCAACAGGTTTTTAAAAATGAAATTACTGTTAAATATCTGAAGATGTTGAAACACACTGGAATACCAATATAAAGCAGAACTCTTGCCATTTAAATTAAACATAAGTGCAATTTACAATACAAACATTAAAGGGGAAAAAAATCTATCATAAAAAAATCTACTTTTTGTAAAATAGGCCTTCTGGTTTGTTTGTTTTATTCATTAGAAATTATGTGTTTTACATAAACCGACACTGAAAAAAGGGAGAGAAGGTGTAAGACATCAGCACATCCCATTACAGTCATTTAAGTCAAGGAATAATAACGTTTTTTATTTGAACAGATTTGTTCATGCAGGAAAAAAAACCAAACAAAACAAAACCAGCAAAGCACAGTACGACGCTATGGATGTCTGTGCACATCGGTATCCAACAGTCACTTCATCGAGGGATGTTGCTTTGGAAACTGAGTAGAGAAATGATTCATGATTCTTCAACAGGCCACCAACTCATGTCTAGTCTCGTTTGTCACCAGATTCACAACATTTGTTAACTAGTGAGGTGGCAGCCATATTGGTCTACTCAAGGTCCGGCATTTCTGGAGGAGAGAAGATTTGAACACATGAAAATCAAAGAAAATGAGAGGGATGACACAAATACATATAAAAGGTGTCACAGAAATTTTGGAAGAAGCCAATCCAGACTCAAATGATTACAAATCATAACCTAACAAGCAGTGTGTAAGATTCAGGAACTTCAGCAGATTCTACAAAATATTCAACTCTTTTATTATCTTTTTGCCTTAATAATTAAAAAACCTTTATTCTAAATACTTAAGTGTTTGTTTTACATTTTACCCATTAGTTTTTCTTAAAAATAAGAGAATAGATTCAAAATTAATCAAACCCTTTAAATCCTATCTTTGAAGTTAACGCATAATTGAATTTTTTGAGGCTACATTCTACTAAATTAGTATGTTTAAACATCTCAAGATAGTCTGAATAAAACCGCATTTGTCATATCTGCTAAAATAGTTATGCCCTGAAATTGGTGCTTTTACTGAGGTGGGTAAAAATCTAATAAGTCCCTGAGAAAACTAAAACATAATCTCTGTTCCTGGTGTGAATCCATCTTGTGTAGTAGTTGAGTAGGTTACCAGTTGTACAAAATTAAAACTCTTCACTGACTAATCAGTGTTTTTTTTATGACATGTTTCTTTAAGTTAAACTCTAAAAAAAAATATTTTGCAAAAGATAACTTTATTATGTGAGATTCTGTTTTACACATTTTTTTCTTAGTAAATACTTAAAACACCTTTCAAAAAGAATTTAATGTTCTACTGAAACACTGCTATTTGTGATATTAGTGAAAGTGAAATAACAGAACTTAATTATTTTATTTCTGTGGCTATTTATTTGTTTAATTATTGTTCAGTTACTTTATAATTACACTTTTTAGGTTAATAAATATATATACAATGAAAATGGAATTTAGAAAAATAAATAAATAAATAAAAAAAAGGAATTTAGGAAAAACTAAAACGCAATTTGGGAAAAAATAAAATGGATTTTATAGGGCCCTACCAGGAAAATCCCACTGAGATTCTCAATGGGATTTGGAGGCCTGGGCCTGAAGGCAGCTTAACATGCATGTTTTTGGTCTGATACTTTAGACACACATTTAATAAATTGTATTTCACAGCAAATAAGTAACATTTTATAGCTGCAAATAGTGTTAAATGTAAAAAAAAAATACTTTATACCAAAACTACACTTAAGTCTTTTTATTTTATGTCCTTTTCACCTTCACTAAGATGAAAGGTTAGGTCAATAAGGAATAAAGGTGGGAATATTATGAGATAAAAAGCACAAGGGTGTGCTAAGAAATCTGTCTTTTGGTTGAGTGAAGCAACAGTTACATTTAATTATTTCTAATGTAATTATCCTTTTCTGCACAATTTGCACTGCCAAGCACTACAGGCAGCAGTTTGCTTCTGTGTTCTCACACCAAATGTAGTAACAAATGACTAATCAATACAAACTATAGGTCCAATCTTTCGGAGTTGTACTTACTTTCATCGTCACTATCTGCAGAATCATGCTGGGGGAAAAAAGAAAGGCAAAAGTATGATTCTTAGTTCTGATCAGGAAAAAAATGCAAGTGATCAAGAATCCCTTTCGAAAAACACAGGCTCTTCAGATAAGACCAGATATGAAAACCACAAGCATTTAAAAAAAATCATACCTCTTCTTCTGCACCGTCTAAATCAGGTAGATCATCTCCACCCATGCTGTTCATCATCTGAAAACCATAAAAGAAAGTTAACACATCAGTTTGTCTGAACATATTCACTGATTAAACTCTGTGTTCAAAAAATCTACCTCTGAAAATTTGTCGAAACTTGACAAGTCTTCTTCTGAATCGTCCTCCCAGTCTTTCCAGTTATTGAAATCAACACTCAGCCAGTTACACTAAAAGAAGATGGTCAAAATAATAAGTGACTACTTGAAAGGTAAATACTAACTGATCATAATGCTGATCAATATTTAAATTTGGTAATTAGATTTTTAGTTAAGTATATTGAATTTCCAAAACTTATAAAACAAACATTTAAAATTTTTAATCATTCCAACCTAAGAACAGATTATAAAAGTAGTCTTTTTTTCCACATCTACAAAGTAAAAATTAAAATCTGTTTTTTTTTTAATCACACTTGCAGGTATAATTTTTTTTAATTCAAAGACACGTGGACAGAATAATTCGTTATAAAAGTTTGTTTTATTTTATCAAGGTCATTCTTAAGTGATTTACTGCAGTAAATCAAAGTTTACTGCAGTTTTACCTGCAGTAAACATTGACTGGAGTACAGCCAGTTTAGAAGCAGTTGAGATTTGAGAAAGTCAAAAAATACATAAATAAATATACAAACAAGAGGTACGCAGATATTCTCTATTACTGAGGGGATTTTAATAGTAAATGATTTGAGTTTCCAAGATGAGAGTTTTTCTGGACTGGAATTAAAATAAGAATGTAACGTGTGTCTAAGAAAAGAGGAAAGATGTTGTTTGTGTTTTTTGTTTAACCGAGGCAGAGCAGAGTGACGGAAACTAGAGAGTGAAAGGAGAATTTCATCCACCACCAGTGGAAATACAGAAAGCAGTAATCATGTACTGGTAAGAGACTGATTGCTTATAAGTAGTATAAAACAATGAAAACAGGTGTATTTATGAAAGAGCAAGCATTACCTTTGCTTTGTCTTTGGTAAGTCGTGGCCATGACTTCCCAGGCTCTGCTTTTCGTAAACAACACAAGACAGATCTGTCAGTGCGTCTGTGCTTGGAGTCCTGTATGTTACAGAGAGAAAAGATGATTATTGATGAGTCGAGAAAAAAAATCAAACACATAACCACTTTTGTTAAACTTGCAGTTGATAAAACTTACTTTGGGGTCAATTTCCCCAAAAAGCTCCAATGTATTGTGATGTTTGACATTATCTGTCCCACTGACACAGCTGTATGATACAAATAAGAATAGATTAAAGACATTTCCGGTCCAGGTGCTATAAGTTTTCTTCATTTGTCTCTACATAGACTATGAATCCAAAGCTTATAGGGGACCAAATGTGCAAAATTTACTTTTTTCAGGTTTATTTTACTTACATTAGGGTCTGTACTGCTTCTAAAAACAGTCCAAGCACTAAACTCAGAGGTATTTCTACTATAAGTAAATTAATTTTTCTGCGTCTTGAAATGACCCGTTTTCTAACAGTGTTGTTTGTGACATCACAAGTCGCACTCCACCCCACCCCAACACGAGCCCAGCCCGTCTTCTGGTAAGGCCAGCGCCACACTGACAGATAATCATGCCGATTTTTGCCCTTCCCGACAATCTTAAGGACGTCCAGATTA
>JAUBOC010000181.1:15736169-15749117 GCA_032275365.1 Anablepsoides cearensis | reverse complement strand
GTGGTTAATATTAGGGGTCAGGGTTCATGGTTAATCTTAGATAGTGGGGTCAGGGATAGGATGTCTAGGGCAAATATTAGGTAACTTTAGGCTTTGGGACACGTAGTTTCCCAAAGTAAATTTCCTACAATTAAAAAAAAATGGTTAATATTAGGGATCAGGGTTGATGGTTAATTTTAGGTACTAGGGTCAGGGACAGATTGTCTAAAGCAAATAAAGGTAATTTTAGGCTTTGGGACGGTTAGAATTGTGCATTTTATACACTTTCTAAAATTATGACAACGGATTCAGCCCCAACTCGTCAAAAACTGACGCGAGGGGGATACCCGATGCGTCAAAACCACGGGGGACCTTGAAAGGCGTCAGTATGTGACGAATTGGGAGTGAGAATGGGCTGATCAGCCAACAGTCTGGCAGTAAACCAGGATGATTTTGGGATGAGTTTTTCCTCTGTTAAACTACTTCTTAACAGGTAATAAGGTTATTGTAAAAATAACAATTGATTATAAGCAATCAATCCATACATATTATTCCATACATATTATTTTAAAATTAAATAAGATAAACTTTATTTATCAATAACAATAGTATTATATTGAGGGAGTTGTTGCACCTGCAGTATATTTTATTGCTAAGAAATACATTTAAGTTATAAATTAAGAAATTAAAAGATAAAGTTTTATGCATTATCTCATAAAGTTGCAGTGTTAAACTGGTGTTAAAATTGTTTTTTTTTAATTAGTTCTAATAAAATAAATAAAGATTACGTTATTTCAGAGCCACATCATGATGTCACTTCAAACGTCTCTTCCAGAGCAGGTTTTGATCCATCTCCCTGGTGGATTTGAGTTTCTGTTGAAGCTCTCAGAGCAATAAGTAACAGTTCTTTAACACACATTAAGGTGTTTGCTTCATTATCCCTGCTGCACTCGCAGCTGGTGAGATTAAACCTAACAGCAGGAAGACGACAGGTGATGAGCCCGAGTTACTCCTGCTGCTTTGACGCCATGTCAGTGTGAAAGTTTATCATTCTCTTCTGAATTAATCAGAATAAACACCAAGTGGTTTTAAACATGGTACTCAAAACGTGTTTATTGGTCTCTGTAAACCCAAAAAGGGGGCCTTGCTAAAGACGGTGAACGAAGCAAGGTAGGCAACATTTAACAACACATTAATGATTTTTTTCACCATTTTCTTCATATTTGAATTTCAGAAACAACCTGTGCAGGTAAAGCAGAACCTAAAACCCAACAGAAGCTAACCTAACCCTAACCGCTAGGACAAACACAAAATTAACATTTTTAATCCTAAATACATTTTAGGAACTTTATTGCCGGCCTGTCAAAGGTAAACAGATTTGTGTGTGCATGTTGATGTGGCTGTCTGTCAGCAAAATATTTTGCATTCAAAGGGCGGGCGGGGGGGATGGGTTTTTGCATAACCCCCCCCGGTTATGCAAAATCAACTTGTTTGAGCTTTATATCATGTTTTGTCATTCCCTCTGCAAAAACATACCCAGAGTGATGTTTTCTGGTACAAAGCCCCACCTATTTGTACAAAGCTCCTCCATGGAGCTCAGTCCCTGGCCGAGCTCCCACACCACAGAGCACCCCCCCCCTGAAGCAAAGTCCAAATAAAATTTTGATATATATTGTTTTTAGAACAACTACATAATCCCCCCCCCCCCCCCCCACCTTATTGAAACATTCAGAAAAGGAATCACTAGCTGCGTTTCCATTACAAATGTGTGCAAAACTTGGTCGATATTTTATTAATGTCGAAAAAACACAGTTTCGCAATCGGAGTGTTTCCATTAAGTAAGAAATGCTGTGAAAGTCACGCGTGAATACGTTTGTTCTTGCGATAGGTCGTTACAAACATGGCAGCAATAAATGTAAACAATCATGCAGATTGCTACCACGCCACTAGCGATCAACATCGGCGTCTTATCGAGGCTTTCGAGCTACAAGCCCCTTATACCTGGGATACGTATGTGGCGTTTTTGGGAAATTGTAGTCAGTGAGTTTAATACTTTCTTTTACAACTTCGGCGATTTTACTACTACTTCCTGTTGTCTTTTCTCTTCGTCTTTTCGCCAGTAGAAACAGCTGGTTCTTGATCACGTGACTCCCATGATGCGAAAAAAGTGTTTCCATTGCAGTTTTGCGAAACACACCAATTTCGATACGGCTGAAAAACCACCTCATCCTAGCGCAAAAAACATTTTGTCGAAAAACTGAAGTTTTTTCGAAATTGACGTGTTTCCATTGAGCAAATTTATTTTCAATATTCTAATTTGTGCATTTTCATGGTCAATGGAAATGCAGCGAATCAATTAGCTTTTGGAGTCGCTCCAATTCAAAATGGCTACTACAGGTATACACAAAAACGGCACTGACTTGAGTCAGTTTGGCAGATATTAGGCTCAAATTTGGTGTGTAGTAGTAGCCAAGAGTCTTTCACAAGACATACTTTGAGAGTGAGATTAAGCTGCTGAATAACATTTTCAAGGTTTAACCAAAACAGCTGCAACTCTGTTGCTTCTCAGCAGAATACTGTATGATCTTAATATAAAACTCTGGCATTAAAAACAACATCCTTAAAAGACATGCTGGGCTTTTATCTAAAATTCTGTTTTGACGTTAGAGAATTTTTTTCTTGTAAAAAATTGTTTTTTGCCTGACATAATAGGCAATAAGGATGCAGAAGTGTCACATGATGCTAAACAATTAGGTCATGTGCTGAGGCTTCAGGTAAAAAAAAACAAAAAAAGAAAACAACACATTCAATATTTTGTTCTGCAGCAAGAACAAAACTGGCTCATTCTAATCCGGCAATAAAAAACTTGGTGGTGAGTCAAAAAATCTTGGTCCTAGCGTCAATGAATGTGGCAATAGAACCTGTTCGACGTGATGAGTTCAGAAACAATCTGAAAAATCACTGAAATCCAAAGGAAATTAGTCACTATCACTACAATGAGATTCATCATGAACTATTCATGAGTTCCAGCCTCGCGTTAGCTTCCCTCTCTCTCCTCCGAGCATGTCCGATCAGATCAGGCTGATTAAAACCGGGAGGATTGATTTTTGTCTGTATATCCACGGTGATGCTGAGAGAAGGAGCTGCCTGCCATTTGGAGCCGGGGATGAGGTCAATCTAATCAATGAAGGGGAGCTAAGATAATGAGGAGATGCGCTGTCTGTGTGTGTGTGTGTGTGTGTGGGGGGGGGGGGGGCTACATAACTCTACACAATTAGAACAAATTACAAAGAAAAGTGGAAACCAGGCGTACAGTGTGATCAACAAATTGTCTTTGCTTTTGTGATTCACCATAAGGAGCCTGCAGGAGCCATCAATAAAATACAAGAACACATGTTGTTCTTGCATAGAAACAGGAAATTGGTTTGTACAATGAAATATTTGTTTCTTTACATTTGGATGCTTTTGTATATCTGTATTGGACTGTGCAGCATTGCACTTATTATTAGCTTTGTTGTGTCAAGTGGTGCCAAGTTAACCCCTAAGTTACTGCAAAAAATAAAGCAAAAAGACCAAATCCTGGGTCAGCTTAAAAGGGACGGCCCAGCAGTGGTCCCATTCAGAGTCTTAATCCGGTGAATCATGGGTGACCCGGATGGCGTATGGAGGAGAATGCAGGTCATCTCAGTTTCTCTGCTTGCGCTTATCTGTCTGCTCCAAAAAAAAAAAAAAGAAAAAAAGAAAAAGCCAATTCCTGCTCAATGGGACGTCTCTCCGTGAACCCTTCATCCCTGGGCACCAGGCCCACTCCTGCTGGCCGGCCCAAAGGTTCACATTCTGGGATTAAAAACCCAGCATTCATTCTGGGGCAGGAATTATACCGGCCCAGACCAATTTCTTTTCCCACTTTGCCAAAGCATGGGGTGGGATATGAGCGTCCAGTACCTCTCAAACAAGTGGGTCTGTTACGTAAAGGATTTGTTGAACACAGATGTACACAGATCCAACAACACACGCACACAGTCGGACATTCTGCTCCATCACCGTGACCTATAAAGCTGCAGATGGATGGTGAGAAACCTACATACACTGGAGATTTGTCAGCAGAGTGGATGAGAGGAATCTAACAGGTGCTGCAGACTCACTAAAACAACACATCACCAGGGATATCTGGTACAAAGGCACGTTGACCTCTTTTTTTTCTCATTTTTTTTCAAGTGAAAATGAACATATGATGCACAAAGTCATCCTTAATGACAAGTGAACTGGAATAATCACTGTCTTTGTTTCTGGTTTTCAGTGAAACATAAAGTGGTTGCAAAACTGTGAGGTGCCAAGCGTAAAATATAATGTAAAAAAGCCACAAACTCATTTTCATTAATTAGCTCACTTTCTAAGAGTAAATCGTGGTTTAAAACATTCCACTAACAATATATTATTTAGCCCACTGATATTTTACTAATTTTTAATAAATGTTTAATTTAAATGTTAAACTCTAAATCTAAATGTGTAAATCTAAACATAAAAATTTTATTGTAAATGTAGCTAAATGTTAAAGCTTACATTTAATAATTTTGGAATGGAATGCATCCTTTGCTGTTGGTGCGTAGCTTTGTTGTGACATCATCATCCTGCGACAAACGCAAAAGCTACAATTCAAATTCAGAATGTGTTCACTGAAAACATGGATGGTACGGGTGGTCCGGCAGTTTGAAGTGCAGCTTGAACACCACAACTGCAAGTCTGACATCTTGGGAAGCATTAGCAGCGCAGCACTAGCGGTTTATTTTGTCGTGGGATGATGATGTCATATCAAAAGCCATGTATCAACAGCAAAGGCTGCATTCCATTTCAAAATTCTTAAACGTAAACTTTAATATTTGGCTAACATTTTAGATTTAAATGTACCATTTAATAGTAATCAGTAAAATGTAAGTACAGAGGGCTAAAAAAACTTAAAAATAATATATTAGTGGAATTTTTAAAACTAGGATTTTACCTGAAAGTGATCTAAATAATGAAAACGTGTTAGTGACATTTTAAAACATTTGACACTTGACACCTCATACTGGAAAGCTTACATTTTAATTTGTACTCTAGCCATGTGCTGTGTTAATCTTTATTCTAAACTGAACATGTCTTAGAAAAAAAACCTATTTGGATCTGTTTAAAGCTGAGCCAGAAGCTCAATAACTCAAATAGTTGTCCCATTGAGCATCATGCATCCTCCTGAGCTGCAGCCAGATCAGATGACCAGAACCCATAAATTAAAAAAAAAAAAAAAAAAAAAAAAAAAAGATGTTCAGTTACCTGAGGTGTCCCACAGACTGAGCTCCACACGCTGCTCCTCCAGCTCCAGGCAGGCCGTGTAGTTTTCAAACACCGTGGGCACGTAGGTCTGCATGGGGAGGTGGTGGTGGGGAACAATTAACACAAAACACGTTCTCATTAGCGGTGAAGGTGTCAGTCAGCCGCGGGCACTGGAAGTCTTTTAATGCAACACACTCACTGGATGCATTAAAGGAAATCCAATTTTGGATTCCAATTTGTTGTGCTGCAGCTGCAGGACGTATACTCAGTTAAAAACAGGTGGAAATATTCAAATGTGATCATCTTCATTAGGCGTGCAATGGAAAGGTCAAATTTATCAGTTTTATTAGTTAATTTATACGCAAAAAATAAAAATAACAGTTTTTTTGTAAATGCGTATGCAGCCCCTGCCATTTTCTTCTTCTTCTTCTTTTTTCTTTTACAAAATAAAACCCAATCATTTTATTTGCTTTAAAAAACAACTTTCTGTTAGTGCATTATAATTCCTTTTTATACAAACATGAGTGACTTTAGAGAAAATGTACCTCTGGATAACAGTCCTTCGCCAGCACTTGCAACATCGCCGTTTTTCCGCATTGAACGTCTCCAACTAGAACCAGTTTACATCTGACCACCAGCGGCTGCGTGTTTCTCCTTTCCTTCATGCTGGAAAAGAAGGCTCCAGTGTTTTCTGCAGGAAAAACACGTGAAAGGAGGAAAAAGGGAGGAAGCAGAAACGATCCCACTGTGACGAATAGTCCCCTGTCGGCTCCCTCGTGTGTGTGTGTGTGTGTGAGAGTGTGTGTTTGTCGGAGGATGGCTGCAGTTGATCTGATTGAATTTGCCACTGCGGCTCTTTAAACAGGAGCCCAGCAGCCAATAGGAGCGCAGCATTCCGCAGCCTTCAACATCTCCTCACTGCTCTGAGAACAGCATCAGGTTATTCTGGCAAACAAAGCAGCAATGATTCAAAACAACAACAATAACGTTTTCAATAACGTAAGGATGATTTCTACCAGTTTTGATTGTGTGAGGAATTATTGTGCTAAATGTTTTACCATCAATAATTCTCAGATCAGCTGTGAGTTAAACCTTGATCTGCTGAATGATTTGATCAGGTCAGTTTGGACAGATGCAGCAGGGTCACAGAGGACTGACTGTATTGTTTTCACGTTTGTTCATTTATTTGATTTATTTTATATTTTAGCTATTTATTTACACTTGAAGAAGAGTTTGCTGTTTTGTTTTTTGTAACTATTTATGCTATTCAAAATACAGTATTTACCTTTATAAAAGTAGAATCCATATTCTACTTTTTAAATTCCTTTTATTCTACTTTTTTAATTCCTTTTAAAACATAATTTGAAACCTGCTTCAGCATAACATGATATTTTTTGTCTTCTTATGCAACTGTTATCATTTAGCATTCTGCTACTTTTAGGTTATATATTTTTTAGTTTTGTATCATTTAGCTTTTGGCTACTGTTCGTCTGCCTGAACTTAGATTTTAGTTACAGTTCTACATCATTTTTTCACATAATTAGCATATTTTCTTTTGGATTTAGCTCAGCCAAAATGAAACAGGAAGTGACATAAAAGGGGAACTCTTTAAGAAAGAAAACCTGATCACACTCTGATCTTTGGTTATTGAAACATTGAACTTTGACTCTTCATCTCTCTGGTAGTGACTAAAAAATATCTAAAGAAACATCAGATTTTTCTGTGTTGTCAGACATTTTATCAATGCTCTGCTTACATGCAGTCATTCCACTTTGACATCACTTCCTGCTGCTTTACATGCAAATATCTCAACAACTGTTCATCTCAGTGGCATGGAATTTGTTTGCATTGTTATTAGTGTTGTCTTTCCAAAATTGAATTCAAATTTTAACTTTAATTTTAAACTTTAACTTGAACTCCAGCTTCTTTATTGTGAAAATCCTTTCCTTTCTTCTTTGACAGATTTGCATTTTAACAGAAACAGTTTGTAACTTTTTGTGGCAGGATGCCAGTTTTTTCCGGGAAAGTCTTCAGTCTATCAGTAACAGTTTGACCTTTGTTCCAGTGTTTCTGTTCTCACATTCTCACAGATGATTAGATAAAACAAAAACAACAGCTTGTGACGGGTCTGTGATCAGATACCTGACTTATTACTGCAGTGTTAATTACTAAAACCTCCCTGTTGCAGCACCTCAGGATGGTGTGAGGCCCCGCTGATAAACAACCATCACCTCACAGGGGAAAGTCTGGTAGATTTTTTCCCGCAGCTCTGCTGGAGTCACTCACATCCTGAAGGCTTTTACTGTGTGGCTGTAAAAATAAACAGATTAAAAGATAAAATTCTTCTCTGTATAATTTACATACAGTTGTCAATCACAACTCTGATTAAAGCAGTTTGCTTTTGTTCACAAACAGCCCTTCATCTCTTTCATTTAATACCCCAATGCTAAAACTGATCTGTTTTCCACAACCAAATAATGTCACGATGTTACCACCTAATACTCATAACAGAGAGAAAACATGAAAACATTTTAAAGATGCTGTGTGTTTGCATTTTCTTTCAATCAAAGGCTTTATTTAACCAGCTTTATTATTTCCATTCATGCTGCACGGTGAGCCAGTGAATTAAGACTGAACTAATTAAATGTTTGTTTACAGTTTTTATAGCTGCTTTGATAGTAGAATGTGAAGAACAAGTGAAGTAATCATGTAAAACTATATGTAATCTTGCAACAAGCTTAGCAAACTTTATTACAGGAAAAAAAAACACGTGTTACTCTGATGTCTGTTATGGTGATGTAAGTCAGTAGAAAAAGTTAAAGTGAACTCTTTTCAACCCCTCCAAAGTGCAGCTTATTTGGTCTTCTCTGGAATCCCCCCCTGACACAGACACAGATGGTTGTGAATAATCGTCAGGTGTAAAGTGACAGCCTCCAGTGTGACCTGCACAGATCACCAGTCCATCACACTCATGCAAATACAGTCACTCCTGCAAACTTCAGTTTAACCTAACATGTGACCAAAACTGATAACATGCACAAAAAAGTGTTCTGGTAGCTGTGGAAGCCGTCTTGAATTGTGTTGACCTCAAAAGGTAATCAGTTAAAGATGTGCAACCAATGATTAATTATTTACTATAATACTGAGGTTTATTTTGACAGGTAAAGTTTAATGCATAAAAAGTCCACATTTCTGCTCAGACATAAAATGTCAAATAAACAGGTTATTTTATTTTTATTTTTCAAGTTTGAGAGAAAACTGTAATCTGTACATTTTATTATTATTTTTTTTTTTACTTTTTCACTTATTGTAAATGCATGAAACAAAAACAACAATTTCAGCTTTTTTTCCCCAGAAACAGTTATTTAAAAAAATTACAAATTTTAACTTACATCCATCCATTTTCTGTACACACTTACAGGGTCCTTTCAGGGTCGCGTGGGTCACTGGTGCTTATATCCAGCAGTCACAGTGTGCGAGGGGCAGGGTCCACCCTGGACAGGTCACAAGTCCATCACACATAGAACTAACATTCTTAAAAAAACTGCAAGAAGCAAAAGACTTGTTACAACCTAACACATGGCTAGCTAAAAAAAGTAGCAAGTTTACAAGGTAAAAGTAGCAAAAGCCAAGATAAATGTAGCCAAAAGGCTAGAAGCTAAAAGTAGCAAAAGAAGACACCAACAGATGCAGAAAATATTTTTGAAGGAATTGAAGAGATTTCAGTCTGTTTCTATGTAAATTAAGTTAAATATGTTACAAAATATAAAAGTTAGAAAAAGTTAAAGTCATAACATTCACTTCCTTAATGAGATGAGCATTTTATACATAATGAAGGGCTAAAATAGTACCAAGTGTTTAGTTTACATTAAAAGAAATAATTTATGTTACTAAATATATTCAATTTTTATTTTACCATAACATAAAAACAATGTTTCACAGCCTCATTAAAAAGTGTCTCACTTCTGCCTCCTGCTGGTTGTTTTATGAAATTCTGAGGATAAATAACTTCACAACACACACAAGTTTTTAAAAACCTTTTTATTTATATCCTCTTCTCATGTGCTGTTGACAAAGACACACCCTGTTTACATGATGCTGAGCATCATCATCATCATCATCACACACTGCTGGATTTCATTTGTGTTGTTAAAGTTATCAGAAACCAGGAGAAATGTTGCCGCTATCAGTACAGCATCAATTCAGTGCATTTATTGCATCAAGAAGCAAAGATAGAAACAACAGAAGTGTTTACTCAGAGGGTACAGTTTGATAGTCTCAGCTTGTGTCTTATCGATATACTTTGTATTGCATCCGGAATTTAGGCAAGTGAAACACAATAACTAATAGTAATAATAAAAAAAATTTGTGCTTTATACGTTGAATGATTAATTTGTTTTTTGTAGGAATGTCCTGTAATAAAAAACAAACGACAGAGCAGCTGATATATTCAGGACTGAAGGTTTTATCCAGAAACCGATCTTTGCTCTTTGTGTTTCATCAGGTCCTAAACCTCAGACCTGATCCTTCAGAGGGGACTGAGTGGAAGAGATTGGATGAGCAGTGCATCATTTCAAAAAGAAAGAATAATATACAAACACATGCTTTCTGAGCTGTTGCTTTTAGGATCATGTTCTGAGTTTCTGTCAGACTTTGCAGCCTTTCTGTGCATCGCTTCCTAAAATAATATTCATGTAGAGTATTTACAGCGGAGAGCCGTGGTTTTGCATATGTAGGTCACGTTGATGAGTGATTACTCACATGAGAATGATCCTAAAAAGCCCTTCTGATGCAAGAGGAGTTATATGTCATGCATATGTGGTTAGATTATTTACATGAGTAGCTTGAAATCTTTTGAAGGACGTGTCAGTGCCTACTGATGCATTCATTGTTGTGAGCACGGATCAACATGCAAGGCAAATTAAACCACATGTATCCAGACTTTATAAGCTTTTACAGCCATACTTCTTTGAAATAATAATTAAATAAATAAAAAAGTACAATTCTTTCTATAAACTCGTTATAACATTCTGTATTGTAAGCATATTAAAGTGATGTGGGGGCACAGTTTTATTTTCTTGTTTTAGATAATCTCATGTTTTACTCACAACTGCCCAACTTCTTTACCAAGACTCAAAGAAAGAAAATATATAATTTTAGTCACTATAAAACCAGATAAGTTTCGGATTTTCTATGATCTAAATCTATAACATGTAGTAAATGAGGCCCTGTAACAGACTGGTGACCTCTGACCTTAAGGATGAATAAAATGACTCTTCTGCAATCTGAACTTTAAACTGAGGATCAAGTCATCCTTTGTTGTTTTTGTTTTAAAGCTCATTTATGGACAAAGGTTTAAATATCCCTAACCAATAAATGTCTACAAACATGTGGAACAGAGTTTGATTGGACTGTGCTTTAGTGCCACATCTTTAAACTCCTAATTCTAATAGTTAAACTCTACCTGCCAGATGCACATTTTGAATTATTTTCTCTGAAACCACGAGGATGTGTTTTATTGGTTTATGTCTATTTTTAGTTTATTTTAACTAAAGTTTTAAAATAAGATAAAGTCATATCTATGTAGAAAAGTCGCAACCTTGCTTTTGCAACAGTGCTTCATTATGTTAAAAATAAAAGTTATCTGTTTTTGGTTTCAAGAGTTTTCAAAACATCCTTAACATTTGATGTCTGAATCTGGAGGAAGCAGGTTTGATTAGGATCTGTTTCTGTGCCAATCAAACTTCACAAAATTTTATTTCAAATTGTTACTAAACAAAGAATCTAGCAAAAAAAAAAGTCTATATATTTTAGGCAGTAATTGATCAGCTGCTTTTTGAGGAAACAGTAAATCATAAATTTATCATAAATAATCATAAATTAGCTTTAATTTAAAATAAATGCTTGATTTGTTTTGGACCCCTTCCTGAGCTCAAAATGTTTCATTTCCACTCCCAGCAGTGACTCAGGTGGATACAGACTGTTTGTGCTTCTTATGAAATGGTTTTGAATGGCAGCTATTTACAGAAATAAGCAATCAGTTACACTGAGGGCACAGATCAGATGAATGACAGACGACAGGTTTGTTCTGTTTGAGCAAAACGGTGAAAGGAAAAAGCAATTCAAGATGTTTGAAACTGAAGCGGTGGATGTGAGTGGGAAAGGAACATAAAATTGTCATTTCATTGTGCTGCTTTTTTTTCTCTTGTTTCACCAGAATGACTCTGACAGAAGTGATTGTACTTTTCAGAAAGCATTTGGTTAAACATTTGGAACGGCAGTTCACTTGCAGCTGCAGACATGGAAGACATACAGAACTGATTTTCTGCTCCTCTCTGCACCTCCTGGAAACAGCTTTGCCTTGCCTCGTCAGCCTCCCAGGTGTGTACAGGTGTGTGTACAGGTGTGTGTACAGTGTCTGTCTGCAGTGAGGTGTGAATCAGCCTGTGTGTTTTGGACCTGCTGTGGTCTGAACACACTCAGGCTGGTTCATCACTGAGATTAAGAAGGGGTCT
Organism: Anablepsoides cearensis; assembly: GCA_032275365.1. Classification (NCBI taxonomy): domain Eukaryota; kingdom Metazoa; phylum Chordata; class Actinopteri; order Cyprinodontiformes; family Rivulidae; genus Anablepsoides; species Anablepsoides cearensis. Next base: position 15,737,313 of record JAUBOC010000181.1, on the reverse strand, counting down.
GGGTTTTTTTTTTAGGGTTTAGGGTGGGGGGAGGAGTGGAGAGGAGGTGGTAAACAGTGTCTGCCTGGCTGGTTGCTGGAACCAGAGCGTGTGCAGCTGCAGAAAGCGGCCCTGAGTTATCGCTTGGTGTTGACAGCAGGCAGTTCTGTGCCCACAGGGGGGTCAGCAGGGAGCCAAAAAGGCTCTTCTGTTTGCTGCAGCTTCATCTTCCTCCTCTTCGTGTATTTGCATCTTCTCCTCATACTCTCTCTTTCTTCCTCCTCCAGGATCCTGCTCCTGGTCTTTTCCTTTGCTTCAGCTCTGGAGAAGGCGGTGGTGAGGGCTGTTTTTTGGAGAGATGAAGACTGCTGCTGCCCCCTGGTGGCTCCTTTTGTCTCTGTGCTATAAGCCTGGGCTGGTTTGCCTCCAGCTAACAGCACAGGCTGTTCCTGCATGGAGGCAGGAGGGGCATCCTCAGAAAAAAAAAATAATAATATAAGAAAAGAATATATAGAAAATGTCACTTACCTTCATCTGTGGCTGCAATCACTCTATCAGCTCTTGAGTCTCTGAAAACTAATAAGGAAGAGTTTTTTTTAAGAAAGGAGCTGAAATGTTAATGAAAAACACCAACCCTGTGTCTGTTTGTACCTGCTGGCTGGAGTTAGCTGAAGGTGGTGTGACCACGCTTTGGTCCTGCAGGGGGTTGATTGGGGCAGAACATGGGAGGTGTGTGGCTCGCCAGTAAATTTCCAGGTATTCTGCAAGGTGGTCGCAAGCTTCTTCCAGTTGATTCTCATCCAGGATCACGTCGAACATTTCCTGATAAGCCAAGCAGCGAGAAGAAAACGACAACATGTCTGTTAAAACACCTCTCTAAGTTTGTAACACAAGCAGTTTCAGATGGAGCATACAGGACGTACAGGAGGACACTGAGCCAGCTTGTCCCCGGCCATCATCTGGACATTAAGGTGTTTGCTCTGCGACTTTCCTCTGGATTTAATCAGCCTCTGAAGAACCTGGAACATGGAACCGATACCAACATGTTCAAGCAGATAAAAAAGGCAAAAGACACCCAAAGTTGTAAAACTTAAAGGGGTTATATTATGTGTTTCTCAGGCATATATTTAAATACTATACCATAACAAAGTATCTATGTCCCCTT
>JAUBOC010000181.1:15721766-15736069 GCA_032275365.1 Anablepsoides cearensis | reverse complement strand
ACCAAACTCTCTGAGGAATGCTTCCAGCACCTTGTTGAATCCATGCCACAAAGAATTGAGGCAGTTCTGAAGGCAAAGGGGGTCCAAACCGTTACTAGCATGGTGTACCTAATAAAGTGGCCGGTGAGTGTATGTCACAGGCACTTTAAATGTCCAAATAGTCTCAACAAATGAATTAAAATATATAAAATTAAACTGATGTCAAACTGGATCTTTCTAAGTTGATAAGCAAGTTAAATTATTCATAATCAAACAAGCTGATTAGTAGTTTTTGTCTATAAACAAATCAAATGTTTATATGCCTCAGTTTTGTTTGCTTCTGTGGGTGTTTTCATACTTTGGGGGAGGAGACTTTGACGTAGACGATGATGGGAGCCAGGGATGTTTTGAGCAGCTGTGCTGGGTGGTTGATGGTATCTGCATCCAGGACGACCAGCTGAAGGGACTTGGCCAACTCAAAGATCCTCTCGATCTCACTCTGGACCTCCGCTGAGAGAAGACCAAACAAAAAATTTAGCTTGGACCTCGAGACAGAGCAGGTACCTCCTCTGAGCACCACTTCAGTTAATGTAAAGTATGTGTGTTCTCGCGGCTCACCCAGACTGGAGCGAGTGTTGGATCTCTCCATTATGGCCTTTTTGTTCAGTACCGAGCGCTTCGCCAAGGATAGATCAGCCGTCACCCGTGTAATAGTGATCCTAAGGAAGAAGTGTCTCATCACACCAGAGCCACAGTTGTTTTCCATTTCAAAGGATGAGATGAACTCTCTCGCGGCTAAAAATACCGTCTCATCAGGTTGCATCTACCTCCCATGAAATGTGATCGGCGGAAAGTTACAATCAGCTCAGACGCACGAGCTGCACACACTCACCTGCCGTCAAATCTGTGCTTCAGGAAGTCAAACAAAGCTTTCTGCATCATGTCTGTTACCTGAGAGGCAAAAACATGGGCCACAGTTAGAGAATACTTCTGATCAATCACAAGAAACACTTTGATGGAAAATATAAACTCACAACAGCATCCAAAGTAGACACAGCTGTAAACACAGTTTTATAAAACTTGTCTTTTAGAGCTAATTTATTTAGTTTGTATCTTATAGGCTGCATCTATTTCTATTTGATTCATGATAGACGAAGTTTGCATGGAGAAAAACATAAAGGATTTGAAAACCTGATTGTGTGACTTCCTTTGGAATTAATCCAATTTAAAATGATCACCACAGCTCATCAATCTAATCAGCTTTAGAAAACATAGAAAATGACTATAATAGGGCCATTTCGACAGATATTGTGCTAGAAATGGGTGTGGTAGAGGCTGAGAGTCATCCTAGTTCAGACCAGACTCTTTTCACAACATAAAGATGATTTCAGTTTAAAACTCTGGAATAAAAGGCAGGGTGGCGATGTGCAATCCTTTAAGAAATAATAGATCTTTAAAATAACTATGAACTGGACTTATGAGTTTCACTTTAGGGAAATCAGTGCCGTTTCACTATTTAAAGGTAGATTTTAAACTCTTGTTTTAAAGAATTTCTCTCTCAACTTCTTAAGCTTCAGTGTTTAAATTTACACAAACTTATTTGATGCTTCATAAGCACTAATAAAATATCCTATTTGAGACAATAATAATATATATATTTCTAGATTTTCTAGAAAACATCATAAATCAAAGCTTTTTTTTTCTTTTTGTATGAAGAGCATCCTTGAGGGCAACAAGAGCAGATAAAACAAACACACAAAAGATCTTTTAGAAGTAGTCCTAAAATTTAGCTGACCTTTAAAAGGTTTTGTTTTTTTACAGTGTAAAGAGTAAACACAAGCAGTGCAGAAAGAAAAGGAGGCAGTGTTGAGAAGTACTGAGACGCAGCTGCATGTCACGCGCACGAGAGAAACAAATCAGAGGCAAAGAAGAACAAAGAAGTAAAAAAAAAAAAACAAGCTGGTGTTCACAACTGGAACATTTACAAAAAACTAAAATTCACCACAGCAATGCATTAATGATTGAAACACGCACAAACAGAGACATGCTGTGAAATGACCTGCCTCACGTTTCAACATATCGAACAACCACAGATTCATTTATTCGCCACGTCCACAACAACAGTGACTGAAGAGCAATGAAGGCTGTGAAGGAACAAACCCTTTTCTGTTTCATAAGCTGATTTCAGTTGATGCTCTGTGAGCCAAAGTTTCAGGGAAATGTGACTACAATGTTTGCATGTTAATGGGATAAAGCAAACCGCCAAACTCCCACTGGACTCCAAAATCCACTCCAGCTAAAACTGGAACAGCGGCGCAGAGAAGAAAACCCTTTCCTTACTAAACTCAAAGTCAGATACTCTGTATATTTTAAACATGCTAATATATTCTTATTGATCAACGGACAGAAAAACTCACATATCTTAAAGCAGCTTTTCATTGAGCGTGGAGAAACTGATTGAGAATGCACGTTTGTTGAATAAAATTAAAATTTTGGTCAGTGCTGATGCAAATGTTCTTGCCTTTTCTGTTGTTTTTGTTTCAATACACTGAGCAGAACAAACCCAAATGATGTCAGGAGGTGTTGCCCACCATAACCTGCCGGGACGATTGACTCACCTCATAACCTTTCAGAGACGGGCCCACCAGGACCACCGGCCGCATGGAAGGAACCACGTCATAAGGAGGGACGTGCTCGGTCTGCACGAGTCGTGAAAACAGACAAAGGTGGGAATTAAAATCGCTGTCATGTGAAACTGAACGCACGGACTCGAACAGCTGATCTAGACGTGCAGCTCAGTGGAAATAAAAATGTGCTGCGATGCATTTATGAAAAGGTGAAGGAGAAACAAAAACTTACCTGTTTCTGCTTCTGTTTGGCTTTTAGAATAAACAGAATGGATATAAAACAGGACTAAAGCTATATGATACATATATTTATAGTCTCAGCTTTGGTTTACACTTTGGTTATTATGGCAGCTTAAACATAAATTATTACTCCTTAGTACTTCTAAAAAGACATTTTCCTGCCAGTAATAGTTCCTGTGTTAATCTGAGAGCATCTCGCGGCAGCAGCAGGACTCCTCGTACCTGCAGATGGAGGGGTGGACCTCCAGCCTCCCGATGACGCGTTGCCTCCTTTCCTGTGGAGCAACATAATACAAAACTTCATTATGCGTGAATCCCCTAAGGAAGCAATTTAGATAGAAGGACCTCCAGAAACAGCTCAACACATGAGCTATTTATGACTCAAAGAACGTTATAAAGAGTGTTTTGTTGCAGAGGACAGACAGAGAAGGAGAGAAGCTCTCTGAGCTGTGTGACATCTGACCTCGCAGCTGCTTTTTGTTCCTGTTTTATCCTCATAGCTTCCAGTTTGACTGGGCTTGGGATGAAAGTGATGTCCGCCCCTTCCTTCACCAGCCGACCGATCCACCAGTCATTGTTGTATTTCTACAGGAAAGTTTGAAAAATTTGAACAGGTTTTAAGTAATAAGTGTCAACAATGCTGATTTCTAATGTTTCACCTCTTTGATGTGCAGAAAGTCTTTGGTTTCAAAGTTTATGGCGGCCCCTTGGACTGGACAATCCTCATCGAGTGCCCCACAATAACTCACGTTGGTTTTTACTGCAAATGCCACTGGTTTAGACTGTTGGAAGATGATGAAGAATAGATGCTTGTTGGATAAAACTGTAGGTTTTATTTCTCCTGCAGCCCTGGAGGGCTGAAGGTGAACGTTACGACAGGTTGAGGACTTTTGTCTTCTCACCTTGGCTCTTTCCAGCTGCAGCTGAGCCTGGCGCTCGGCTTCACGCCGAGACGCCTCCCGGTCTTCCTCCAGGGACAGGTCGGAATCAGAAGGTCGACTAGTGTAGGAATCGGCTGAACCCTGAAAGAAGCACAAAGATGACAATGAGTGGAAATAAACTCTTACGGCTTGGGCAGAGAGGAGATAAATCCACCGTAAAACGATACGACAGGTGGCAACTTCTGGGAAATGGGGCTTTACACAGAGCATGTACATTTTCCTGTATGTCCTCCATGTCTTTCCCATTGATCACCCGTCTCTGCAGCTGCCTGTTCTTTTCTTTGTAGCTTTCCAAAGCAGCTCTCTCAGGGGAACAATATGTGCACGAGTACTGCAACACTAACAACCTGTAAAAACCTCACTGTCTGTTTATCCACTCAACATGGCACATGTTGGCTGAAGTCCAGTCTGCAACTAAACATGCTTAACTTAGCATACTGAATATCACAAAACCTTTATATTAGGCTTTCTACATATTTTCTTAACTTTGCTCTGAAGCAAACACAAGTTCTGTATGAAAGTTATTGTCACAGAAAAAAACAATTCTCCCCAATTTATTTTTCCAAGCAACAAGGGCAATCCAAACAATGAATGGAAAAATAAACTTGACAGCACTCCAAATATTTCACACCTGTTTTCTCAGTCCATCGTCAGCCTGTGCTCTCAGTTGGGTATGAAACTAACAGAAGCACCCACATTAAAAAAGCTAAATATAGCCACTCAACAACATTGTGCCGCTTTTCATTTTTTCCTTCCATCTGGCTCTTCCTTTGTTGCCTCCTCCCTCCACCCAGCCACTTTGCTCCTGTCTTTTCTTCTCTTCAGTTTCCAAACAAACATTTTTAGCTTCCTCCCAAACAGAGTTTAGGGGTATTATTTGTAGATCAAAGCCTCCCAGAGGTGGCATAGAGTAGAGAAAACAAAACCTAACCAGTCCACAGGACGCCCCGCAGATGGATGATGGGGAGTCTAGTTGCATAAAAAAGATATCTTTATCACTTTTACCGATTTTAAAATAAAAGAGTTTTCAATATTTTGATAGGGATAGAGAAATCAACATCTTCTCCTTCAACACAGTTTGTTATTAACACTGTAAATGTGCTGAGTCATGGTCTGTAAAAGTCTGAAAGTAACCTCTGCTGCAGACAAGTGTTTCAGACACTGTAGCATAAAAAAACTGAATAAACAACTTGAAAATAAGTTTTCAATATGTTTTTCATCCCTTGTTGCTTTTGGCACTTTATATTAAAGCTTAACAATATGATCACAGAAACACAGGCCTCAGCGGTGGAGCAACATCAAAAGACCCGACAAACTCTCAGCTCCTCGTGTTTCCAGATTGTTTTTAATTTTCAAGCAACACGCATCCTTCTCGCAACGCAGAACCTGTCTTTCCTCGTCGTGAGGAAATGAGAAAGGAGACAGAGAAATCCCTCGTATGCTGGAAGTCTCATTAGAGAGTGAAACATGAGAGGATGACACAGCAGCAGCTGCAGGTTCTCACCAGTAGAGGGGGGCAGGTCCACGTCACAATTTCTCACATTGTTGTAGAATCAGCTGTGAGAGACGCCTTTACTGCTCTAATTAACTCTTAATCTTCACATTTGAACTGTCAGAACTGCTCAAAATTGAATAATGTTTCTGTTCCTTATGGAAACAAAACAAATGAGCTTAACATGTTTTTCAAATGGAATACAGAGAAAACCATTTGACCACATGGGTTCATAGGAACATGCTGAAGATGTCCTAAAATCACGAGAACTTATGTGCAGAACATGGGTTTCACATGTTAATGTAACATGATTTCACTTGTTATTTCCACATATGAACTTCAAGTGTTTTTTTTTTCTGTAAGGAGTTGGTTTAATATTTCAAAACCAGATGCAATAACTCATCCCAACTTTTTGTTATCCACAGTAATATCTCCAGAAAGAAAAAAAGCAACTGTTGAAAAAGTAAATCATGTGAAGACAACAACAAAGAAAATAACACATGGACACAAAAGATTAGAAAAGATACACAAAACCATGAAAGTGACATAAAAGAACTATATTATTATGAGACGAAGTGGATATAATTGTTTGGAAAAAAAAAAGTAAAAGGACAAAAATGGAGCCCAAAGTGACACAAAAATGAGAAAATCCCTACATAAACAATCAATAATCAATAAGATGGGGTTAACTACATACAGTCAGACATGTTACTACACACTTATTAAGCAACTATAAAGGCATAAATGATCTTTTATTAGGACCTTGACAAAGATGAGGGTTTTAAATAAAAATAATGCAAATAAAACATATGATATTCAACATTCTGGGAACCCATGAAAGTAATTTTTACTGTAAAGCTGCAAGATATGAAATGAACAGACAAACTTCATGTCTGCAGAAGCAATGTGTCAACAAGGTGAGAAGAAGAGAGAGGAGGCAGCCATGTGGCAATGTGGACCTCTGCTGAAAAGCAAAAGTCCTCTAGATGTGTCAGAGCAGAGAGATTCAGGGACTGGGAGGAGTTTCCATGCAAAGTGATTTAAAAACAGATACCTTGTTGATTAGTCCAGCAGCGCTGGAGTTGGAGGCAGACATGATTCTGCTGCCAGCGCTCCCTTCTCCCCATAGCTCAGAGAAAACATCAGAGCCCTCCTCCCATCAGCCCGTGGTTACAGAGAGGGAGGCACGCTCTGCCTAAGTGCTGTGCTGCATCAACAGCCATTTCCTATACAAAATTGATGCTCTGGCTGCAGCACTGATGCGTGTGTGTGTTTTGCTTTCATCCATGCCTCATGAAGGAAAAATAAAAGCTGGCCTCTATCAACCTCATCATCCTCTTTTTTCTTAACCACTTCTCCTAATTTACCACAGATCTAGTTGTCTCTCATCAGCATCACAAGCCTTAAAGGTTGTTTCATACGTTCCTCCCTCATGTCAGCCGACGCTTTGATCCTGCGCTACATCGACTTTCTTTCTGCGTTCACACTGGGCATTTCACTAAAAGAAACTATAAATAGGACCGAACAAAGACTGAGCTAAGTGATTGTGGCAAACAATTATATCCGTGCACTGTAAAATCTAACATGTTGTTTCAGCTGAAACTTAAGAGTGAACAGACTGCCTTAAAATTCAACACTTCGCAGTGAGCACAAAAAGTAAGGAAGTTTGTGTTTAGTTGATTATATCTTCTTGGCAATAATTCTTATATCATTGGAAAGCCAGGTAATTTCCCTTTTAATTTGTGCCACATTTGTAAATAACAAGCATTGGTGGGATGAGCAGTAGAGCTGAGTGTGTGGGTTGCACACATAAAAAAGTTGTTGCTATTTGAGCTTCTGGTACCTCCAAGTAATACTTTAATATTTAAAGACATTGTATAAATAAAAATACTACAAATATGTATGTATGTATATATGTATGAATGAATGAATGAATGAATGAATGAATGAATGAATGAATGAATGAATGAATGAATGAATGAATGACCATTTTGTGTAAACTTTCTGAGTAAGATATGTATACCTCAGCCTAGTCCTTTTTTGGTAAATATTGGTTTTTAACACAGCATTTAATTTTGTTCCCTTTTTTTGTATTGTTGTAAATTTATCTTAATAAATCTAATCTGAATCTGAATCCAGACCTGTAGGTTGGAAGCGGAGTCTAACCCAAAGCCAGAGGACAATGAAGATGACAGCAATGAAGTCAATGAAGATGGTAACTCCAGACCTTATTTGTTCCTTATGTGTTATCTGTTCCATCACAAATGCTGTGAGGTAATAGTTCAGAAAACAGGTTGAAAAATATGACCCAAACAGAATATAAAAATATTCAGCAGGTGAGAAACAAAATTAAACTTTTCTGCACTCCTAGAGACTCCAAGTACACCACAAAATGTATTTAAAAGCTAAAAAAGTGGATTTTGCAGGACATGTCCCTTTTAAAAAAATGGCCACTAACTATTCATTTAATTCTTAGAAACTGTGTATACAAAATCTTTTGGAAAAATTGAATAAAGAATAGGCTTAGCATTGTATTTCTGAATCTATTAGGGAAAATATTTCAATAGTGTTTTACTTTGTAGCCAAGACGTCACAATTCGTCAAACTAACACAATAATAATAAGTCAAAACAACAAACTGTCAAAACCTTATTTACAGTGTAATCAAACCTTTAGAGTTACCTTTTCCTTTTTCATATATAAACATAAAAACCAGAGAGTGGAACAATATGTATAACAGAGAGCTGGACATAAATGAAGAGACACAAACAGGGCATGTGTAGTGTGTCTGTTTGCCTGTCCTGCAACATCCAACTGACAGGAAGGTGATGCATGAGCGTACGGAACAGAAATGCAGCGGTGAGTCAGCACGCAGCCGTGCTCAGTCCATCAGAGGTCCTAATAAGCCAGCAAAGAACATCTCAGCTCTGGTATGGGGAAACAAACCTCAGCGTTCAGGGCAAACCATACACCGCATGGGCTGTTCGTCAGGTCCCCCCAGGCGCTGAGGACCCTACTTTGGGGTCTATTATTGCTGGCAGCACGCAGGCAGGCAGGCAGGCACGCACGCTCGCCCTCATTCAACTTTGCCTGCTCAGAAATTAAGTGCACTCAGCTAAGGCTTTTAGCAGAAAATATCTCAGGGCTACATTTCTGCACGGCTCTTCAAAATTAGAGGGAAGCGCTCACAAACAGGAACGCATTATCATTTAAGAAAACTCTCAGATGCCTCTGGTCCAGAGAAGCGATGGTTATTGTTTTTATCATTAGTGCTGCGCAGGAATCAACAAACTGCAGACAGTGGTCAGGGGAGGCAGAGGTGGAAAACTAAACATCATTGCTCTTCAAATGAGGTTCTTTCTACAAAAATGGAAAGCGATGATGAAGACAAGAGAGTCAAAAGTATTAACACAAAGAACACCTGGAACAATAGGATGAGAAATTACATCTTTTTTTGTCATCTCTTTGCTGTTGAATTGTTCTAAATATAGCTCTCCTCTGCTTTACTCACACTCCTCCAATCACAGACTGGGGGGGCTGGCAGTGGGGAGAAGATGGTAGAGGATTGTCAAAGTTCACTGAGTTTCCATGAATTCCCCCAAGAAGGAGCAAAGCAGATTGCAGACCGGCTCAGCCACATCCGCCGACACCGGATTGCCCGTCTGAACTGAAAAACCAGAGCAAACACAGACAGAGACCCGTCTCTCATCCAACAACATTCATACCATCCCTGCATCCCTTGTTTCTCCTCCATCCCTCTGTCATGCTTCTCCTCACAGTTCACACAGGTCCTCGCAACCGAGGCAATAAAAAAAGATGCTTTGTTGGTGACAACTCTCACTGGATGGTATCTATTTTTAGTCAGATGAAAAAGTTTGTCTGTTTTCCGTCTCTTTGATCTCTTGGTATTCACTTCATTATTCCTTTTTTTTTAGGGGGGTAGATCAAACATGAACACAGATCTCACCAGGCTATGATTCCTCACAGCACTGCAAACACATCTACTAAAGCATTTCAGGGCAACAGAATTATTTGCTGAATACTGAAAACGTGTCCATTTCAACCTCTGTTCAAACAACATTGGGAGGTGACTTTTAATTCAAGTCAAAAGTGTTTAATCTGGTTTCTGTCAGGTAAAAAATATTGGTTGATGAAGCTCTAGAATTTTAAATATTATTACTAGAATGTGTTGTTCTTTTATTTCATCACGTTTTGACTATACTTTAGATCTATTATTACCTGCTTCAGAAAATCCTTCAAAATGCAGTTTCTAAGCTTTTGACAATGTTCTCCATGTTACACCTTTGCTGATCTCACTACACTGGTCTCCTATAATTGAGTCAATGCTGAACCTAATCCAAAGTTCTAGTCTGGCTTTAAAGGCTCTGCATGATGACGTACCTTCATAGATTTCTTTTTGAGAATTAATTGCTTTTATTGTTCTGTGCTTTAATGTAGAATAACAAACTGTGCTTGAGTTGAATTTAAGTATGACGCTAAGTATGCTCATGTGAGGTTGAGAACAAAAGAGGATGAATTCTTGCTACACCAGAGGTTCAGTAACCGTTAAAGCAGGATGTCATAAGTCAAATACCTGAAAACTTTCCTCTTTACATGTTTTGTCATGTGATAGTTTGTAGGATTGTCTAAAAGGTCTGGATCAGAGGTTAAACGTTTGAACATCATTCTCTGTTCTGTTAGTGCATTTAACTTATGTTCCTTCTTACAAGAATAAAAGCACTTTTAGGGAAAAGTTGGCAGAATCTTGAAATTTATTAGAACTTTAGCAGTTTATGAGCTTTTATAATAAGTCACTTCTGACTGATTGGTGACTGCTATCTGTTCCTAAATCATGGCTTAAAAACTAATAGAGACAAAACTTTTGCACTCATCACCATTATACTCTGGAAATCTTTGCCCCTCCCTCTGCAGAAACTGAACACACCGCCTTTTAAACTGCAAAGCATTTTATTTTATGTTTTGATCTGATTGTATTTGAACTTTTATTATTTTGATTTTATTTCACATTTTATCTTGTGTCGTAACTTATTTTGTGAAACACCTCATGACCTTTACTTTGAAAGACTACACTGTAAATAAAATCAGCTTCTTTACTGTAAGTCTTCCTGACTTCCTGTCCACAGAGCTCCCACTTTAGAAATATCTGAACCGTCTCTTCAAATCTCCCTCTGTTAGCCTTCAGCAGCCCACGTCTTCGGCTTTTTAAAACGTAAAAAGGCAGCATGACGTTGGCTGTGTTTGCAGCAGGAGCTGAGGCAGCATCACTCAGAGAGCTGGATGTTTCAGAGCCAGGGAGAAGTGCAACCAGAGTAGGGCAGAGTGGATCGATATTAGAGCCACCTAGATTGATACTCCATACTGTCCTCAGCAGCTCCACCCTCCTCCTTCTCTAATGGAACTTCAGAAAATCTTCACCCTGTCTGCTGAGAGACATTGAGCCTGCAGATGTTTTCTTTTCTTTTCTTTTTTTTTTTTTGCTTCCTGGTCATTTCAATCTTTTTTTAACAATTTCCTCATGAGTCATCATTAGTTAAAAAACAAAAACAGAAAGGTTATAAGGAAAAACAGTAAGCAAGCCAGCTCAAACTTCAAAAACGTGTGACAGATGTAGTGACGGAGTCGTGAAGGTGTGACTCATCTCAGACGGACTGAGAGGAAATCGAGGAAGAGGAGCAGGAAGCGATAAAACTGGACAGGAATCTCTGCCTTTCATACAAGCCGACTACTTGGCCTCAGCAGCTACACTGTACCCCCCCCCCCCTCACCCCACCACACCCCTCAGGGATCCCTCCACCCGACTTCACCAAACTGCTTCAAAGCACAGAGAGGAGCTGCAGCAGCTAACCCACATAAAGTTGTGCACTTTTTTTTGTGCAGCACAGAACTGCACCGTGCTGAATGGTTTATTAAATGCGATGTGTTTGTTTGAAGATGACCTGATTCAGGTTTTCAGAGTCAGGCCTAATTGGTGCATCTTGAGTAACGGGGGCCTGAGCTAACTGTGGGAATGTCAGACTTATGAATATGTAATGCCGTCCTACATATTTACACAATCCAGATGTACAATGAAATGCCTTCCCCTCGTGGCAAGACTTTTCTGCACGTATTTGGCGCGAGTTAAACATACAAGTCATTTGTGATTAAAAAAAAAGCTAAAATTAAGAGCTAGAAAGAAACTGAGGAAAGGTAAAGGGGACATATGAAAAATCTACTTTTGTAGCTGTTAATTGCATTTTGTTGTGTACTTGAAGACTCTGGGAGTGCAGAAAAGTTGGATTTAGTCTCTCCCATGCTGTGTAGATTCTGTTTAGGTCGTATTTTTCAACCTGTTTGTAAGATGTTTCCTGTCACAGTATTTGCGACAGAACTGCCAAATAAGGCCTGGACTTCACAACTACAATTTTGTCGTCTTCTTTCTCCTCTGGCTCAGAGTCAGACTCTTCCAACATGTAAGGCTGGATGGGCAAGTCTTCCATTGTTGACATCTTTAAATTAATTTGTGAATAGAGTGTTCCTGCGCAGCTATATAGTCGTAAACCCCTCTATCAAACTATATATAAACCTCTCTGGGAGCTGGAGGGGATGCAAGGTGTGAATCATCTCGTTTAGATTTAAAGAGACAGCCTTAAAAATGAGTTGATCTGAGACACACCTCAGAAAAGTGGTGAAAGAGGGGCTTGTGGAGTTACAATAAGGTTGAATTTAGACCAAAGCATTACATTTCCACTTCATATAGACTCTAACTGAATGGTATGTTTCCTTTAATGAGGTGCAACTAAGATTAATTGCAGATCTCAACATTTTTGAGCATAAATAAAACAAATTTCTGAAACAAGAGGGAAGCACTGTATCCAAACAGGAGCTGGAAATGGGTTCTTTGGTTCTCCCAACGTTGCTGGTTCATCAAGTTTAATCAAGGCTTTTTCACACTGATCTACCAACACACACACACACACACACACACACACACACACACACACGCACACACACACACACACACACACACACACAAAGCACTTTGCTCCTCACGGGACAGGCTTTTAGTGCTCTGTCTCATGCAGTATTTAATTGACCTCGCACAGGAAGCATAGCGGTCCCAAATGCACCACCCCACTCACCCACCCCTCTCATTTCTACAGAGAAAGCATGAGCCAGTGCACCCGCAGCTTCCCACCGGTGCTGCCCCTCTGTCACACAACTGCTCTCCAAATGCCATTTTCTGCTTTAGAGTAACTACAGAAATGTCAGCGCTGAGGGAGCAAAGAAAGAAAGAAATAAAATGTACAGAATACTCTGAGAAAGGATCTCATGACTCACTTTTGTCTACTTTCAGAAACTTTGAATGAAAACTGCATTCCCACAAACTAAACGCACATCTGTAATCTAATCAGGCACCTTAATTAAAAAAAAGAAATAAATAATATGAGGCTTTGGAGTGATCAGATTTCGATGAGATATAGGAGCGTACTTACTCAGATGGAGGAGAGCACTCTCTCCCTGCCTCTCTGCGCTCCCTGCTAGTCAGTCATGGTGTGTGCTGCTCTCTCTCTCTCTCTCTCTCTCTCTCTCTCTCGGGTAACAGTGAAGTGAACTGTAGCTGGCTTGTGAGCAGTCTATCCCTCTTTCTTTTACATCCCCTCCTATAATCTCCACCACTCTCAGCATTCAGCCTCCTGCTACGTCACAGAGTTTCTCTCTTCCTCTCTCTCTCTGGCTCTGCTTGGCACATCATCCTCCTCCTGCTCCTCCTGCTCCCCACCCTCTCTCCTCCTCTCCCACTCCTGGGTTTCATCTCTGCCTCCACTAGAGCCATGCAAGGTAAAAGGTGCAGGAAATTCATTCAGGATTCTATCTAGACTATAAAATAATGTGAAAATTCTGTTCAGTGTTGAAGAAGTTGGATGCAAAAACACTAAGAATTAAAAAAAAAATCTGAGCCTGACGTTTCAAGTTGAGTGGAGTGGGAATATTCTTATAAAAGCTGAGAAACATGAGTGTGTGTTGGTGATGAAAGGGGATTTAGGGGCTTTGTTTAAGACGTGGAGGGATCCCCTGCGTTGCCCCGTGTTCAGTGTGTGTGGATGTCACGGCTGGCTGTGTCCTCTGACAGCTCAGCCTGAGCGGGTTGTGTTACAGATGTGTAAAGATGAGGATGTGGGACGTTTTGTTCTCCTGAAGCCTTAAAACAACACGACAATCAATAAATCAAAGACCTTTCATTATTTGAACAAATGCATATTGCCTGCTATTGTTCATGCAGAGTTTTGTAAAAATGTGTATTTTGTAAAATGGACCGAGTTACAGTCATTTATGTGTTTGATGAAGATGATTCTCTGTGGTAGTCATCTTGAATTGAGTTGACCTCGATGTTTAATCGTTTGTAGATGTGGATTTAATGATTTCTTTCTGAAACTTTCAATCCATCCAGTGATTAATAAGATATATATCTAACAGACAAATATGGTTCACATGTTAACCAGCCTGCATTTTTGCACGTTGTCTTTGTTTTTAACCACTGCTTTTGTTTTAAGCTACTCACAGGGGTTCTCAAACCTTTTGGTTCTGGGGACCCCTTGCATGGATGAAAAATTACCAGGGACCCCACCCCAGTCATTTTAACCCCTAAACGCCATGGGAATATTATCTTTTGTTTGGTTTAGTATGTCTGTTTGACTAGTGCAATGTTCCCTGTATGCATTTTTTGAAATGAAAGCCAAATTACCAGTTTATTTAAATTTTTGAGGACCCCCAAGATACAGCACGTGGACCCATAGGGACCCCAGTTTGAAAACCTCTGTGTTACAATACAATCCCCCTGCTCTGTAACTTTATATTTTAAAACCGTTAACCTATTTGACTAGGTCACTTTTATAAATAATCGAAAGAAGGAGATCGCGGATACAAGCGGCCGAAATGAGTTTCCTCCAAGGGTGTCTGGGCTCTCCCTTAGAGATAGGGTGAGAAGCTCAGTCATCCGGGAGGGACTCAGAGTAGAGCCGCTGCT
>JAUBOC010000181.1:15668422-15685197 GCA_032275365.1 Anablepsoides cearensis | reverse complement strand
TCTCTCTCTCTCTCTCTCTCTCTCTCTCTCTCTCTCTCTCTCTCTCTCTCTCTCTCTCTCTCTCTCTCTCTCTTCCTAAGCTTGAAGTCTCATTTCCTTTTATTTCCTGCATTCTTTCTCCTCTCCGCCTTCTCCTCTGTCCTTTCCATCTCAGAGGGTTTGAGCCCTGGGGGCAATGAGGGTGTAATTTGAAGCCTCCAAGCATTAATTAAAACATCAGTCTGGCTCACGGGGATTAACTGTGCAGATGTCTCAGACACTGTCTATTTTTCAGTTTTACTCTTAACGGCACAATAACATATTCACCTTCTCTTTTTTTTTTCTCTCCTCTGACATGTTTTGGGATTTATGCTCTCTGTTTTTTTTTTCATCTCAGGGCATCGAAGCAGCATCCAGCAAAGAAAAGTGAGTATTTCAGCCCAGGCTTTTGTTAATATGTGCAGCTCGCTCTTGTTATTAGAGGTTTTCTGGCAGACTGTCACCATAGATCTTTCACTTTGGAGCCTGCTGTTAATTTTATTTAGTCAAAGCCCACACAGCACTAATACCAGATTAGCCCTGAGTCTTCCTGCCTGTCATAACCTCCATCCTGCAGTTCCTGACCAAACTCAAAGTGACCTGTTCCGTGTCTCTCATAGCCGCTGTGTTCAGGAGACTTCGAACCCGGAGGATGAGGTGGACGAGTTCCTCAAGCGGGCGATCGACGCGCGCAGCATCGACCAGCTGAGGAAGGACCACGTCAAGAAGTTTTGGCTCACCTTTCAGAAAAAAGACCTCGAGAAAAAGGTTCATGTTTGATGAAGGGGAAAACTCTGCACAATTATGAAATTTTGGCGTTTTCTTTATTGAGACCAACCGGGATGCCGTCTTTTTTTTTTAAACTTTGTATTTCCCAGTATTCCAAAAAGGTTGACGATCGTTTGGGAGGATACGTGGCCTGCACGCTCGGTGTCTTCTTTTTCGTTTGTTTCATTCAGATAATCATTTTCCCAAAGTAAGTGATGCGTCCAGAAAGTTGTCTCTCCGAGTTTGCACTGAATTACGGGCAGGAAATGTGTTTTTGATTGGTTTAGGAGGAGTTAACGAGGACTGTACATCTTAACGAGCCTCTTTTCTTCTCTTCCACAGAACACCACTTATGCTCGGTCTTTACATCAGCATCTTCATCATCCTTGCCAGCATCCTTTTTATCTGTTCCATCTATTCCTGCATTAAAGTAAGGAACGAAGCCCTTCAGCACTTACATGGTTCCCTCTGGCAGATATTTCCAGATAAGGGTGCTTATTACATGTCTAGCATCACTCATAATGATCTTCTTGTTTTCTGTGCTGAAGCGCTTCCCAGCTGCCTTTCAGACTCTTACCAAGAAAATAATCCAGTCCCGATCAAACAGCACACTGGTGGGCGTCTTCACCATCCTCCTCCTCTTCATCTCTTCCTTTGCTAACATGGTAGGCAACGGAGATCTGTGCTTTAGTGGTTTTTGAACATAGGAAGGAGTTGTTTCACACGAACATGTTGTTTCAAGATTTTCCACGACATGAATTGTGAAAAATGAACCGTCTGTGTTATATTTTTGTTTGTTCTTTCACATTTTTCTCCCTGCACATGTTGCTGATCCCCTTTTTCCTTTATTTTTTTTTCAATTTGAAGAAATTCTGAACTATTTTGGCTTTAAAACCAGAACTGTTTCCCATGGGAGATTACAGGCATCTGTGTTTAATTTCATAAGATATCACTGTAGCCAGGAATTAAATCGGGCAGTAACTCTCCAGGGCTCAACCCCGGCACATATGCTTTGTTATCATGGTTAACCTAACTTATACAGATTTTTTTCAGAGGGTTATTATATAGTGCAAGTTTAACTTTCTGTTCTGACATTACTTTAACTCAGACTTGCTGCTTTAGTTTCACATGAAAACATATTTTCTGCTCAAAATGCACCAAAGTTACAGGAAAAGAAAATTGTTCAATCAGAAATCCTAACCCATAAAATCAGCTTACTGTAATAATAAAAAGTGAAGCTGGAGAGCCTAACTGGAAAACACAAATATTCCCTACATGCTGCGGGAAAACGTAAGTTACAATGGCACTGAATACCTGTCAGGCAGAGTCAACTTAAAGCTTTATCTTGTCTTTTTAGTTAGAAACCTATAATTTTAGCTGGTTTGTTCCTCTGAGCAAATTGTATTTAATGGGAGAAATGCCTCTTTTGATTGTAAAGCTTGCAGACCCCAGCTTTATTGCCAAAAACACCTTTTTTTACAGCAGATTCAGGCACACAAAAAGTGCATTTACAGAAAAGTTTTGCTCTTAACTTTCCACACTACCAGTCAGTTGTATCTCGAATGACTCTGACAAACAGTTCAGACCAAGCTGTCGCCTGTTTGTTTCCAGTTTATCAGATGATGTCAGTTGTTATTTTGGGCCACACATGTGATGCTCTTATTGGAACCCCCAAACCGCGGAGCCTCCCCTCCTCACTAATCTGTAAACTGAGTGTGGAGCCCTGAAGAAAATATTTGCCTATTTTATAGCCATGAATATTTTATGTTTATCAACAGTTTTGTGTGGTGTAAAAGCTGCCTAACGCAAGTTCCCTTTAATAGTGTTTAGGGCTGCTACATTATCAGATTTAAACAGCAAAATCACAGGCCTATTCCTTGAAAGAGTGTATGTAGCAGTTTTGGTCAAACTTTGTAAATGGTGCACAGTCTTATGCAATATTGTGAGATCTTGCAAAATGTATTAGCACGCAGAGTACTTGTTGTGAATAATGCTCAGCTGCTTCCACATCAGGTTTTTACTGGATGTATGTAAAACTGGCTGAGCTTTAGCCTTTTTGTTTGCTATGGTTGCTTGGCTAAATGATGTTGACTTTGAAAGTTAAATCAGCTTTCGACGTACATTCAGTGATTCTACAAACTGATTTTTTTATTTCCCGACAGTTTACCTGCAGCAGAGAGAAACTGGAGAACTGCGTGGCAAAAAACCTGAACAGCACAGCAACTCTTTGCCTGCTTCACAACCTGACCAAAACAGCCGAGGACGGTTTGACTCTGTGTTCTAGTCAGACTCGGCCGTGTCATTTCCCAGAGGTCGGTCCTCTGCTTATTTGCATTTCTACTATTTCTGTTTGCCCAATGAAAGATATGTAAATGAAAAAAACTACATTTGATGTGAAAGTTGAATGGTAACTAAATTGTTCAAGTTAAAATAAGCAGAGGGGATACTTATATCAGCCAAACAATAGCTTAAAGCTAAAATCAGCAGCACCATAACAAAAAGCTAAAACTAGCAAAACTGTTGCTGAAAAATACAATGCCTTAAATACCAAAACAGTGGCTAAAATTTGCAAAACAGAAGCAAAAAATATTAAATAACAATATTGCTAAGTTGTAGCAAACAGCTATAATTAGCAAAGAGCTATAGTTAGCAAATTATTAAAATAATTAAAAGTGTATCTTTAAGCTAAAACCAGTAAAACTAGAGCTAAAAGCTATAATCAGCAGCACCATAACAAAAAGCTAAAACTAGCAAAACTGTTGCTGAAAGATACAAGTTGCAAAACTGAATCTTAATGCCTTAAATACCAAAACAGTGGCTAAAATTAGCAAAACAGAAGCAAAAAAAAAAAAAATTAAATTAAAAATATTGCTAAGTTGTAGCAAACAGTTATAATTTGCAGATTGCTAAAATAATTAAAACTGTAGCCTAAAACTAAAATCAGTGTAACTAGAGCTAAAAGCTAAAATCTTTAACATCATAACAAAAAGCTAAAAATAGCAAAACAGTTGCTGAAAGATACAATTTGCAAAACTGTAGCTTAAAGCCTTAAATACCTAAACAGTGGCTAAAATTAGCAAAACAAAGCAAAGAAATACTTCTTTGTTGTAGCAAACAGCTTTAATTAGCAAACAGTTATTATTAGCAAAAGGTTAAAATAATAAAAACTGTAGCTTAAAGCTAAAATCAGCAAAACTACTAATAGTAGAAATTGTTGCAAAAAATTACAATAAACAAGACAGTAGCTAAAAGCTTAAAAGAACTTCCTTAGACAAAAATAGATGAAGTACAAACACTAAAAGTCCAAGCACACTTTTCCTGATTGAGTCGAATGTATTGACATATGAATGATTAAAACAGCACATCGTGTGCAGAAGTGGTTTGGAAGAAACTTTAAACCTAAAAACATTAGTGTGAACGCTGCATCAGCACTGACAGAATAATCACTGTAACCCTGTCTTTTCCTGGCTGCAGTATTTCAGCTACAGCGTACTGCTGACCCTGCTGGCCTGCTCCGTGTTCCTCCACATCAGCAGCATCGGGAAGCTGGCCCTGATGCTGCTCATCCAGCTCGTCTTCCTCCTGCTGGTGGAGTGGCCTCAGGTGGCCCTGTTTGACAACGCTGACCTGCTGGTCACTGCCAAAACGCTGTGAGTCCACTGCCAAGAACACACAGATTTACTCTTGTCCTAATATACAAACCTAATACTTACGTTAGGTGTCTTTATGCTGTAGTTTAGGTAGGATACGTCCTACTTTTTCAAGGTTTAGAAAATAAAAGACCTACTTATGAATGTTAAGTCCTATTTTTGAATATGTTCTCATTTTTTTCCTCAGGCAATTATCACCTGTTAATGATTCGCTGCAACAGTAAGTTGTGTCTTGTGTTTTGTTCTACTTTATTTAAATGGTTCATGTGATTAGTAGGTTTGACTTTCTCTTGTCTTTGTTCCAGACTTAGTTTCAATGAAACTGCAAAACAGTGGTAGGGAGCTTTCATTCGTTTTTTTTATCCTGAAATTTATTTGTTTGCAGCAAATAAGTACATTGATTCATAACTCTTTGTCTTCTCAGCCTGGAGAATGTGACTAAAGTACCCCTAAAGGTCATGATTCCCGTAATCCTGATGGTTTTTGTTCTAGCTCTCTACTTGCATGGCCAGCAGGTGGAGTCTACTGCACGCCTGGATTTCCTCTGGAAGCTGCAGGTAAAATGTTTAATATATTAAAAAAAAAAAAAAACTAAACATCTTTTCTAATAGATGAATCATTGGGTAGATTTCAAGGAAATTTGCTCAAAGCAATAATTAGATGTACATCTGAAAATTTTTTTGGAGTCAATTAAGATAGCTGACACAAAATTTTCTCTACCACAAACACCTCCCAATAATCTGAGTGACCTTTCTGTCTCCTCTAAGGCCACAGAGGAGAAGGAGGACATGGAGGAGCTGCAGGCGTACAACCGCCGTCTGTTGCACAACATCCTGCCCAAAGATGTCGCCGCCCACTTTCTAGCGCAGGAGCGTCTCAATGATGAGCTGTACTATCAGTCGTGCGAGTGCGTCGCCGTCATGTTCGCCTCCATCAGCAACTTTTCAGAGTTTTACGTGGAGCTGGAGGCAAACAACGAAGGGGTGGAGTGTCTGAGGCTGCTCAATGAGATCATCGCAGACTTTGACGAGGTAAAGTCTAATGCTAGAGAGAAAACTGATAAGATAAGCCGTGTGAGATGGGAAGTGAAACCAGGAAAAAGAAGTATTTTCTAAGAAAATGCTAAGTAAATAGTGAGCTGAATGACTGGAAATTTGATGAAGCAGCTGGAACTGAGTTGTTATATTCAAACCAATTAGAACTGAAGCTAAAATTGATGAAACAGTAGCTAAAACTGGCAAAACAGATGCTAAAGCAAGCAGAACAGTATCTAAAATGATCATAACTAGCTAAAAGCTTAAAGGAAGAAGTGCGGTAGTTAAAAACTTAAAGAAAAAAAACATTGAAAAAGTAAATCAGCACCTAAATGCTTAAAATAGCAAAGTCAGCAAAACTGTAATTAAAATGTACACAACTGTAGTTAAATGTAAAATCAGAAAAACTGTAGTAACACAAAAAATCAGAAAGGTCAGCTCAAAGTAGCAAAGGAATAGCTAAAAGCTGAAAATGGCAGAAGCGTAGCTAATAGTAGCACACTGGTAGCTAAAAGCTTTATGACAAAAATTAAACGAGCACATTTCAAAGACAACAATGGTTTTGAAAGAATTCAAGGAATGCTGATTTATTTCTATGGAAATTTTATTTTAATTAAAGCAAAATATGGTACCACTTTACAATAAGGCTCCCCTTATAGATGGCTTATAAAGTGTTTATGGATAGGTTATTAATTCATCTGTAAACACTTTATAAATCATTAATAAATGTTTATTATGCATTAATTAAGGACGGGAAAGACAAAACTGTCCGGGTTCCTACCTTACCAAATAATGAGCCAAATCTGTTCACGTACAAATTACATCTAAAGGTGTTATATTAAACATTTCAGACTACTATTATATTGCATTAATACAGTACAATGTTATATGTTAAAATATGTGTTTCCCAATCATTATTGTGCTTACAAGGTATGAAATATTTAATACACAAACAGATTTGGCTCAGTATTTGAAAAGAAACCGGACAGTTTAGTTTCTTTTTTTTTACCTTAATTAATGCATAATAAACACTTATTAATAATTTATAAAGTGTTTACAGATGAATTAATAACCTATATCTATAAACTATTTAATAGCCATATATAAGGGGAGCCTTATTGTAAAGTGGTACCCAAAATATTTTGTAAAGTCTTAAGAATACCAAAAACAAATTACATTGCACCCTATTACTTATCAAGCTGAACATTTATATATAGAAATGGTTAAAAGGGCAGAAAATATGCAGAAGGGATTTGCTTAAGAAATAAATGTAAACAGTACAACAGCAGTGTGACTTGCTCTATGCTGCTGGAGTGTGATGTTCTTACACTTGCTCTCTTTGTGCGTGGCTGATTGCATGTCTCTAGATCATTAGCGAAGAGAGGTTCCGTCAGCTGGAGAAAATCAAAACCATCGGCTCCACCTATATGGCTGCCTCCGGCCTCAACGACTCCACCTACGACAGAGAAGGCCGGTCGCACATCCTGGCTCTGGCAGACTACGCCATGAGGCTCAGGGAGCAGATGAAATACATCAACGAGCATTCCTTCAACAACTTCCAGATGAAGATAGGTAAGCCTGGAAGACAGAGGGAACTGTTCGGGACACTTTATCTGATAATTCTTCCCTGAACAGTCTTTGTTGGGTTAGCTACGGGCAAATCAGACTAATGTTCTTTTTTTTTTTTGAGACAGCGTTGCTGTTTATTTCTTTAAATGACTGAAGCCTCACAGCTACACTGTTTGTTGTCAGGGTTGAACATGGGGCCTGTTGTAGCCGGGGTGATTGGAGCCAGGAAACCACAGTACGACATCTGGGGAAACACAGTCAATGTGGCCAGTCGAATGGACAGCACCGGAGTACCGGACTACATCCAGGTATCTGGATTTTGCCTACGATAGAAGGGGGTTACAGTTTTCTTTCCATTGTCAATGTGTATGTGATCATTTGTCTGCACTTTTAGTGAAATACCTCATTAACCAGTGGACATATTCATTGGATGTACTTATAAAACAGAATAAACTTTGGAGTAAACACCATGGCCACTTCTGCTGAGTGACCTTAACAAACACATATAGTTCAGCCAGATTCTGGCTGAGCATGACACATATGAGCACAACATTTTTGCCTACATTTTTTACATTAAACTCGCTGATTAACAGACAGGCTCAGACACAGTTGATAAAATACTCTTTGAACCTTTTTAACTCCCTGTGAGTACCAGACGTCCTGTTCTCTTCCAGATATTGTTCTTTAAATGACTTTTGGGTGTAGACTGAAATTTAAATTTCCTCCAGAGGCCATGCATCCACCACAACATGATCATCATGCGATTCATAAACATTTAGCAGATGTTTTAAAATCTGAGTTTACCACAGTGCAGGCTGAATGGATTTATAAAATACTAGGAGGAACAATGCTGCCATCTGCAGTACACTCAGTGTTACTGCCAGTTAAAATACCATCATATTCAGAACAAAGTGACTCTTTATTACTTCTTTATTTAAGTCCTGTAAATATGTGTAGCTTTGAATTCTGTTAAAGGTTAATAATTTTTTTTTCTCCAAATTTAATATTTTCAAAATAAAATACAGATTTGAGGTTCTGTGTTGTGTAGTGTAATTTAATTTTAGTGTTTTCTATGTCTGGATGAGTATGGAAAAAAATAAAGACACTACAGACTGATGCATTTTTTTAAATATAAAAAAAATTAAATGTTCAAAAAATACAAAATGAACATGTTTTATTAAAGAAGACTTAAACTTTTTATTAAAACCATGACCTTATTTAAACAATGTTTTAAAAAACAGAACATTATTGTTTGTAAATTCTTAAAGTTTTATTCTAATTACCTTTAGAAACTGCAGATGTATAAAACCATACAAATGTTTGCACTTACTCGATTCAGTTGAGTGGAACCAGTTGAAATAATCTTTATTTATAGCCACTGTATCTGTTTTTTGAGTGTTTAAAATTAGCCATTTAAAGGAAAAATTGATTATAAAAATTATGAAATCCTAGTCCTGTTTTTATAGTTTTTATAACTGGATTTTTGTCTGAATTTGACTCTGCAGAACTGAAATTGGATTTTAAATAAACTGTTTTCTTAAGTGTTTATAACCTTTCATCAGGCTCCTCCTTTTTAACAGATTTGAACTATCCTTTTTGTTATTATAGTAAAAATCTATGGTATCGCTTTAGACAGATTGTTGAGAGTGAAGCTGGTTCTGAGACTGAAGTTGTCTTTAGCAGGGTTAAATCTCCTAATCTTTGTGTCCAATGTCCAATCCAAGGTGACCACAGACCTGTACCACGTGTTGGCCAACAACGGATACCAGCTGGACTGTCGCGGACTCGTCAAGGTGAAGGGGAAGGGGGACATGACCACCTACTTCCTCACCAGCGGCCCCCCGGGTAGTTAACGACGCCTCGACCGACCGGAGGGGGCACTCCCACTGCGTTGATGAGACTGAGTGCGCAGCTTGACGACGAGCACGGTTCAGACACAGCGGGGACGGGGGGGACGAGGCCGACAGAGACGGGTCCACGCTCTGACCCTCTGTCAGATGCACACACGTAGGTCGTTGATCGCGTCCCGAGGCTTTATCTCGAGCCGTCCAAGAGATCACGAAGCCCAGTTGCCTTAGGATGGAAGTGGCTATGCTTGTGTTAAAGAGCAATAGTACAAGTATTTCATCTGGAGCCTTTATTTATTTTTGTGACAAAAAAAAAACTAAACTGTCTTTTTTTGGGGAAAAAAATTGTATGCAAGGAAAACGTGAAGGAGAAGAATAACCAAAGAACAAACAACTGATTTGGATCACACTGATAATTCTGCTCAACAAACTCAGCTCTAGTATTCCTCTGTGGAGAGCAAAGGCCACGGTAACGTCTTGTCAATGACAGGGTTGAACTCCTCATTTTGTTGTTGATTAAGAAGAACGCACAGATATGCAGACTGAAAACACAATAACCTTGGTTTGGACTTTTGTGTTTCTTATCAGGGCCTTTTTTTTTCTTTGTTCCTTTTAGTCTGATCATCCACAAGACTGTTTGTAGTTTGGTCAAATGTACGACCGAACACTCGTTCTCTGCCATGTATTTAGAGTTTGAGCAAAAAAAAAAAAAAAAAATGAAGAATTGCAAAATCAAGAAGGAAGAGTTGTGTTCAGACTTCATAACAGAGATTGTAAACTCGTTATAAAGCATTTTACGTGTGTGTGTGTGTGTGTGTGTGTGTGTGTGTGTGTCTGAGCTCTGTGTGTTTGGGCACATGTTAGTGAATGCTGATCTGTAAAGGGGCCTACCGAAACTTTTCACTGTGAGATTTTTTATGATCTGCTTTCTTGCCAAATGTTTTTGCTGCGAAGGCACGTTTTATTCGTCACAGCTGTGTGTCCATTCCTAAATTTTTATTTTATTTTTTGAGTCAGAACGATGTTTTTAAGAAGATTATGTCCCTTTATGCGCCTTTGCCCGACTGTGATTTATGACTGACTTCATTCCAAATGAAACAGAAGCTGCGTTTTGGAGGAGACTGTGTTTCGAAGTGAAGGACTCTGAAGATGAAGTGCACAGACTCTCCACCTGCTATTTGCCTTTGATAATAATATTCAGCACCAACGTCGGCGTACTTCATGGGCCAATATTCACAACATTATCAGTATTTGACCCCAGTTTGTAGACGAACACGAGAAACTTGTTTGAAGCTACGATTAAATGAATGTATGCAATAATGAAGACTTTTTTTGTTCACACTACTGAAAGAAGCTTTTAGGTCAAACTCTTTGTACTATTCATCTGCTAAAGGAATAGTTCCAGGCTCTGAAATGCTGATCAGATAATCATATTTTTGTTGTTTGTGTCTGTCCTTTTAAAGAGGAAAAAGCCAAGTAAACACATTTGCAATCAACGTTTAAAACAACGGGTGCAATGATCGATTTACTTATATTCCCGTATTAAAAGAAATCAATAAATGGCTCTTTTTGCACTGCTGTGTTTGATTTCCATTCATTAAAACACAAAAAAAAATAAAATATGTTTAAAAAAAACACTTTCCTCCTCTTGACTTGACTTTCAAGCTCCCTCATGTCAATCTGCAGCCTGCAATCAAGATTGTGTCGTGTGACAGCAACCTGAGCGCTGCGCCCGTCTACAGTTCTCTGTCTACAGTTTCAAGCGGGTCGTACAGGAGAGAGTATTTAATTGCTTGTGCATGAATAATACATTTCTGATGAGGTTATTGCTATGTTCACTTACAGCACTCCATGGTGATCATTAATTAAGTGACATAAATTCCTCCCTAATCCCTGATGAAAAATGGACTAATGTTACTCTAATAGATACACGACACAGGGACATGAGCTGCATTATATTCACAGGTGTTTTAGCTGCTCCTATGCTGTACTGTATCCGATAACAGGACATTAAACCTAATACATCAGGAAATATAATAGTTTAGGTTTTATGGCACAGATAACCAATTTAGTAAAGTTGAAATATTAATATCAACTAAGGACTTAGTAATAGTTGTAATTTTTAAATCCCCTAATAAGAAATGAGGAATCTTCCTGGTGTTTTTTTTTTTTCAAGCACTTTAGCTTTAAAAACAGACCAGAGTTGATGGCACATCAAAAACTTATATGCTCAAGAAAACTTTGTGAAAGTATTCAGTTTATTTACAATACTTAGCAAAACACTTTCTTTTTTTAATATAGTTTGCTTCCAAGCAGTCAGACTTTCCTGTAAGATTGTAAAAGGATTTTGAATTATTTTTCTTCAAGCATTTTTGAGAAACATTTTTCTTTGCTTTGGACTTTGCTTTTTCATCCCTTTCTCTAATACCTGCCATTTCATTAGGGGAATTATGTTTTGTTTTTCTTTGTTTAAGCCAATTAACTCTGATCTGAAAATTATTGAAATTATTGAGGCACAAAACCGCTTCTAAACTGCAGGGATAATGTAGAATTGTGGTTTGAGCATCTTCCAGTGGGGGAGTCAGGGTCTGACCCCACCATGCTGAAGTGGACTGTAACCCCCCATGAGTGAAAGCATACATGTGTTGTTTATATAGAGTGATGTATATGTGAAGGTGAATGACATTTGTAATCATGTTGCAGAACTTTAGTAAGTTTAAAAATGTATTGTACAGGTGTAAACGTGATTTTCTGAAAATTTCAGAAAATCAATTTTATTTAGTCTTAGGGGACTTATCAGCAGTTTGATGTGCATTACAGGATTAGTTTTTCTCTTTTTTTCTTTCAATAATTGTTCATCATAGATTGTAGGTGGTCCACTCCTTGTTCACTTCCCTTCTTTTTGAGCACATGGTTTTAAGCTCTGGTACAAGGGCTCAACATAAGTGTAAAAACTGCCAACTTTAAAAGACATTAAACAGGACTATTCAACTAAATTGCTCTGGGGGCCACAGTCACTGCAGGCCAACAGCTGAGGGGCCGAACATCCAGCAATTAAAATCATTATGTAAATAAACCAAGTATTACAAAGATATGTTACATTTGAAACTGTTTATTTTGCTGCATAATCATGCATATAACATACAGAACCCTATAAAAGTTGCACATTATGCCTTCTATTTAACACAAATATTATTTTGACATCTCTGACTTGCCAAACTTTTAAACCCATTTCATTTTCACTTTCATAACTTTATCTTCAACTGCTTGTAGTTTTAATTGTCTTGGGTGCAGCAGCTTCTAGCCAAGATTCTGGCGTTTCTGTCTATGTTTAACTAAAATAACTTAAACTAATTAAAGTAGAAAACCTGGGGTTTGGGCTTAAGAGATGAATGAACCAATTGGCGGGCCAAACTTTGGTCACTCGCGGGCTGCATGTGGCCCGCGGGCCGCCAGTTGAAAACCCCTGCATTAAAAGATGCTCCTTGGAAGGTAAGTAGCCTGTAAAGAAGTTGTTTAAAACTTTTACACAGAGCTGTATGTAAAATCAACACATGAATGTAAAAATAATTTTAAACAAATTTTAAAAAGCAACATTCTTGCTCCAGAAATTCAACTTCTGTAAAGTTTTGTCTCGTAAAACATGTTTCTCTTCGCTGCCTCTCTCTGATTGGCCGCGTTCGTGTAATGAATAGTTCAGGTCGCACGCGACGACCAGCAGGGGACTCACTTTAACTAAACATAAATCTAGTTTTTAATGGCACCTGTTGTTACGGTCTACTGCTACCTCCAGCCCGAGCGAACAGGCAGAAGAACCGAACCGCGGGTCGGTTTTGGCGGGACCGACGGGACAGGAGCAGAGGGAGGACAAGAGGACAGGTGTCACGCGACAACAGCATCCTTTGAGTTTCACGTAAGGATTTATGTAACTTTTCACCCCCACATTATCATCGACTTCCGGAGATTTGTACTGAACGTCAAGTTAAGTTGTTTCTCTCAGCTAAAGAAAAAAACAAAACCAGTGATGTGTCACGTTGGAACTCTTCCTCTTTCATTTTCTGGGGTATTGCTACATTTCTGTGTTGTTGTTTTATTGTCTTAGCTGCAGAAACTTATCTTCACCTCTCTTTACCCATGTTTATATTTAGTAAAAATTATTGTTTTGGTCTTGCTATTTCCTGGAAACTAACATGAGGACTTACACAGGTATGATTAATAATTATAATCTATATAAACTTTATTTTAACAGGTAGAGAAACAATTCTCATTTACAATGACGACCTGGTCAGGAGGCAGCAGTATACAACACAAAATGTCAGAACAATGTTAAAACAGGGACGACAAAGACAGCATAGAGTCAAACTTTTAAATGAGGATAGTGAAATGAATGAGTCCTGTTTTAAGGTCTGTTGCAGATGGTTCCAGTCATCTGTAGAACTGAAATGAGGAGCGACCAAAGACGACACGTGCTTTAGGTGTGAGGAGATTGATGAGGTCACTAGAACGTAGACTACGATTTGGTTTGTGAACAGTGAGAAGTGCCTGTAGGTAACCTGGTGTTTTACCAATGAGGGTTTTGTAAATTAAGATAAACCAGTGAATAGATCTGTGATTAATTCAATTCTAATCAATTCAAATGTCCCTGTCCATGTGCCTTTATTCTGTCTGAATGTGTGATGACCGAAGAGACAACACAATGTATGTAAGCATGTATTTATTTATTTGTTTATTTATTATTATTATTATTATTATTATTGTCATGTGCCAGCTGTCTTGAGGATGAAGTAAATTAATTATGACCCAAGAAAAGAGTGAGTCTTCTGAAGAGTGAGGGGAGTCCTGCTTGCAGTGAGATCCTGTTTCACGCTGCAGGAAACAGTCTCTCATTGTGTCAAGGCCAGGTGGAGTTATGTCACACTCCACGTAGCAGGTCTCCAGTTCCTGTTGCGTTTGACAAATGATCGTTGTGATGATGTGTGTGTTTGGGGGAAAGAGGAAGAAGAAGAAGTTGCCAGCGTGTCGCTGGCTGCACCCGCAGCAGGCAGAGCCGCAGCTCGCCCGTTGCCACGTGGGCCCTGGTGGACTGTGGCCAGGAGCAGGTGAATTCAGGTGTTTGCAGAAAGGCGCGGCGGTGTTTGTTCACTCTCACCGCCTCCCTCGCTCTCGCTCCACTCACCCCTCCTGTGGGACTGTCTCCTAAAGAGACGGAGCGGCAGGAGGAGGTGGAGGAGCAGGGTTGGCTGGATCAGCAGCTGCTATGACACTTGGAGAGACGCACAAACCGGTTTGAGGCATTTTTTTTCTTCTTCTTCTTGTCGTCCTGCCTGTCACCTTTTGTTTCATTCAGGAGTCACTTTGTGAATGTGTAGCAAGACAAAGCAACTGTCAGGAGAGTGTTTTGGATTTTTTTTTTTAAACAAGGCTACTATCAGCTCAGACATCCAGCTGGGGTCAAACTCAAGAGACTTTTCCCGCTTTTTTCTGTTTTACAGCCTTAAAGTCTTCACCCTTTGTCAAATATGCGGTTTTTACGTCGCCGGATGTCTCCTCTGAAACTGGTTCTACTTGGCGGCACGCTTTTCATGGTGATCCTGGTGGTTCTTCAAAGGGACGTGGGCTCCTCGTCCGCCGGGGACCCCTGGCTTCAGGACCTAGTCCACAAAAGGGACAAGATGATGATCATGGTCCGGGACGCCGTGAACAACATCGGCTTCCAGATCGGAGCGCCGCAGCCTCCGCCGGCTCAGGAGCAGCCCACGCAGGACCCCAAATGCCCCGCTGGATTTTACTCCCAGGCCGAGCTCAGACCTCACCTGGAGAGACCGCCTCAGGACCCGCACGGCTTTGGCGCCGATGGGAAGGCGTTTCAGAAAGACGGCCTGAGCCCCGCGGAGGAGAAGGAGAAGGAGGAGGGCATGACCCGCCACTGCTTCAACCAGTTTGCCAGCGACCGCATCTCGCTCAGCCGCAGTCTCGGCGATGACACCAGGCCTCCGGAGTAAGTGCTCAAAAACAAATCTTTGAAAAGCAAAAACCAAATGCCGTGCTGCCGACAAAGAATGTAGACGAGCAGACACGGCCAGATAAGAGTCAGTATCTCAGCTGGGGACGTGCTCACGCTGGTCAATCATTTACACCCTCAGTTTTCTTAAAGAGTCGCTTGAGTAACCTGATTGTAACCTGTAGTCCCGTTCACTGTAAATGTTTGTCCAACATGATATCCCCGACACCATGATACCAAGAAGCAGAGACATATTTGCTTTACAGGGGTTTCGAGTGGCTTTGAAAACAAGCCGGTGAGTGAGATTCCTGAAGGGTCACCATGCAAGGCAGACCTTGAATATCTCTAAACAAGACTCTCCTAAAGCCTGGCTGTTTGAGACCTTGTGACGTTTCATTTGATCAGATCTGTCTCTCACTCTCGACTCTTCTCTTCCTCTCTTGTTGTGTTTGGTGTGGCTTGACTCGCCCCAGGTGCGTTGACAGGAAATTCCCCCGCTGCCCCCCCCTGCCCACCACCAGCGTCATCATCGTCTTCCACAACGAGGCCTGGTCCACGCTGCTCAGGACGGTCTACAGCGTCCTGCACTCCTCCCCCGCTGTCCTTCTGAAGGAGATCATCTTGGTCGACGACGCCAGCTCTGCAGGTGGAAAACTAAACAATCCGGGGGGTTAAAAACCCTGAAACGCTGTGTGAGAACAGTGGTAATTAATGTCAGATTTAAAAAAACACATAAAATGAAAATATAAGAAAAACCTTTCAGACAAAATTGGGGGAAAAAAGCAATATTTTAAAAATAGTGACACCTGTTGCAGCTACACTTAATACCTTTTAAACTAAATTTGAACTGCAGTTAAAATTGTTTCAAGGGTAAAATGTTTAATTTTTAAATAATAAGAAGAACTATTCAAATTAGTTTTCAAAGAAAAATGTCACTCTGTATGGGGACTCCCCGTTTTTTGTTCCAACTGTAAGAAGAGAAAAAGACATTGTCTTCCGCTTTGCATTAGACTGTAGCTCCGGTGTGTTTAGTCCACTCTGAATGAGGGATGAATGGCAACATAACAGGTTTTGTTATCTCTGGGTGACATGCTAATTCAAATATTCAGCTAACCCACAGGAGAGCCTTGGTAGCTGTAAATGACATAGATAGACCCAAGAATACAAAAAGGGTCTTATTTACATCTATATGGTAAATGCTTCAGTATAAGACTTTGAGTACTTTTTAATTGTGGAGCCTTTTGTTCGCGTCCTTGGTGTTTAAACTTGATTGGGGCACGTTCTGTGCTCAGAGTTGTAAACAAGCTTAATAAAGGATGATAAGTTGTCAGAAGCTGCAGTGAAACAGGGGAGTGATTAGTCAAAATAGGTTGTTAAAATAAACTGACTGTTGCTATAAATTACCCAGTAAGTAAAAACAATATGCTTCTATTAGAGGCCTTGAAGCTTGAAGGTTCCTGCGCAGAATCCCGTCTTTCATAGTCAGCATGGGAGACCCCACCAAGGGTGGTGCAGAGTGACAGATCCAGTCAAAACGGGGATGGATATCCAACCAGACACTGTGGTGCTGGATAAGATACAGAAGAAGACAGTGGTGATAGATGTAATCCCAAGTGACTGTAAGATCAGGAAGAAGGAGCAGGAGAAGCTCAAGGGCTAAAAGAGACAATCTGTAGAGAACTCAGTCCAGTGACCCCCAAACTAGAAGAACAACTCCAATTGATAAGATTCTGTGCAGAACCCTCAAGCTCCAGAGCCTCTGGTAGAAGCTTAAAGTGAAGCAGTAGAGGAAATATAGGGCAAGCTGGGTGTATATATACAGTGGGTTGCAAAAGTATTCATACCCCTTGAACTTTTCCATATGTTGTCACATTACAACCACAAACAT
>JAUBOC010000181.1:15637157-15649834 GCA_032275365.1 Anablepsoides cearensis | reverse complement strand
CCCAGGACACACTGGAGAGACTATGTCTCTCGGCTGGCCTGGGAACGCCTTGGAGTCCTCCCAGAAGAGCTGGAAGAAGTGGCTGGGGAAAGAGAGGTTGTTACGTAAAAGCTCCTAGTATCTAATTGTTCATCCTTACTGTGAGTTTTGACGGCAGTCTTGAGCTGTTTTGTCCACTGGTCTCTCAGGACCCGACTGGGGCAGCTGAACTGGGTCCGGCCCAGACTCCAGAGCAACCCGTACGAGCTCCTGGTGCTGCTGCGCTTCACGTAGAACACTGAAAAGTGGGTGACAGATGGGAAGGTTGTAAAACCACATCGTTAACAGATACGGCTGTAACCGTCAGAGCTGTTATAACATCATCTGATAAACATCTGTAGGATGTGTTGAGGAATTAGTGGCTGACATGCAGGTGAAAGCAGTGTGTGTGTTTAAGTGTGTGTGGAAACTGTGAAGTGAATTTACCTGTAAAATCTTTGTCTGTATCTTCCACAGACTTGCGAGGCAGGATCTCCACTCGGCCTTCCTCCACTCCAAGCACCTCGGCCACAGGCACTGAAACTTTAATACATGCATATAATTAAAGACGTTTAATGAATTTTTTATCTTTTAGTATCTAACTCGTCGTGTTCAGAGTCATGGAGGAGCTAGAAATAATCCCATGAATTCAACAGGTAAAGGATACACTTTACTCACAGCCAGGAATCCACTAAACTCTGTTTTCAGATGGAAGAATGTCCCTTTATTCATATGTTTACCCAAGACATATGTTTATATATAGTTAAGAACAAATATAATTCACTGATTGAAAAAAAAGTGACTAAGCAAAATGAGCAGCAACAGAGACTCCATCAGTCACAGATTGGCATTGACCTACTTTTAAAATACTGTATAATCTTGTGGGCCTGATAAGATAGCAAAAAGGGCCGTTTCTGACCCATGGACCTTGAGTTTGACTCATTAAATATACAGCACATTGATTTCATCTGTTACATAAATAAAGAACAGTTAATATTCATGACGTTGTTTGGGGGTTATCTTATTGCCAAGACTGTTAAATACTTTATCTCAACTAACCACAAATTTTAAAATTGAAAATCTTGTCTTTTTGTTTTTTTGTTGTAAATTTAAAAGACCGTCACACTTGTGACTGCCTTTGCTGTTTTATACAATGAAAGCTTGATTAGAATTAAGCCATTGTTTGTTCTAAAAAAGCCTGTCTGACCTTAAAGGAATACGTTTACCACTAAACATCTGTGTTCAGTTAAAACTGCCACTAATTTCAGACTCATATTACAGATATATTGTGGTGAAAAGTGTCTGTTGTTTTTATATCTGGTGATCTTTGTTTGTGTGTCTTCATTTTTTTTATTTGTAAAGACCCTCAATTACTTCTGTTTGTGGGTTAAAAGTCAAATGCTTGTAAAATCCCTTGCTGTTATCAGAATGTAGTTGAGTAGGAAGCATGTGTGTAATTTTCCAGCTTGTGTTTTGTGTAAACTGTTTCTCAGGAGTCTTGTTGGTGCTGTTCAACTTGTTCTTCACGTTTTCTGCATGCAGTTAATGAAAGACCTCTCACCATGAAGTTGCCAAAAATTGGAACCGAAATGTATTTATTGTGATCATTTGTAAATTAAGAACTAAATAGAGTGTGGGAAATGTTATCTTTTAAAGGGCGGGATATTGTATTGTTATCTTTAAATTATATATTTTTTTCTGTTTGTTTTGTTTGCTGTTCAAAAAGTCTTGAATAACTGGACAAATAAAATGCAGAGTTATACTGTATTTGTTTTGTGTGTGTGTAACATGTGTGTTTGTGTGTGTAATGTGTGTGTGTGTGCTGAGCTTGTTTAACTCCAGTGTCATACAGCTCCTGCTTCACTCACCTGTTTTCTTGTCGCGGCTCTTTTTGTCTGCCTCGGTCCATTTGAAATGCCAGCCTGTCAGGACAGCCAGGTGTCTCTTGTTTCCGACCCACAGACTCGACTCCAGCCTCAGGTCGGTCTCCATCTGAACAGAACGCTTGTCTTCCCAATGATACCAGGTCCCAAAGCCCCTTCCTGTTCACGTTTTACACCCATAACTTTTACATGTCTGAGAGGAAAAGACAAACAAATGCAGGTCCCCAAGTCTTCAGTCAACAGTTTGTCCAAGTCCTTCTGTTTGTTTAGGACATGTAAGTTTTCCTCTGAATCCTTTTAGTTTGTCTTTATAAAACATGTTCAGGTAAAAACTGTTGTCGATACCACTTGACAACGGGTGTTTATTCTAAAAATATCCTCTCCGCTCCCTCCCTCCCTCCACCTTATCACACCTGCTGGATTTGCATGTTGCAGCTGATTGGATGGAGGTTTACCTGAAGGACTGAGGAAGTTTACTTTGAATGTTTGAGAATTTTCCCCATGAACCAAGGTATAATCTTTAAAAATATCACAACAAATAATATTAAAAAATTGTATATTTTTCAGTGTGTAGTGAAAAAATAATGCAAGTCAGTTTTGAATTGTGTTTCATAAAACTTTGTATGGTTTGTTACCAAACAAGATGAGCTGCGGCATTGAAGTCCTTGTGAAATTGAATGTGCAACTGTTAAACAGAGTCATGTCATTTTTGCTTTATTTGCCTGTTTTTTTCTATTTCAGAAATTGGGGCCATGTGAAGATTACCAAAACTGAAATTACCTATACATCCTTTCTTTTTTTTTAACTCCTATACAGATTCATTGTGTCTAAAGGTTTTGAGAAAATATTTATAAATAAGTTTTCTATAAAGTTTGTTGCTTCATTGTTTTTAGATATTTCTGTCAAACAACTGAAATTGGATTTCAACAGAAACTTAATCCTTGAATCCAGTTCTCAGCTGTGTAATCTCTGTACTCGTACAGATAATGAATCCAAACCCTGATGAGAGATTTGGCGTCTTTGTTGCTCTTCTTCCCACCAGGCCATCTGCCAAAAATCTTCGTCTCAATGTGCATGCAGACATTTTTTTTTCACAATTGCATTTTTTTCCCTTGAAGTTCTTAAGGATCTGATAAATGGTTTATTTAGATGCAATCTAACTTGCAGCAAGCCTGTTTTTTTTTTCTTTTTTTGTTTTGTTTCTTTTTTTTTGCAAAGCAATGATGACTACACATCTTTCCTGGCAGGTAGCCATAAGTAATAGAAGACTAATAATTCTAAATCAACAGGCATGACAGAGTGCTGTGCCTTGCCATTGTTAACACTCACCTTTGACTGATCACTTTTTATTATCAGAAGTATATACTATACTATTGCCATTGTAAAAAGCGAGACAGCAAACTTTGTGACAATTAGTATTGGTGTCATTCTCAAAACGTTTTTTAAACGTTGTTTATTTTTTACTAACAAATTTATTTAAAACATTTTTGTGTGAATTATACTGCTTTAAAAAATGCGTGGGATTTAATGTTAATACTAAAAGCCAATAGACTAAATTTACTAATTAGTAAATTAGTAAATGTAATTATAATGCAGCTACAAGTAATAAAGTAACAAAGTTGTACCTACTTCACCTGTGGATTGTGATATTATTTTTCAAAATAAAAGTAATTTAAAGGATTACATGTTTTGTTCCCACCGCAAAAAGTAATGTTTACACTTTTATTATGAAGTCCTAAAATATTTTTGACCGGAAATACAAGTCACTTTTCTCGCATGCGCACTCTCTCCTCACTCCTATGCTAGCAAGTTGAATTTAGCTTGCTAGCGAATCAAGAGTCTTTAAATTTAAATTGCTTAGTTATTATGAATAGTTTAATTTAAACATTATAATTTGAGAAACAATTCCAAACGTTGATTACGATCCAGCTAGCAAAATGAACATACGAAATGCGAGGGTAGGCATGCTCAGATCTTATCGTCAACCACGCTTTTTGGCTACCGATAGTGCTAAGCTAACTTAGCCGGCTTCGCCCAGCATGATTGTATCTGGTTTGTTTTCGCATAATGTATGTAATGACGTTTTTTTTCCCTCATCTCTTTCAGCCGGAGGACCTTATGAACATGCAGCACTGTAATTTGCTATGTCTTCCAGAAAACTACCAGATGAAATACTACTTTTATCACGGATTGTCCTGGCCTCAGGTGATTTGGTTTCCTGACTCTGCATGATTGTTTCTGTCACGTAGATCAACAACAGTGTTTCACTGATACTCTGCGTCTCTTTACCCTCATTCTTTCAGCTGTCATACATAGCTGAAGATGAAAATGGTAAAATTGTGGGATATGTCCTGGCAAAGATGTAAGTGTCTGTGACCAAATTTCCTAAACTTGATCAAAACTTGATGAATAAAGCTTTTCTCATATGTTTTTTTAGGGAGGAGGACCCAGATGATGTGCCGCATGGACACATTACATCACTGGTGAGTTTTAACAAGAGACATCACATGACTTAACATGTTGTATATAAGGGATTCTCAAGCCATTTGGGTCTGGAGACCCCTTACAAGGGCAAAAAAATAAAAAATTCCAGGGACCCCCTCATAAACTCCATGTTCTTTTAAAAGATAATCTATTGTAATTTTAACCCCTAAATGCCATGGGAATATATATTTTAATTAAGTTTATTATGTTTGTTTTCTTAGTTCATTGTTATCCATGCATTTAAAAAAATAAAAACCAAATTAACAATTAAGTAATACCTCTCGCAGACCCCAGTTTGAGAACCTCTGTTGTATATTACTCAGAGTATTGTGTCTTATCGATTTTGTTTTGTTATTCAGGCTGTAAAGCGATCCCACAGACGTCTTGGTCTGGCCCAGAAGCTGATGGACCAGGCCAGCCGGGCCATGATAGAAAACTTCAGTGCTAAATATGTCTCGCTTCATGTGCGCAAAAGGTACTTTGTTTTCTGACTGTGAAATGAAAGATTCTTTGATGTGTACAATTAGATTAACAGATGATTTTCTTGTTGTTTACATTAGACTAGATTTGTGTCCGTTTTTTTTTTTTTTTTTTTTTTACCGATGTTTTCTCTCTGCTGCAGCAACCGAGCGGCCCTGCATCTGTATTCAAACACACTTAAGTTTCAGTAAGTTAATCTTTTTTTCTGCCGCATTTAGTTTCTGACATATCTAAGTGTGACATAAAACTAATAAACATATTACTTATCTTTAGAATATATACTATAAATAAGGTTACAGCAGGTACTGTACTTATGTCTGCTGATAAGAAATGAGAAACCGTATGATCAGTGTTCTAAACAGAGCTTAAAGGGTGAGAGTTGCTTATGTTAACATATCACTATTTTTAATTCTGAGAAGCATAAAATAACTGAGTAAGCAGTTATCTGTTGTGGTTTGCAGCTAGTGTGTATTTGCAGGAGGAGGCGTATATCACGGTGTGGTGCTGGTTCTCTGACTAACTTAAACCATAAACCCATTTTTCAAGTTGATTTACAATCTTGTTTTTTTTTTTTTTTTTTCTGAAAACCGGAACCTTTTTTTGAACTTCTGTAAAAACAACAAAAAAGACATGTAACAAGCTCAGCCTTAAACTTTTTTGGATCTTGTGTTTATCAATTCTTTTAACATTCATTGTGTAAATAATATATAATTTTAAATATTGATGCAATGCTTAAGTTGCATAAAGCTTGACAAATTTTTAGTGTTGATAGAAAAGATTTACAGGCTTTAAATAGTTCAGAAGTTGCAAATGTTGAACTTCTGTCTTTTTAAGAGTCTTTTTTTGGGAGACTGACGAGTCTGATTGGTCAGTTTTTTTTACTCTTAGGTCTTTTAAAATGCAGACATTATTGTCATGAGAACAAAGTAAACTGTAAATAAAAAAATACAGTTTATAAATTTCAAGAGGAGTGTTTTATGTAGAAGATTAAAAAGAAATCCCCTTGTACTGATGTATTTTGTGTAACTTAGCAGATTTTTTTAAATCCACAAATGACATCAGTCGCACTGAAAAAACATTTCTAACTGTGTTGTTTCATTGCAGGATTAGTGAAGTAGAGCCAAAGTATTATGCGGATGGAGAGGATGCCTATGCCATGAAGAGAGATCTGGCACACATGGCTGATGAGGTGACTTTACCAGTCTAAAAGGTTTCACTCAGTTTTTAACATGATTTTTAGTGGCTTCCAGGTAAGCAGAGTCTTGTTTTAAAACAGTCTTCTCTTTGCATACATTCCTGCAGCTGAGGAAACCTGGAGTCCGTGTCTCAAGTCAAGAGGCCCCGTCTGGCCAGAGTCCATCAGGCTCTGCAGATCAGGAGAGAGAAAGCGAAAGGGACAGCGGAGGAGAGAGCAAAGAGCTGAGTGAAGTCAGCGAGGCAACAGAAAGCACAGACGTTAAAGATTCTTCATCCGATTCACAGTGACGCTGCAGTTTTACGCCTTTTTAAAAGCATCACTTCTTAACTCGGTTTGTGGCAGTTTCTGGTTTTTAAGACGAGTTACTTGATCATCAAAGCCACATCTCCAGGTTTTTTTTTATTTCTTATTTTTTTCTGCTGTGATCAACAAAGAAACCTGGGTTGAAGACATTGTCCTATCTAAATTTAACCTAAAATAATTGGTCTATTTTTTTTCTTTTGGTGCTTTCTGAATTAAAAGTCTGTAATTTCTTTGCAGTTGAAGACGACATGGACATTTTAGGTACAAACAAAATGACTACAAATAAAATATTCAAACATTACATTTGGTATATTTTTGATCCTTAGTTATAATAAATGTGAACAAGGACAGCTTTTATATTACAAAATACATAAAAATATACCAAAAATTTAAACTTCAAATTAGTTTTCCTTCATCAAACAGCATCCAGCATAAAAATGCTGTTTTCAGCAATAGTTTTCAAAAGGTCCTAAGAAATACCTAAAAATGTCACGTTTTCAAGAATTTCATGGTCAGAAAACTGGAGTCTTCAGGTGAGGATGTTGGGACCAAATTTACTAAAAAAGTCTGCAAATGTAGGTGTAGACAGTGTGTCAAGCCACACACTGAACCAAATACCTCACCGCAATCAAATGTGAAAACGTTTGATTAAAAGAAAAACTGAGCTGCAACCAAATTTTTGGGAGTAATCTTTAACTAAAAGAAATCAAAGTACTGTTTTACAACCCAGTCCGACCTACACATGGATGAGGTCTTGTTATGCTGTGGGTTTGCTTTGTTGTGTCTCGTGTTTGAGGCAATGTAAAAATGAAAGAATAAAAACTAAAACCAGGCAGCACAGAAAGAAAACTGAATCATTAGGTTGGACTGTAACCTAAAGACTAAAGACAACCTAACAAATACTCAGTACATTCATGTCTCAGGACTTTATTAATCACGGGAAGATATTCTGTCATGACTTGTTAAAGGAAGTCTGTCAGGGAAAATCCCCTTTTTGACTTTTTAAAACCTATAAGACCAACAGGAACTCTGGTGCCTCCCAGAGGTTGGATCAGAATGCACCATTAACAGTGGTTCATAAAATAAGTACCCCCCGAGAAAACACTAAGCTCTTCAAATACCACCATTATGGCATCTTGTACTGAAACAGCTCATAGGTTGAGTGTCCAAACAGGCAAACTCAACATCTTTTCTGAACCTGAAAACCAAATTCACTTTTTTATCCAAACTTACTTGGCTAAGGAACACAGGCCTAAATAAGTTTTCTTTAGGTGAGGGTGCTCATGCCCTAAAATATTCTATAAAAATACAACAAGCTAAAGATGCTTTGATTAAAAAAAACTAACTATTTTCACAATCTTTGTTTAAATGTTTTTTTCTTAACATGCATCAACCTTGCTTCTGACTCCCTACTCCAATTTACGGAGTTATTCAAGGGGAGCTATTGAGAAATAAAAATAATGATGAGATTGTAATGTGCAACTCAACTGATGATGGGAAATTAGCCTGTTAACAAAAGTACCAGTATAAAGGAATCCATCTGTTGCATAACTTTAGATCTACCTTTGGGGGGTTATACTCTCTGCTTATTTATTTATAGAATCATTTACTTTTGTAAAAGAATTCTGGATATTTTGGTGTTAAAATACATTCATTATTTTACTGTAATTTACTTAATTTACATAACTTTGCATTTACTAAGCACCTTTTCTGTTCAACTGTTAAAATTTTCTTTATCCAACAGGAACAAATATTTAGCATTTTTAGGATGTATTAGACAACATACCCACATTTCTCAATTTTCCAAGAGTGTATTCACCTGGTGCGCTACAATTTGGTTAGGAAAAATGAAAATACACAATTC
Source organism: Anablepsoides cearensis (assembly GCA_032275365.1). Classification (NCBI taxonomy): domain Eukaryota; kingdom Metazoa; phylum Chordata; class Actinopteri; order Cyprinodontiformes; family Rivulidae; genus Anablepsoides; species Anablepsoides cearensis. The sequence continues at coordinate 15,641,604 of JAUBOC010000181.1, read as the reverse complement.
AACAAATACAGCCACAATGTGACAAAAGCAGACTAAAAACCCTGAATGTTATTTTCAGCAATTATGCTTAAATGTACACATATGACATCATGCATTTTGAAATTGGGTCAAAGAACCTAAAGACAACAAGGAAGTTGTTCCGTGTGCTTAACCAGTTAATTTCTATTGTGTTGTATTTTTATTTTTATTATTATTATTTTTTTTTTTGGGGGGGGGTTATAAAGTGGCTGGATCAAATTGTGGGGGTCATTACCCCCCTGCAAATTACGCCCATGTGTGGTACTAGTACCACAGTTTGAGAACCATGGACATCCAGTGTTCATATCAAATCTCACTTTTTGTTATGCTCTAATTGAAAGCAACAAATACCTTAACATCAACATAAAATTTCACAAAATGAAAACTTGTAGATGCTAAGTTCAGAGACTCAGATAACAGAAGCTCATCTGAGCTTTAAAGTGGATCAAAGTTCTTGCTTTAAAACCAAAAGGACGAATAATCAAATAACCAGAAATGAAACCAAGCAGTCGAAATGAGTCCTCTGTGACAGTGACCAAAAAGTGTCAGTTGGGAGGAATTTTAATGTGTTTGTGCAACACCGTCCAAACTGTGTGAATGAGGAAGGAAACGGCAGAGAAAGAGAGAGCTGCATGGCAGATAAGAACAAATGATGTGTAGTGAACTTAATTTTTTGTAATATCTATAAATAGCCCAATATAGCACCTTCATGTATCGCTTCAGCTCGATGGAGGCAAAAAGAAGAAGCAGCAGAACTGCTGCGCGTTATGATCACAGAAAAACAAGCATGTATACATACACATTTTAAACATTTTCCAGTGACGGGGGAGGAGCAGCTGATTTCATTCAGTCACTGGGCAATAACCAGTGAGGATGGAGCAATCAGTGGAAACAGCTGCATGATTGAGGAGAGAAAAAAAAAATCTGCCGTGGAGCTCAAGAGGCAGCATGAAAACAGCAAAGAGGAAGGGCTTGTCTCTGAAAGGTCTTTCTTTTTTTTTTCTTTATTTCTTGCTCGTCACACTTGCACAATCACACACGCTGATGCCTCGAACTGTATGTGTGAGCGTGATCAGGGGTGAGAAAGAGAGAGTAGCAAAGCAGCAAGTGTGTGTACGTGAGAGAGAAAGAGAGAGAGAGAGAGAGAGAGAGTCACAGAGATGAGTTCTACTCCACCCACATCATCCATGTCCAATGTGAGGGGGAGGTGAAACCGTTCAGTTTACTCTGCTATTAACTGGCATTATTTAGTTGCCTGAGTCAAGAGAAGAGACTAGTCTGCACATTTCTTCATAAGGTAATACAATTGTTTTTTTTATATTTATCTCCCCCACTTCCTGTTGCCTTTATTCATCACCCAGCCAAAGCAGAATAAAGAGTTAACACAAATGTGCATCCTGTTAGTAATCTCGCTGCTGTATATTTCAAGCTAGAAATCATTAGGATTTGAAAACAGCTGACAGCAGCGATACCTGCTGAAAAGTTAAGAACCAGTGGCTTTCAAGTTCTTGAAATGTTGCAGCAGACTGTGACTGTGATGATTTTGCCTGTGATCGCACAGTGAAGGAATGAGAAGGATGATGTGCTGGAAAACTAAGGGAATTTATTTGGATTTGCTGAAAATTGCAGGTCATTTGTTCAGCGGGTCAGTGAACGTGTCAACTGAGAAAGCAAAAAGAGGACATTTAGGCTGAGGAGAACACTGATGAGGGATGTTTGTGTTTTACCAAGAAATAAAAAAAGGGGAAGTCAAAAGGTACAGGGAGAATAATGGCAACAATTGTGATTTTATGACCCAGAAAGAAAAAAGCTACTGTTCCCCTTTTTGATTCTTCTGTGTATTTTGAAAAAAAAAAAAAAAACAAACAAAAAAAAAAAACATTCTTTACTTTGTTAAACCACCACATGCTTAAAAATAACTAATCATTTCACATTATGTCAAACCAGCAAAACCTCAAGTGTCTATTCTTTCTCAGAGGCCTGATCTGCGTAACCGTTTTTGAGAAGTCAAATAAAACCTTGCCGTACACAAATCCTAGGCTGGAATTGATCTTTTTAAATATCAGGTTTGAGTAAAAAACACAGAAGCGCAAACCTTCCGGTGCGACTGTCAGTAAACTCGAGCTTCACTTGTTTAAAAACCACCTGTTTTCTTTTAGAGCAAACATCCCCTTCAGAGAGTTTTGTGCCTCTTGGTTCCAGCCTATTTTTAGGCCCAGCTAAGATGTGAGAGCTATTTCAGCCACGTTGTTGCAGCTCTGCAGCCTGACTGCTGCAGCAGAGCAGAGCAGAGCATGCCAGCTGCTTTTCTGCTCGCCTGCCGCTCAGGAGGGAAGCACAGCCGAAGGGGTTGGCCAGTCTGAGGAGATGTGTTACAGTAAGATGAACGAGCCGCAGGAAGTTGGTGTGGTTGGTTGGAGCTTGTGAAGAAGTGTGCAGCGATGGGTCACAGGTTTTGACTTCTGTCGCTGTGGGCTCTGCCCCCGAGCTTGTTTCTGTGGCAGCAGGGGAAACCCATCGCCAGCGTTCACATTTTCTTCATCTGTGTCCCCAGAACTCAATCCTGCCGGCGCAACAATGAGCTCCCACGTGAAGCTGAGGAAGGAGAGGGTCGGCCCGCTGGACTACGAAACACAAATCAAAGGTACTTACCTGCAACAAGTCTGTTGATCTCACTCGTGTGCTTTTTGCAGAACAACAAGCTGTGAAATTTCTTTCTCACTCTGTGCAAAGACTTTCAGATTGAATCAGGTGCCGACAGCTGTTCTGTTCTGTTCTGTCCCCCCCTCCTTCCTCTTCATCTTTCAGAGGTTCGTTGCCAACTTGTAGATCAACTAAAGGTGTTAGATTTGCAACTTGAGCAGAAGACTCAGCAGCTGCAAGACATGACCGACTACCTGCGGCGACGGGGGGAGATTGAGAGCGAGTACGCCCGCTCCCTGGAGAAACTTGCCGAAAGGTTCACTTTGAGGATTAAAAGGTAAGAGGAGCGGCATATAAGATTGATTTATATGAGCCAGTTGTAGTAATCCTGCTTTTTTCCCCTCCTAAATGTGTGTTTCTGTGTCCAGGAAGGATCCCAGTACTCACACCGCGTCCAAAGTTTGGGTGGCTCTGCTGTCCCAAACCCGGCAGGAAAGTAAGGACCACAACGGGCTCAGTGAAAGCTGCAGCAACCTCCTGATCCAGCCCATCATACACTGTCTGGAGTACACTCAACGCCTCGCTAAAAAGGTACAACAACAAGCACCTCAGTGTAACAAGGTTGTCACTGGAATAATTACAGCTCACGGTGTTCCCTCTGTGTTGTGCCATCTGCAGTATTTTGTCTCTGCAATCTGTTTCCAGAGTAAAGACATCTGTGCTCAGCTGCAAGATGGACTACTCAAGGTCACCACCGAGCTGCAGACCGTAAGAGATAAACCACAGACACCCAAAACAGCTTCCATTTTCTTAAAAATATAACATGCCCAAAAAGAGAGAGAGAAACCGAAGCAGAGCTGCTGCTGTGTGTGCAGGCATGGCGGACGTACTACCAGTACCACTCCGAGTTTGTGTGCGCAGAGGGGAAGCTGAGGGAGGCGGAGAAGCAGGAGGAAAAGCAAAAGCAGAGCACTTCTAAAAAACTGGAGAGGCTGATAGAAAAAGTAATTCTGTTTTGAAGCACGTTGTGACTTTCTTTCTTTCTTTTTTTTGTGGCGGTTTAGTTTCATCCTGGTGTTTTTGTTTTCAAAGAGACAAGTGAAGTGTCAGGAGATCCAGCTGAAGTGCAGCAAGGCCAGAAACGACTACCTGCTGAACCTTTCTGCCGCCAATTCCTCCATGAACAAGTACTTCCTCCAGGACATCACTACTCTCATAGACGTGAGACCCAGCTGCTTTGAACCCTTACAGTGCTTGTGACATCAATTTTTTGTAATAAAGATGAATACTTTTTAGGAAAGGATAGCATACTGCAAAAAATAAAATATCACAACACTGAGTTAAATAGTTTTTGAGATATTTTAAAGTGAAGTAACAGGAAGTCGTGTCAAATGGGAATGACAGCATATAAACAGTGTTGCTACAATGGCTAACACACTGAAAGAATTGTATGATTTTAGATTGTTTTGAGTCACATTCAGAGAGATAAAGAGCCACAGTTCAAATAATATTGTTTCAATAAATAGAGATCAGAGATTTCTTAGCGTTCCGCTTTGATGTCACTTCCTGTTTCACTCTGGCTGAGCCAAGTTCAAAAGGAAAAATGCTAGTTATGTTATGAGACAAAATGGGTAAAATCATGTGAATTATGCCACGTTTCTTAGATATAAAGATGTTTTCTCTACTTTTGTATTTAAAGGCTATACTTCGCCTATCCTTCAAATACAAAAAGTCAAAGAAAACATCTTTATACTTAAGAAAATTGGCATAGTACACATGATTTTAC
>JAUBOC010000181.1:15584122-15600013 GCA_032275365.1 Anablepsoides cearensis | reverse complement strand
GAGAGAGAGAGAGAGAGAGAGAGAGAGAGAGAGAGAGAGAGAGAGAGAGAGAGAGAGAGAGAGAGAGAGAGAGAGCGTGTTTGGATTCTATGCCCGCACCTTCCCTTCGCCTTTTGTCTCCTTTTTGAAAGACAAGAGACGAAACGCTCGATTGCACCCGGCGATGAATGCCGAACGGCTGAGTCAGCCAGGCGAGCATCAGCCGGGTCACACCCTGGGTGTACATATACACACACACACACACACACGCAGGTTTACACAAAATAACCAAAAGATGCAGCTCTGCAGTTTCAGTTGTAAGTCCTTTCATGTTTCCGTGCGACTGTAAGGAAACACCACGAGGAAACATTCACAGGTGTACACAGTGAGGGGAAATTCATAAATCCACGTCCAAATTCCCACAAACACACAGGAAAAATAAAATGCTTGTGCACACCGAACGGTAAAATAAGGGCAAAAAGATGTAACTAAATTAGATTTTATACAAGTAAGCAAAAGTCTTGAATTAGCCCTTGAATCTTCATATTTTGCTTCTAAAAGGGAATCCTACAAAGTTTAGACGTACCGCTTCAGGCTTCCTGGAGTTTCTCCTTGAACTGGCAGCTTCTGTTCTTTTTGGTACCTGACCAAAGCCACTTACCTCTGACCAATGAACCATTCAGGCATCAAACAGCTCCTAGACTTATTGTGTCAACACACACTGCAACAAATTAGCAAGAAAAGTCAACTTGGAAATAGGATGTTTCAGCACATTGTTACCAGCAGCCTTGTTCCCATTTCTTTCGCTGAGTTTTCAAAAGATGCCAAAGATAACACAGTTAGGCACAAACAGTAAAATAGTGAAACAGCTTTTGTGCGTAATACTGTGTGTTGCTGTAACATTTAGCGGTTTGTTGAAGAGCCCAAAAACAGACAAGCAGGAGGCTGATGAAAGAGAAAACCTACAATTTATCAATCACAGGCCTTCAAGTCTTTGAACAGCCTTTTATGCAGGGGTTTAATAACCTTTAAAAGCAGATCTCATGCAATCAGAAAGCACCCAATTCAAATTAAATCGTTGACTCTAATCTACTACCACACCAAACGTAGCTCAATATCTGTAAAACCGACAGGGGTTATAACCATTTCAGTCTTTACTAAAGCCGCTCAGCTGCAGTCACCGTGAACGGCTTGACTCCACGAGTTAATCAGTCGTAGACGTGCATCCAATGACCTCTTTCCAAGAGTTTGGTGAAACGTTTGCCCTTTGGTTCGTGAGACAAACGAACGCACGCTCAGACACACAAAAACAATATCGCTGCGCCTTCAGAGCCGGTGAAAATAAAAGAGCAGGAATGCGAGGCGGCGTTACAAGGCAAGACACGAACACAAATAACAGGGATTAACGTGAGATGAACAAGAACAAGCAAGATGACAAACACTGAGAGAGAAAACAGAGAGAGGACGTTGACCTCCTGCTTTGCTTCAACCAGGACTTTTCTCTATTTTAGAAGTCGTGAAACATCCCAAAACAGAATAATAACTCTTTATTATAACAACAGGGTCGGTAGCTTTTAGCTCTCTTTGTTAAAATTATCTGGCTTTAATCTTCACAATGAATTATTCAGCCAGTATGGATGTGCTGAAATGTTTCTATTTTGCTGCCTATAATTAAGAAGTTTTGCGTTAAAAAAAAAAAAGCTTGACGTGTAAAGCCCCTGTTTGTCATTACGAGAAAACTGTGCTGTGGCAGGAGAAAAAGTGTTTTCGGCTGTTTCCGGTATAAAAAACGTTTGATTTCTGTCAGAACGCTCTGAAACATTTTGTGGTGAAGTGTCGCCACACAAATAGTTTATTTTTAGATTTTCATGTGTTTCTTTGCCAAGGCTTTCTGTACAGGAGACTGCAGTGTAATTAAAAGGTCTCCGTAATTCATCCCAGATTGTTTATTTTAATGAGTAATCGTCCCAGGAAGTGGTAAATAACATATGCTAGATTTTAATATCATCTGGATATCACAGCTGAGTTATCTTAAATTTGGTTGGTTTTGTTTCAGTTTTGTATGTATGTCAATTACATGAGGGCGGAACTAAAAATGCTCTCGCAAAACCGGAAGGAGCAAAGTGACCAGGCAGCAGAAGGGGCATACAGGGAGGAGGATTAATGCGAGACCACAGGTGCTCTGATTGCAAATGGATAACAGGTGGTGTGTGTCAGTGGGCCCTGTCAGCACAGCCCCCCTCCAGAATCTAACTGATCTTTTTCCTCTGATCCAACCAAGTTCACATCAAATGTTTTCCTCAGCTGAACCCTTTTTTCTTCAGCCGAGAACGTGGGACTGTAAATTCCCTGAGAGTCTCTGTAATTGGATTATCTGGTCTTAGAGCACATTTTGTTACAAAGAAGCTATATTATTATTATATTTTTTTTGTTGTTTGTTCCAGGACAGCTAAAAAAAGACTACTGAAAAATAGGAAAATGTGAGCGTGGTAGTGAAGTTAGTGTGATGTCATCAGTTTTTATTCAGTTCAGTTAATTATATGCAGCACCAATTCACAACTCTAACTCACAGCATTGCATAAAAACATTCACATACATTATAAAAGGCCAATTAGTAAAAAATAAAAATGGAGACAAAGCAAGCAGATTATACTGAATCCAACCAAGCAGAGAGAAGAAACGTGTCCTCCAGCAGTCTAACTAAGGGATAGCTCAGTAAACCCAAACCAAACCCAACTAAAGGATTAAAAAAAGGGAAGTTTCAAGCTTAGTTTTAAATTACACAAAATGCCAACCTCACAAACAGAAACTGGAGGCTGGTTCCTAAACAAAGGAGCTTGATAACTGAAAGTGCTGCCTCCCATTCTAGTATGATCAAAACTAACCCCAAAGTTCTTCATTAGAACTGCTGAATTAACACCATCCAGAGGAAATAAAGGTTTCTAAGATGCTCAGGTCCAAAAACTACAACCTCTGTCTTTAAGACAAACTTATAATCTAACAAAATTATTGGATTTTTTCAGGTTTTATGGACATATATAACTGAGTATCATCAGCATAACGATGAAAGTCTATTAAGTGTTGTCGTTGCCTAATGAAAGATAAAGAACACTGGTCCAAACACTGAACTGAGCAACCACAGCAGAGGAATCCTTCATAATTTGCTCAGGTTCTGAAACTGTTGGATGATTTTTTTGGTGACCTCAAATTGTAGTTACCTTCGTTTGTTATCGGGTGGAACATGGTTTGTCCGATCTGTTCAGCTGCACGCATGCAACTGACTTCAAAAAGAATGCAGAGACTTTAAATATCTCAATCTACGGCACACTTTCCCTTTGAGATTTCTGTCTGGTCATTCTCCCACATGTTGGAGCTTATTTTCAGCTCCTGTTTGTGGCCAGAAATAAGGACGACAGCTGTTTCTCTCCGAGACGAGCTCTCACCTGCCAAGACCCCTTTTCCGACTGCTCTCGGGGACCTCTTTGTTTGCTCAGAGCTGTTTACACATACAAAAAAATCTGGAACCAAAATCGCATACGAGCGAACTTTGTGGCCAGTCGGGTCAGGGGCCGCTCTTCAGAATGAAGAGAAACTAAATGAAAACAGTCTTGGAAGATCGTAAAAGGAGTTCAAAAAGAAAAAAAAAACCCACTCAGTTTAGATTAGTTTTAGGTCTAAAGTGTTTGGTTCTGTCTTCCGCTTTAGGCTCAGCAGAGGAAGCGAAGGCTGACATGAATGTTCATACAGGCAGAAAGAGTCAAACATTGCACAGAAAAACAACACCTGGACCCACAAAGTTAGCAAAGAACCGATTAAGAACACCTGAGTCAATCATTAACTGTCAGACAAGATAAAAAAAATTTCAGTGTTATCTTTTTCAGATCGACAAAGACCAGAAAAAAAAAGCTTCTCCTCGATGCTCATTTCAACGAGATGCAACACTCATGAATCACTCTTAAAAACCATAATCTGACCTTTAAATGATTACAACAAACTCTGGCTTCTTGGGAGCAAAAATACGAGGATTTTAAGAGATTTGGCTCAACGCTCTACATACAATATATACTTTTTCTCACTTCTGCTGCTCTGAGCGAACGCTGTAACGTTATGCCCAAAACAGATGTGGAATGCATGATTTGAAAGGTCAGATTCAGGTTTACAAGAGTGATTCATGCTTGTAGCATCTAACGGAAAGAAGCTTTTTAGAAGAAGACCTTTCAGTTCTTTTTGTGTCTCTATAAACGGTTTTAGTTGGTCTTTTAACGTTTTAGTTTGGATTGAGTTTATTTTTTCCCCCTCGTTAATTCTCAGCCCAGTTTTTTGTACCTGACCATGACAGCAGTGTGTGTGTGTGTGTGTGTGCGTTAAAATACTGTTCGCAGCAGACGAACAGTGTCTGAAAGTCATGTCTTCAAGAAACGGAAAAAGAAATCCGGCAAAGACGTAAAACAGGACCTAAAAGATGCATCAATCTTCAGCTGATAAGTTTTCAGTTAATAACTCTTTGAGAATCATCTTGTTGGAGCTAAAATACCGTTTTGTGTGCCAAACTCTGCTCACTTTGGTAATTTTCAGAGGTTTGACAAAAAGAAAAAAGAAAAACAAATGGGAACAAACTGTGTCTTTGTGGCAGAACGCTGTGAGCAAATTTTGCGTTTAAAGATATAATTAAAACTGATTTGGTGCTAATATTGTTTACACTGGTTCATCTGTTGAGTTTAATGTCTGAATGATTTATTGGTCAGTCAAGTGTCTTAACAACAAACAAACAAATGAGAAATTTTTAAAAAGCAATGTGAAGATATTATGAAACTAAATACATCCACAGAAGGACCTGAATCTGAAAACAAATGGATCAAAACCATTTTAAAAGATAATGAGAATCTGACTTCTTGGAAGTAAAATATAAAAAAATAAAAGTAATACATACAGTTTTTGCTGTTGCTTTTTATGCCAGAGTTTTAGACTGAGATCATCTTTTGTTATAAACCCTAACCAGTGTTGAAAATAAAATCATTCACAACTTCATGCGATGTTTTGATGTCTCAATACCTGCTAGTGAATAAAGTATGAGTTGGGAATGTCTCTAAGTTACTACACCAAATTGTAGCTCAGTATCTGCAGAGCTCACTGAGGTCGATTAGTTGTGACGGCCATTTTGAACAGGGCACCAAAAGTTTCCTCCACTTAAAATGGTAAATGGACTGAACTTATATAGCGCTTTATTAAGTCCCTCTGGACCCCAAAGCGCTTTACACTTACAGACATTCACCCATTCAAACACACATTCACACACTGATGATGTAAGCTACATTGTAGCCACAGCTGCCCTGGGGCGCACTGACAGAGGCTGGGCTGCCATGCACCAGCGCCACCATCAAGGCGGGTGAATTGTCTGTTGTTTGTAAGATATTTTGCTAACAGAAAAACAGTGTTAATGCCAACAGTTTGTATATTGTGCAATGTGTTGCACTGGGGACAATGCTCAGCTACTACCACATCAAAAATGAGCCAAATATATGTAAAACTGACTGTATTTTAGCCGTTTTTTGTTCTCACGAACATTGTTTTGTTGTGTTAAACATCCTAATTTTAATGGACTCCAAATGTTTAGTAGTTAAAGATACTAATCTAATGATTACATTCCAACATTGTAATTAAAATGCATTCATTGGTTCATGAAATATTTTGCTAACAGCATCACAATTTTTGCACAATATCACACGTTAACATCTTTACTTTTTTTCTGAAACACTCTTAGAGGAAATGTAATTTGTCTTTTATTTCCAGAATATGTAGACAAATAACTAATATGGTGCTTTTTCCAGGACAAATTATATTTCTAAATATCACAATAACATTTCCATGTAAAAATACATATAAAAATACAAGGAATTAAAAATGAGCATGCCGTCCAACATCACAACAGAAATCAGACACCAATAAGAATCTCATGAACATAAAAATGAATTATCAGCGTGACTCAGTGGTTTGCTTAAGTGAATTAACTTTTATACATGTTGGATGAAAATGAACTTTACCTGGCAGACCTTTTATAGAAGGTGGAAGTCAGCTAAATGTCAGTTAATAGAGGAAGAAAACAAAACCAAAAGTCAGTTAAATGTCATTAACCAACTCCTTGGCAGAACGCAGTGTTGTTGTTTTTGTCGGCTTCCAAGGAGATCTCTTTGAGCAAACATCTTCCTGAGAAGATACAGAGATTATAAATGCTTTGTGCTCGTATCAAAGACTTCAAATAACTGCCCATGACATAATCTTTCTGAAATTAGGGGAGAAGAGGTGGATTTGTTTGTCGTGTGCATATGGTCACAGTTAGATAGCCTGGGCCACTTCTCACACAGCCATTATCTCTGTGTATTTTGTCATACTAATAGCTGCTGGAGACGCAGATGAATATTGTGCGGCTCTCGCTGACAGGCTGGTTATAAATGAAAGCAGCGAGCGAGCAGCCAGCACATACAGTACGCGGGTGGAGCACATGGGAATGTCATGAAAAGTGACAGCAGGATTAAACCCAGGCCTGCTTTGTTGTGTGTGATTTATTCCTGGCTAATATGTAAAACTGCAGCTAATCTTTTATGTGCTTTAATGAAGTCGTAGACATGTGGCGTGAGGGCAGCAGTATGGCAGCAGCACTCTGCCATACAGCAGTTTATTTAAACAAATGTTACTTTCTTGTTCTTCAGTATTGGTTTTATTTTGTTACTTGATTAGGTCTGCTTAAACATGAACTTATTTAGGTACAAATTTTGTATTTTAGTATAACATTAAAAAAAACAGAAATAAAAGTTTAAGATTTTTTGAAAAATGTTTCCATGCCAGCTTTAAAGACAAACTGTCTTTAGATGACGTTATGCTCAGTTTCATGTAATTTTTGACATTTTAAGTAGGGATGCATGATATATCGCAAAAACATCAGTATTGGCCGGTCATTTTTTAAAAATATCGCTAATGATGCGATAAGTAAAACTGGGCCAATATTAACGTCCAATATTGATTTCCCACTTTTTAGTTTTGTGTTTCTGTTTTAAGAGGGGAAATGATTGGTTGAGTGGTATCTGTATGTATATATAAATAATTTGTGTGTTTGTGTAATATCCATAAATATCGGTTATCGGCCATTACAGCAATAATAATAACCAATATTGATATCAGCTGAAATTTTTTGCATCGGTGCATCCTCAATTTTAAGCTTGCTTAGCTGAGGCGGCCATCTTTGATGGGGTTGACTTGTAGATGTCTATTCTGTAATTACTTTCAAAGATTTTCAATAAAAACTTTGCCAACACAATATACAAACAAACACTTGAACACAGGCAAGCAGCAACATCATATGTTTACATATGTTTAACTAAGAAATGCTCTTTTTATATGTTTGGTTCCAGAGTTTTATGGTGTTCAGTTGAGTGATTTTTCCCACATATTAAAATATTTGTGCTGTCAAAAAAAGACTTACAGAGCAATAAATATTAGGATGTGTTTTTGCGTAGCTTACACTTTATGAGCAGCATTAATATAAATATATTACACATAAGCCTTAGAGTGAATCTGCATATTGGCAAATATGTTTTGTTGGCTATCCAGACCCAAAACTGTTTATTCTCATCTGTTTTCTGATCTCTCTGTTCTTTAGAAATTGTCATTTATTGGCCATCTGTTCCCATCAGAACTGTAGGAAATGACAGTGATGGATTATGTGTGTGCACAGCAAACATACAAAAGGTTTATATATAGAAAACAAAACAAAACAAAACAAACAAAAAAGCAAGTATATCTACTGAATTAACAGGATGATAGAAAAGAATCACGCCGGAAGACAGGGAACACAAAAGAGAAGAAAAGAAAAACATGTGAAAATCAATGAGTGACAGATTTAACAATTTAAATTACAACGCTTTTGGGTTTTTTAACTTGGCATGAATTTTTTTTTCTTTTTTGTGAAATGAAAGCTGCTTTTACAATAAAGGCCTTTGAACTGGAAACTGCAGCACAAACATTTGCTAAAAGCTCTATTAAGATGCATTTTTCTGCTTATTCTCCTGTTTTGTCGTCATTGACTCATTATTCTTGCTGGTTCTGCAGATTTTCAGAAAAAAATTATGGGAAACAGGAAAACGTTGACAGACTGTAATCCAAGTTTAGATGATGAATGGGAGGCAGCAGATTGAGAGCTAACTGCATCCTATGAGTCAGAAAAAAACAGTAAAAAAATATTACAAAAAAATAAATAACAAAATGAATGTTGATGGACAGAGCAGGAGAGATAAGCTGGGCGAATCGGGGAAGAGGTCGGCGTTCGGGGGGAGCCGAAATGAGAACACGAGTGACGTCACGGCCGCATGGAGAGCAGCAGAAAAAGTGTGTGATGGTCCAGAAAAACAGCCTGGAGGCACAACGTGATGGTTGTGGGCCGCGGTGTGGCCTGTGTTTACACAGCGTGTGTACATAAGTACGCAGCCGCGTGTTTCCATGCAGATGAAAGTTTGCTTACAGCGGCGTGCCGTGTGAGGAGTCAGGATGCAGATGTGGTGAATAACACTCTGTGCGCTGACAGCAGGGCTCGGGGATAAACTTTGCTGTTGCTTCCATATTTCCAACACCAGCGAACATCAACAAACGTAGCCACAGTTTCAGGTGTGTGTGTGTGTGCAGCAAAGGACTGATGCATGTGCACATCTTTGTTAAAAATCTATAAATGCATCCAAAAGGACTGTTTCAGATCAGCTTAATGGATTATTTGTTAAAATTATGACTCCATATATTGATATTGTTTTAGCAATTTAGTGTAAAAAAAATAAATAAATAAAAATGCAGTCTCACAGAAGAACACTTAAGGTGTTTTGAACACGGTTGTTTTAATGGATGGAATGCATATGAGTGCTGTTTGTGTTTCATGGCACTCAACTAGCTATCAGGTCTCAATCTGATGTATTTTTAGCTCGTACTTGATTTAATTTGAGCTCTATGGATTGTAAACCTGGTCCAGACGGAGTTATTTCAGAAAGCTATTTGAGGTAGCTGAACTGCAGTAAACATGGAATAAGCCCTAGTTTTCATTTAGCCAACAAACCATATTATTTTTTTCAGATGATATATGACTTTTGAATCTCAGTTTTCATTTTCTGGCTTCATCTCAAACTTGATGCTCTATTTTATCTTTTTATTTTTAATTGACTTAATATGAGTTCTGTGCACAACACCCAATATTAGGAACAAAAGGTATTTGCACTCAAACAAACCTAAAATTAAAATCTGAATAATATGTGTGAATGTAAAAATAAATGATCCTTTCTAAACAAGTCTGATAATAATGAACATTGTGTTTCTGTACGTTTGCAGCTGATGGAAGAGTTTCGCGTAGAGTTTGAAGATAACAGTGAAACAACTGCTAAAGATTTACTGTAACGCAATATCTCAAAGAGTTGTACCAAAACACATTCAAGCTACAGAAACATACTGAATGTGAGCTTTGAGTGGCTCTAATTGGAGGCTTGTGACTTTCAAAGTGGAGGAAAGGTCAGAGACGTTTGAGAATTTATACAACGTTTTTCAGTGGCTCCATTCATTTCTAATCTGTGGATCATCGTTGGCTATTCTTTAGTGTTTGATATATTTTTTATGAAACAGGTGAAAAAAATTTAAGTTTATGTCTTTTGCATGTGGAAGCTGTGATGTATAATAAACCGACACAAAGTAGCACATAATTGTCAAGTTGTAGAAAAAAGATCCATGGTTTTCTTTACTTTTTGTTTTCTTCTTTTTCCATTTTACAAATCGGAATCTGAAAAGTGTGGCATGAGTTTGTGTTCAACTCCCTGAGTCGATGCTGCTCTGGATCACCAACGTTCTGTAACAAACGTCTGAGGCCTTCACAGATTTATCCTCAGATTAAATTACACACAGGTGGACTCTGTTCACTAATTAGTTGACATCAGGAGGCAGCTGTTTGTGCTGGAGTTTAGTCGGGGCGTATCAGAGCCAAGGGAGCTGAATACAAATGCACGCCACACTTCTCAGATATTTAACTGTTTTACAAAAATGTCACATTTATGTGCACATTGTGTTTCAAATCCCAATAAAATACTTTGACATTTGAGATGTAAAGTTACAAAAATGAGAAAAAATACAAGTGATGTGAAAACTTTTCCAAAACATTGAGTTTATTTCCTAAACTAAACTTCAAACAACCTGTTCATTAATCTCAACATTCTGCTCTGTGATAATCTTGCCTATCATGTAGTTGTTGTTGGACATTCTGGCCATTTTCAATTAAAGTGGTCTTTGATAGGAGTTTCTACAAACACAACAAACTTGAGGGAAGGTACTCCAGCAACCAAGTAATAGTTGGTTTCTTTTGCTTTGGGCAAAATATAATTAAGATGCCAGGTGAAGTGGAGAGTGGGCTTGATGGATAGACATAAATGAAATTGAAAAGATATGCACAATGAACAGAGCAGGGGGTCCTTTATGGAAAACCACCGGCTCGATTCTGCTCCGACGCTGCTCAGAGCAGGTCTCTCTGCACACATGTACCCGCCACATGTTAATGCAGCATGGGTTTGTGAATCATCGAGAGCAGCTGAGCATGAAGAGAAGAATGGCAGTGACGGAATAGAAATAACCATCAGATGAGGTGCAGCTGTTTTGTTTAGACAGATCGCCTTGAATCCTGGAACCGTCCTGTTGTTTCCAAAAGACTAGCATCAAGGAGGCCTGGGTTGCACAAACTGGGAGAGACAGGTGAGGAGTTGCAGCTGGAAAAAAAAAAGCACAGACAAAGGTAGGTATATCACTTTCTCTTTGTAAATACAGAATCCAACAAAGAGGAAGCCAGAGGAGAAGAGCAAACTTTCCATGACAGTAGTCTGGTGAATGAAATCAATGTAAACTTTGTTTGGACGAGGTGAATCCCGGGATGAAAAGAACCTGCTGGACAAAAGCCAGAGTTTTATGTAATCCCTAAATGTAGGTGTTACACTATTATCAAAACTGGCCTATTTTCCTTTAAAAAACCAGCAAAACCGGTGTGAAAAACAAGCCAACAAAACTTTCCATTTCTGTGTGACTGTGTGCATGTCAACACTTGTATACGTGCACTTGTTTAACAAGACATCACGCTAAGTCCTGTGTGCAGCAAGGTGACTGGTGAGAGTGTTTGCCTGCAGAGGTGTAAAACAAATGAATTAGGCTGAAAGAGTGTAAAAAAGATTGAAAGACTGAAGAAGAGGGAGAAAAGAGGGGAGAGGAGGGGGCGACTGGTTCTCTGCATGAGGAGTAAAAGAAATCAAAGAGTAGAAGGCTTGTGGTATGTTTAGATGTCAGCAGCATAGCTCCTCATCTGATTGATTGCATGTATGTTTGTGTATCTGGGCATGCCAGACCCAGTGTGTGGCGTTTCCGCATTTAAATGCTTCACATGCCGTCATTTAAGTAGAATACCATAATACCTCTTGTGCACTAAGTGTCATGCAGTGAAATGTTCCTGAATGTGATTCCATGTGAGTGATGGTCAATGAACAGCCAATGCAAAGGGAGAAAAGCTGCTTTTTTCCCCCTCCTTTGTGAATCCTAATGGCACAAACCCACCTCAGTGTGGCAGGCAATGTAAATTTGACTTTGGCTAGAAGCTAACTTGGCTACATGAGACATAAGTGGAAGGATAAAGGCATGCAAAAATACAGTTCACATTTCAATGAGGAACGCAAGTAAAATTTGACTTCCAGAGGCTTAGAAGTTACGTTTTGATTTAATTTTCCGAGCTAGGTTACTCTGTTACAGTGTCAATATAAAGAAAAGGACTTGAGAAAAAGTTCTGCTGTGCGTTGTCCAAATTTGGGAAGGTCAGTAATCATTTAATACACCCATTTATTAAAGCTTTTAGTAGAAAGGCAAAATTCTTTACTTTCTATTATTTGTTCTAAAAAGATTGTACCTGTAATGGACTCTGGACCTGTTCAGGGTGCACCATGCCTTTCACACACGGTGAAAGTCAACCTAGAAAGACAAAGCAGGTTAAGAATATGGACACATGATAAGATATGTGATGTGATACAATATGATGTGATATGTTGTGATATGATGAATTGTGATGCGATACGTTACAATATGAGACAAACGATGCAATGTGATATTGTGATACAATACAATACTGTATGATATGTGATTGTAATGTGATGTGATGTGACACACTTTGTCTTTTGGGGTAATTGGTTTTAAAATCAGTGTTATAATAATATTGAATTAAAAACTTGCGTGTAAAGAAATTATGAAGTTATTTCATACAATATAAACATGACCTGTGCAATTTCTGTTTCTGTTATTATCTCTGTCCAGTTATTTTTTTTCCTTTTTTGAATTAAAAAGCTTTTGATTTTCATGGCTTAACTCCTTGTGGTAGACAGAAACCATTCATATTCTATTTTTAAAGGTAGTCTGATATTGGCATTAAAAATTTGTTGGTGTTTATTTGATCCTATCATCACTTCTCAGAGTTTCATGTTCCCTTTGCCACTATTGTGCAGCAGTAGCCCTTGCACAGACTGATCTGGCCCTCTTTGAAGAGCTTGTTGAAATGGAAAATCTGCACCCTATATTCTTCAAACATTTGGCCCGTTGCAACCAGAATGACACTTTACAGCTCTACCAGCCAGCATGACCTGATTTCAGAATATTTCAGCCGTGTTTAGATGTTCATTTTGCCAACATCTGGAGCAGAGTTCTGTGGACAGAACAACAGAGTTTTTCCACAGATTACTGCTTCATGACGGTTTTAGGGTGTTTGTGCAGACGTGACTGTAATTATCACCACGCCATTCATTTTCACTTCATCTTGTTCAGAATTGTGCCTGTTAACCTCTATGTCTGATTCACCTTCAAAACCAGAGAACCAGCAGTCTGATAGAACATTATCACTTCATAGCTTTCTCCTGCTTTAACTGGCATAAATCCATTTTTTATTTTCAAAGCGACACAGCTGCTCAAAGGTTTCCTATATAGTAAACAAAATCCCGTTCTGCTTTGTATCACAGCTCAAATATTATTGAAGCCTGCTGTGAGTCACTGATTTTGCTTTCCTGCTTTAAATAAATTCATTAAATAGCACGCTGGTTTTCATTTTCCAAACAAAAACGCGAGAGGAACATTTATAGGCAACAGACGGCTGGGATGAGGGAGGATGGAAGATGTGTCTAGCTTTTATTTTTGCACTGGGGAGTATAATTCTGGATCCTGAAGTGGAAGGTTTTGGATGTGAGAGGAATACTGTAAATTACAAACTGCAGGTGGTTGAAAAGACGGCTGGAACATAAATGCAGAAATGCACAAACATGCATAAAAAATGACTTGGATGAATTGAACTTGTCTCCTGTTGCAGTTTATTAAACATTAAGTACGTCAGTCACCATATATAGTGGACTTGTGAGGTGTCGGGTTATTTCCTGGGAGGCCCCCCTCACCTGTGGGCTGAGCCTGTGTGTTCACAAGTATTTCTGTTGCTCTAATGAAGCACTCTTGTGTAAATTGAGTCCCAACACTTGATCGGGTCCAGCGTGTCTGCCTGACTAAGGGTGCTAATTTGGCTGATTGACTTTTTCAGACCCCGACTAGACACACACCTATGCTAACGGAGTCTGAGCTCAAGGTACTTTCAACTGACATGGATGGAGTCGGATGGTGCCGGCGCGAGGTAAACTGTGGCGTCAAAGTGTTTATGCTTCCACAGCTCCTTAAGGGAGGTGATGCTGAGGCTCTGATGAAATCCAGCACTAGTTGGACTTCAAAGGCCATGAAAAGATCTTGGCGTACATGTTTACAGCTCCATCTCTCCTGGGATGTAGGTATAACTCAGGTTAAGGAATTTGAGAGCGAGGAGGAGACTTGTGTCCTGCATAACAAACCTTGTATTGATTGTGCCCAAATGGTCGCGCGAGCTCTGCCTCTGTCTCCATCAACTATTGCTCAGACTGGGCTCCGACAATTACGTTGACAGGGCAGTGACAGGACAGCTATGCCGATGCATCAACCTGCCAAATGGGAAGCGTGACAAGTTTTGGTGACAGACAGTGGATTAGGTGTTCTCCTTTTTCACTTTGTTCTGTGAAGGCCACGAAGGCTTATGAAACAATGAATGTAAATTTTCTGAAGTACGCCACGTCTGAACACCATAAATAATTCACTGGGGCGTGTGGGGAGGCCCTCTTTGTAAAGTAAATTATCTCTGGGTGGCCCCAGTTTCTTCTCGCATTTTAGCGAGTGTCCTGAGTTCATCCGGTCATATGGTGCAAAATAAACAGCTCGGCCTGAGTCGGGTCGTCATGTGTTTGCCATTATGTGGAGAATTAGCCAGAGTTATTTCATAAATACAAAACATGTCATCTATCATTGATTCTTGAGACGAAAGACGTTCGGAATCAGAGAGGTATGAGCAAATAAGGCTGGTCTTGATCAAATATTCATTGGCATGTTCATGTATTGTGGCTCTGAGCAGATGTGGATCAAATAAAAGCGACCCAAAAACAAAAGCTTTTGAAGGGAGTAGATTAGAGGAGCAGTGCAGGAATAAAATTGGATTTTTTTCTCTTTTCATAGCCATGAATCTCAGCTACTACCACACCCAAATTTTAGCTCAGTGTCTGTAACATCAAATGCGTTATAGTATTTTTGTGTCTGCTCAGTTTGATTTGCCAATAAGATTAAAATTAAGAAATTTTATTGAAATCTGTTCAGTGGTTCATGAGATATTTTGCTAACACTACAAACAAATGAACCTTGGGCTGCAGGAGATAATGAGACTTAATGGCAATCTGAAATTACAAGAAATAAATACTTACTTTCTGCCATTATATGTGGCGCCAGGACCCAAACACAGGTGCCTATTTTTAAGTTGTTTTTTTTTTTTCATTTTTTTTTTGTAAGTCTTTAAAGGAAAATTCAAAGAAAGGAATTCAATAACAAGTGAAGCATGAAGACAAAACACATTGCAGCAGAGATGAGCAACAACACATAAGGTTCTGATCACGAACTAAGAAAATCCAGGAATGTATGTTCTGAGGGAGTTGATTGCTAAATGGATGCAGGTGTGACAATCGCCAATCAATCCCAGGTGTGGCAGAAGATCAGAAAACCCAAGACACAGGAGGGCGCAAATTCAACAAAATAAATAATAAAGGGATCAGATTGTTTAAAGTGTGGCTGTGTGGAAAGGTTGTGACAGATTTTCCTACGTTATACTTCATTTCTTTTCTGTTGTCGATGGCTCTTTGAGTTTATTTGTGATGATGAGCTAACTGCTGGTCCGAGTGGAGCAAGACCAAAGCACTTGCATTAAAAAAAAACTCTCAAATTTTAAAAATTCAATAGTTGACTTGAACACTATTTTATAAAGATTTATACTTCTGCCAATTTCACATTACCTTTTTACAGATAATTCAGTGTTTTTTTGTAAAAACAAGCTAGCCTTTCTGGTTCCAGCTCTTAGACACTTTATTGTAAAAAAAAAAAAGAAATTAAATAAAAAAAATTTTTTGCTGGAATAACTGCAGCATAAAAGTGTATGAAAATGTGTTTTGCACCAACTGCTAAAACAATTTGTGAGAAAAGTTGTTTTGCGTCTGTAGCAGTTCACTTTGGTGTTGGCACCACTCTGTCTAGCTGTTTGCTCATTAGTCCCATCAGATCTAAGATTCATTTCTCAACAGGTAAGACATTAATTATTATGACCCCCGCACGCGCAGCGTAGCGGGAGTCATATTGTTTTCGTACTGTTTATTTATTTATTTATTTTTTTCAGTGATTTTTGGTCAACCATAGCACAAAAACGCGCAGCGTAGCGGGAGTCATATTGTTTTCGTACTGTTTATTTATTTATTTATTTTTTTTCAGTGATTTTTGGTC
>JAUBOC010000181.1:15549878-15563290 GCA_032275365.1 Anablepsoides cearensis | reverse complement strand
GGATGTATTTTTTACGAAGCTTCGAGGCAGATAAATTTGCCTCGAGGATTTTTTGTAATCGAATTACTCGAATTATTGGAGGAATCGTTTCAGCCCTACTGGCAATTGTTTGTTTGTTTATTTGTTTATTTGTTTGTTTGTTTATGCTGCTGGACATGATCTGACGTCATGTACTGTTCATTAGATTGGTTTAGTAGCCAGGTTATGTCACACAGATTAGATTAACTTCATATTGTAGTGACTGTAACATTTTTGTTTTGTTAATAATTTGGATTTAGCTCCAGTATCGGTACATGTAATTGACTTTTATTTAACATCTCATTGCAGCATAAATTTCAGCAGCTAAGTTGCTAAACTTACATTTAAATACAAATTCTTTGGTCTGTGATAAATTTCCAAACTCCACCACAAAAAACAACAACATTTTCCTCCCGCCCTGCATCAGATATTCACATGCAGCCTATGTTTTTGGGGTGTTGTTGGCTGCATGGGTAGATGCCTACGAATTGCCTCAGCCTGCGGCGCAGTGATATAAGAATTGACAAATGCAGACGTAGAGCGCTGACGCAACTCCTGAATTGAGACATATAGTAACCATTGTGTGCTCTGGGCTGGTCTGTGGTGGTGAAGCTCACTGTTTACCTCTTGGTTTATGTTCCTATCCTCACCTGTGGTCATGAAATCTGGATTGCGACCAAACTAATGCGCTTGTGGAGTCGCTGCTCCTCCACATCGAGAGAAGAACGTTGGGATGGTCTGAGCATTTGCTAAAAATGCCTCCTGAAGGAGGTGTTCCAGGTATGTCCAACTGGGAGGAAACCCTGGGAAAGATCCAGAACACGCTGTAGAGACGATGACTCTCGGCTGGCCTGGGAACGCCTTGGTATCCTCCCAGAAGAGCTGGAAGCTGTGGCTGTAGAAAATGATGTCTGTTCAAGCTGCTAATCCCCTGACCCGACTCCAGAACAAGCAGAAGAGAATAAACAGATGATTAATGAAACTTTAGGTTTTGATATTAAACTTGAGACCAACACTGTTGTTTATTTTAATATAAATGTGTAAAAATCATTTAGCAAATAGTTAACACATTTCTACTAATAAGCTATTCATCCTTTCTGATTTTTTTCTTTTTTTTTTTTTTCAAGAATGAACGACGAGTCTCGGAAACTGTTCGAGGGTCTCGGAAGCACAGCGGTGAAGGAGTTGGCCTTTAGAGACAGCTGGGTGTTTGTTGGAGCTAAGGGCATTGAGAATAAGAGTCCCTTTGAGCAGGTACGTGACAACTGGAGTGTGACACATTAAATGTCAACACTTCACCGGCATTCTGTTTCCACTCCAACTCTCTGCATTTTGGGGTTTTCTTATTTCCTGTTATAATGTTTCCTATTAACATCATCTTAATTGACTTTTAAAAATGACTAAATCAGAAAAGTGGAGCCACAACCTTGAAGCTGTGTTGATGAAGACTATGTTAACCATAAACAGAAATCTGCTGCTTATGATGTGACTAACCTATACTCAACAATATCTTAATGTTGGCTTTATGTACATTTAATACAACAGGACTTGCAGTAATGATCAATATGAATAAAATGTGCATTCATATTTATGAACATAAACAGACTTCTTCTGTCATAGAAAACCAATGATCAGTAATTGGCACAATTTGTTCAATCTACAAAAGATACTTGAGTTCACTTTGACCATCTTAAAGTAAATTTGATATATTTTTTTAAGTTAACCCGAGTTGTTTCTTTTATTTACTTTGGCTTTCTTGGTGTGTTTAGTTTTTCTTCTTTTAAACATCTTTCATAATTTGTAAGTAAATTGTTGTTTAAGCAGCTGTAGAAAATGATAACGGTATCATTTAATGCAATAATTTGCATCAGATTTTCAGTGATGTTTTCTTTAAGATTCAAGTCCAGCATAGTTGAAAATGTTTGGTTTCAGTTGCTGCTGTGTCGTGAAGGTTTTATCAAAGCGTAACATAAACCTCAATTTGTTCACCTGGTTTCCTTCCCGTTAGCGCATGAAGAACAGTAAAAACAGCAACAAGTATGAAGGCTGGCCCGAGTCTCTGGAGATGGATGGCTGTATTCCTCTGCGACCACCTCTCGAAGGTTAATTCTTCCTCGGACCGATTGGCGTGACGTCACAGCAAGACTTTAAGAACCAATGGGGGGGGGAAATAAAAATGTGATGGTCGTTAGAAAGCCAGGGAGCTTCCTAACTGCTGAAACTGTACAAGACCTGCAGGTGGTTGAGGAATGAACTGAATCCAGAATGTTTTGACTTGGACCTGGTTGGAAACAAGAATCTTGAGCTGCTTTTGCTTGAACCAGATTTTATAAAGAACAAAGAAATAACATCACAAGGACATCTTGAAGGTTCAAATGTTTGATGACCAAAGTGCTACTCTAATGAATGAATGAATGAATGAATGAATGAATGAATGAATACAGGTTAATTACATTTTCCAAAACCTTTATAAAACATTATACAGTTTTTTCTCTTTCTAAATTGCATGTAGGGTGTGTATTTAGAGCTTGATCAACGGGAAAACGCTGAATGCTGTAATTCCAACAAACTAAAATGCCCAGGTTCTGTGGCTCAGTTCTGTTTGAATACTTTTATTTTTTAAAGATATTTAACTAATGTGTTCTGCCTTGAGTTTAACTGAAGCACAGCAGATGTTTCTTACATGTTTACAGAATTTCTGTTGGCCTTAGTCCTGCTATTTATTACTCATATTTTAACACGGAAGACGTTTTATTATTATTGAGTCGCCTCAGATGGCTTTAATGTTGTCTCAGGTCTGCAAGCATATTTCCACTTAGTGTTCTAAGATTCAATCTCGACAGAAGTATGTGTGTGTAGATATTTTTTATTTTAATGATGAATGTATTCATTTGGCCTCCTGTAGGCTTTTTGCATAAAACAATGTGAAGAAATCTATTTTATCTGTGCTACTATAAATTGAAACTTTTCTTTCTGACTTATGTTTAATTACCAACAATATTGATGAATAAAAGGTCAAATATTAGGGTTTATTTATTCAGATAAGTCCTGGAGGATGTTAGCACCACCAGGGGGCGAAATGTGTTAAATTCTCCAGTGGCGGGGGTGTTACTCATTTCATTTTGCTCAAGGCTTTTGCTTTTCAAAACCATATGTTCAGGTAGAAATAAATGCTGTTTGAAACTGAATTCATTGTTTCATTTTAATTGAGCTGCATTCTGGATTTTGACCAGAACAAAGCAGCGCCTTTAATTTTTCTGTCTGTCTTTATTTGTCTTTGGATTTGCAGCTGTTCTTGAGATTATTGTCCTGTTAACGTACAACTTTTCATTTGACTCCGGAGTAAAGATGTTAGTGGTCGATTAAAGTAATGAATGGTAGGAGATCAAACCCAATTTACCACCCAACCACCACTGTGGTTAACAGTTGGTTTTAGGTATTTGAGCTGGTCTGTGTTTGGCTTTCTCAATGGTAAGCTGTTCTTTAAAGCCAAGCATCATCACTTTGGCTTCATCGGCCCAAAGAACATCGTTTCAGAACATTTCTAGTTGCAGTTACTAACTTTTCAAGTCTAAACTGTTAAAAATATATATTTTTTATAATTAGCATGAAAAGAAAAAAAAACATACAAAAATATCTCAAGTATTGTTTTTTGTTTATTACGATAAAAAATTGAGAAAATTTCAAAATGCTTAAGTATCACAAAAGACTAGTTAAACACAAATGAAACAAAAGACAAGCTAAAGCTACAAGTATCAAAAGGCTAAATATATCCAAATGCAAACTAGAAGCTATATTAAAAGCCAAGAAAACTAAAGCCTAACACTAGTGTAGCAAATAACTAAAATTAGCAAGAGCTAACTAAACCATAACAGTAACCAAAGGCTAGCTAAAAGTAGCATAAAGAAGACAAAGAGCAAGTAGGCCTATGCTGAAGTCAATTTCAAAAGAACAATGTTTTTGAAGGTATTTCTATATGGAAAATATTTGTAAACAAAGGTCATATTTTGTAAAGTATACAAGTTTAAAAAAAACTTTCAATAGCATCCATCTCTTGAATGAGCTGATAGTTTGGATTAGAGAATGGCTAAGTATTACAAAAATGTATAGAGACATAAAAAACAAGATATGTGATTTATAATATTAGATACAAGCACTCAGTATTCACAGCAGTGAAGGCATTCATACAAATACAAATAAATCAAAGACAGCCCTGAAATTGAATTAAGGCAGCCTTGAAGGCCCATTAATAAGCAAAGCACACTAGCATCACTAGCATCAAGGAGTTTATGTAGATATTCAAGTCTATGACTAGCATGTAGCATGCTGCCCTCTAGTGGCCGTACGTGCTAACTGCCATTTATTTTACGTCCTCGGGGAACTGTCAGGCAGCGCGCTCTCCGCCAGTACGCACGCGAACCTGCCGTCGGAGTCGCTCGTTGTAAATGATGTACATAAGTTACTGATCTTTTCGGGAATCCCATGAATGGCCGACAGCAGAACTCGGAGCCGACCGAGCGAGCGGGGAGATCATATTTGAACCGACGACGAGCATCGTCTGAGCTGGAAACACCAAGCGCCGTCTCACTGCCTGCCTGGTCGTCTCTGTCACACGAGCAGACCGAGGCTCGACGACTCCGAATGGGGATTTGGAAGCCGCTAACGGCCAGACCACGACAATAGACAAAAGCAAACGATTCCTCGTGTTTATAGTGAAAGCTCCTTTTGCTTTTTAATTTTTATTGTTTAGCGTGTCTCACTTATTTTAGATGAAAGGATCGGAATCAAGTGTAAATAATTGTAACATTTGTATATAGGCAGTCAAAAAAAATGCAATTTACAGTATGCAAAGCTAATGTTTTCAAGTAAATTCTTCGAAGGACTGACGAGGTACGAGACTGCATATATGGGTGAGTGTTTTTTGTTATGTTCCAACACTGGCTGTAAATCTGTAAAACGATAAGACCAGATGGATGAGATTTTATTGTCACGTTTTGTTTTGGGAATTCCGAGTACAATTATCAGTCAGCTTTTCCTAAATGCTAATTATTCTAAATACATATAATGCCGTACAAACACTGAAGTTCCAGGGGGGCACTCGGGCCCTTAGATATGAAGAGTAGCCCATCAGTTTTATGATGTGAGACACCTGCTCATGTATCAGGTTGTCCATGAGGTTTGTGGATGATGATTTGTGAGGCTGTTAGGTGCCCCGGCATTTGCCTCAGCCACTTGTTTGTCCCCCTCCTGTAAGGTGTTTGTCACTTGCATCTCTGCACTACGTCTGTAAAGTCAGCTGAGCTTAGTGTTAGCCAATAGCTGAGCTTCATGTTGCCTGCACATCCAGGCTTCACTCCACAGTACAGTGCATGTAACCTATACTGAACATACAGCACTTTCCCTCAAGCTCATATCATGCTTTTTTGTTTATAAGCTTTACTTATAACGAACTAGAATATAAAGTTATTGAAACACATAAATATGACCTATAAATGTCACAGCTGTGAAATAACCAATAATGCATGTATATGGCGTGGTGTGGTCCAACACAACTACTAACTTACTAGTGAACAGGAACAAAAGCAGGCCTGAATGATGCACTACATAGATAACAGCTGTGTTAACGACCAGATGAGCTACAGGTGCGTGAGACAGACTGTACAGGGGAAAAGGAACCAGAACTACCTGAATAAACTGGTAACAAAACACACTGGATGTATGCAAAATACCTCATGAACCACCGAATTAATTTTATTAAAGCTTTTCACCAAGTAACCTCTGCATGTAGCTCCACAACTGATAAGCTTTTGCAACCAGTCCGATTGAAAGATGGCCACCACAGCTAAACCTTAATACTAAGACTATAATTCAGTCAGTTTTATATTAAACCAAAAAAATGTATGGTCGTTGCTGAGAGTCATGCTCAATGCATACTCTCAGCATTAAAAAATCACACAAGATCTGCAAATATTGAATGAGACTGAGCATAACATAACTAACAAGGTTTGGCTACAATTCCTTATTAAAACGATTGTTTTAGTTAAAAGATCTTGCATGAAAGGCAGCAGGCCATATGCTTTTTTTCAAGGAAGAATTGGCCTTTTTTATACAATTATTTATCAACTTAAGTATCTTTTCTTCAGCTTTTCTAAAAAAATAAATAAAAAAAGACACTGTATCGGTGGTCAGTGCTACTGTCTCATAATCACAAGGTTACAGGTTCAAGCTCAGGTTGCGTCAGGAAGGACTTTAGGTGTAAAGCAATTTACCAGTTAGCTTGTTACGAGGACCCTTAAAGAAGGGAGCAACCAAAAGAGAAACAACACAAACTTGAGCATTTTTTCTTCAACTTATCTAAAAGTTTTGCTTGGAGCTGCAGAACACTTGTGGGGTTTTTCATCATGTGCACAAGTTGAGTAAGTATTGAAAGGAGCTCAGTTGTGAAAGTACTAATCCACCGGAGTAATATGTAAATCTTGTTTATCATTGGCTGATTAGGAGATTGTTCTCTCACCTGAATTAGAGGAAATCTTTTGAATTGGATGTTTGTGCCCACAGAGAGGGGATGAAAGTGAACTAAAACCAGGGCTTGGATAACACATACAGTATTGTCTCTCGGTGAACAGTACTGCGTTTGTGCTGCTACCTACACTCCAGTCTCACATGCTTGACCTGGATTGGACAAAAGTCCTTGTTGTGTTTTTGAGCCTTTGGTTTCCCTAATAGGAAAACATGTGCCCAGTTAATTTTGAAGCCTCGGAGAAAGAGGAAATTATTTTAGTTTAAACCTTTTTTTAAGTTGATGTTGATTTTAAAAATGCATTACACACTGAGCTTTTTGAAGGTGTAGCCAACACTTACAGTACTATGCCTGCATGCTT
This sequence comes from Anablepsoides cearensis, assembly GCA_032275365.1. Taxonomy (NCBI): domain Eukaryota; kingdom Metazoa; phylum Chordata; class Actinopteri; order Cyprinodontiformes; family Rivulidae; genus Anablepsoides; species Anablepsoides cearensis. Next base: position 15,556,391 of record JAUBOC010000181.1, on the reverse strand, counting down.
GTTAACTCTGGCCTTCTGAGCAAAACGTGTCTTTGTTTTAAAATGTAACCAGCAGCTGAGTTGCAATCATCGGTAAAGTTGTCTCTTGACACGAGGCCCATTTGAATTTTGGCCAGCAGCTCTTAGACCTTGTGCTACCTTTGTCTCCCCACATTATTCAGCCTCTGTAAATCTCTTTGGAACTAATGCTGGATTGGAGAAAGACTGCATAGATTTCAGTGCTGCATTAATCATGCATGGAAAAGTTGCAGGCAGGTTTGAATTCGTTTTTGATACGATCTATATTCCAAGGATGGAGGAGTATTCATTCCCTCAGCCATCTAAACTCAACCTGGGTTTTTTCTTTCTTTTCCTTCTTTTTTTAAATCTCAGTTTCCAAACTATTGAACATGTGAAATATAGCTGACTTCCTGGTGCAGTTTCACCAACCTCATTAAGTCTGTTGATCAGATCAGGGATTATGCAAAATACTGCATCTGTAGGTTGATGAAGGATAAGATTTAACCACAAGTAATTACAGCTGAAAGCACATTTAAGGAGAAAGTTTGCAAGTTTCCATCAGCCCATTTAGGTTTAGGTCATTTAAATTAGGTTTGAATGAAGAAAATTACCAAAAAAATATATTGACAACAGTTAGTTTGATTACCACTTAATGTCCCAACTATTTTGTCAATTGTTGTTGTTTGATCTTAAAGGACACAATTTTTCAGTGTCATGTTTAAATTTTTAAATGGATCATTATTTGGCTACAATATGTTATGTTTAAATAAATATCAGGTAGACTATTGCCTTGTAATTATACTTCTTTACTGTAGTGTTGATTGTATGTAATGTAGTTTATATAAATATTACTCCAGTTGACTGTACACTACACTACTCTCCTTCACACAAACATTGTCACATGTTTTCTTAGGCAACCTGCTCCTCTTTAGTCCCCTATTTGTTGATGCCACCCCCTCATCTGTTTCTTTTTTATCTTTCACTCACACATTTTCGCACTACGTCTGCAATTCCCTCCTGCCCCCCACTCTGTCTTTCCTCTCTCCTTCCCTCCCATCCAAACTCTTCCTGTCCCCCACACCACTTTTTATTCACTCTTTTCATCTACACACACACACACACACACCTTTCAATAGCAGTAACATGGCTGTCTGCTCACACACAGAGTCCCCTGCCTCTCCTTTTGTCAAACTGGCAAATATTTCTGCAGCTGTTTGGTAAGCTGAATTACCTGGGGGAAAGAAATGCAACATGATTTCAGTGTTTTGTTGAGTTTCAGTGTGTACATATTCTGCAACTTGTGGGACTTTTCCTGTGAACTTTCAGTGTATTTTTACTTTTTGGAGTGCATATTTTGTGTGCTTCGAACTACTAGAATAGATAACAATTTAAAGCGAAAATAAATAAGTCACCAGTGAGTTTTCAGGGTTAAACGAGCAATATATTTTTGGCGTTCGTAGAACAAAACTGTCTCAACAATTTTTGCAGCACATTTCAAATATTATGAAGCATCTGCAGGTGCTCCTGCACCGGTCCAGAAGCCTGTAGGGCAGACACATCTCAACACATTGAATGCTCAGTTCTCATGCACTCAAGCACGGATACAGAAGCCAGGAAAAGAAGGAAAGAAAGAAAAGGCTGATTCGGACATGAAATTTAATCTATGCTAGAGTCCGTTTGCTGCCCAAGTAAAATGTCACAGTTTCAGTGATGTTGGTTTTATTACCGTCAACTTTAGTTTACCACATTTACCCGCATGAGCATCTGCTTGGTCATTTGACTGGTGTCAGGAAATTCCTTTCGGCATTCTTTCATTGAAAAGGGCCATGCGCTTTGGGTGACAGTTTGCTTTTGATGTGTGTGTTTTTGTCTGTGTATAAAAGACAGTGTAAAACAACAAAAATCTCCTGACTAGCTGATGTGCGTTGAATATTTGTACATGTGTGTTTGTAAGGGAGACTGGGAGGTTGTGAGAGACAGTGATGCAGTTGAACGTGCTTGATGTACTGTGATAACTCTGTCCGGTATGTGGCTTTCATGGGAACTCCTTACCCTGGGGACATGAGCAAAAAGCTCCTGTTTAAAGGGCAACTTCCCTCTCTTTATTGCTTGTTGTTTTTCCCCCCTTTATGTTCATCATGTCCTGTTAGGCGCTACCTTTTTAAAGCCTCATTGTACTCTGTAGGCTGCCATAACTCAAGTCCTTTACTCAAGTTTTGGACATTCTACACTGAGGAACAGATAAGAAATAGGCTGTCTAATTTCCTAGTTATACTTGAGGGTGTTTTTCTACATAATTTATTAGCTGGTGATGATTTCAATCATAAAATCAATTCTGAATCATCTCAACTTAAGAAGAAACTCATTTTGTGAAGTTTTTTTTCTGAATCCAATTTTCTTAAAACAACCTCAATAACAGTATCTATGTGATGCTATAAACCTGACGGTGCACAGCTAATGATTCTATAGTTATTTCTGTTGCATTAGGTTTAACCATAGACTACTTATTCAACACCATTAATGTGCGTCTCTTACAGCAGCACATGACTTGCGAATGCTGCTGAACTGGATTTTTGTTGTTTGCTTTGAAGAGTCTGGCAGTTAGTCTCACATCAACGTCTTGTGTTTTAATCTGACTGACAGCTACTGGCATTGCATGTCAGATATGTTTACCTTGAACCTAGAGACAAAATAGGCTTGATTGAAGTTTTAATCACTGTTTTATGGCAGAAATAAAAGAATAAACTAGATTCCAGTGGTGGGAATGGGTTTTGTTTTTGTTGTAAGTATAAAGGTTTGGACTCACTTCTGTGACATTTCAGGAGCTAACTCCTACGGTACAAGGTGGTCCTTGTGGATGTCTTCAGAGCTAAGTGGGCTGTAACCTGAGACAGTTTGGGTGTTACTGACAGGGATGTCCCAGAAAAGTACTCAGAGGAACCCTAGAAAGTTTCACATGCTCAGCTGTAAAGTAATAAGGGGTAGGTTGTAAACAAATAGCTTAAGTGACCTGAACCTCACCTTGTTGTTTTTATTTACTTTTTCATTTAATTTCTTATAACTGTATTTCTTTTGTCCAGCACCTGTTGTCATTTTGGAGTAGTATGCATACTTCCTGTAAATTCAGAATGGTGACTTAGCATTTTATTGTCTCTAACTGGTTGCTTAACTCTGTCTCTTAGCTACTGTTTCCAGAGAAACTTTAGGCCAGATGGTGTCTGAGTGAAACATCTTTTTTTTTTTTTTACAAAACATTTCTCAAAGAGCTGCTAAAAGATCGTTTGCTGTCATACTGACAAGAAGATAGGAAATGTTGAGACAGATGGCAAAAAATAAATATAAATAAATATAAATAAATGTGTCACCAGGAAAATGTCCACTACTAGCCCAGCACAAACTCAAACAGCAACAGTTTGTCAGGAACCATGAAGCTGCTGATTAATTCTGTTGTCTGGTGACCTTGCTGATGGTAATCATAATCACAGCTGTTTACATTTATCAACCTTCCACTGCAGATGTCTTATATTCACTCCTGAAGGGTTCAACAGTCAGTCTGCCTATGAATTATTCACACTCAACTGGCCCTTAGCTGGCCATTCATATTTAATGGTTGGGATTGCATTCTCCTAACTGCAGCTCTCTGTTGACTGAGGAGTTGTTGAACACAGTTAAAGTCACAAGACGCTGATGAAGATGTGCTGGATGATTGATAAAGCTTGCTCCATAGATACTCGTGGGGTTTTTTTTCTTTTTTTTTTTTTTTTTGGTCTTATCGTACGAAGTCTGAGCTTTATTAATTTACTGTGTTAATTACTGATACCTCATGTTGCAAAGCAAAGAGCTGGTAAAGGAGAACAGTTGTTAATATTTCTATTTTCTAACATTTAAACCTCTGTATATGTTGGCTTACCTAAGTGTGTCATACCTGTTTAGAAACCTAGATCTGCCAACATAGGAAAAAATCTTTCACATATTTACCCAACTTTAATGCAATGTTTTGTTTTTGTCTTACAGGTTAACTTGAAGGTATTCACAAAACAATTTGGAAAAGGAAAACAAAAGCTCTTCAGATTTCCTAGAAGATGAGTCAGAAACAACTGACTTAGTGTGTTCACTGAGAGACGTGTGGCTTTCTTAGATTTATTTTGACAAAAATGTAGGAAAATGATGAGGAGGCAAACAAAGACAAAAGCTGTTCTTCAATAGTCGTCTCTCATCCTCCTACATTACTGTAAGACAGCAAAGTAAAGGAGACAGAGGAAGAAGTGAGAGAGTTGCCAAAGTGAGCAAACCTTCACCTGACGCACTGAAAGAGCAGCTTGACAAACTAAACAGGGTGAGGAAGAGACACAAAAGGAGAGAGAGACGGGGACTGACGGTGAAGCAAAGGTTTGGAGGAGGAGGAGGAGGTCTCGTAGGACTGGGAAAGACCATTCCCCATGGCTACTGACCCAGGAGAGCCCACTGGCACCGAGGACTCATCAGAGAAGCCTGATGGACAAAAGGAGGAGGCCAAAGAGCGGAAGAGCCGGACAGATCAACAGAAGGATGGGTCACACAGCACCCATCTGGACTCCCCCTCCTCCAAGGCCAAAAGGGAAAGAGAGACACAAGGAGATGATAGAGGAATTAGAAAAGAGGAAAGAGAGGGAGGAGGGGAAGATGATGAAATCTTCCAGGAGAGTGGGGAGACCCCGGTTTTTGTCTCCAAGCCTGTCCTACCTTGTGACACTGGTCAAAAACCACTGAAACGGGAGAAGCGCTTCTTCAGAAAGAGTGTAGAGATATGCGAGGCAGATGATGAGGTTGTACTGCCCCCTGAGGCTCCTCACAGTGCCCCCCATCTGGAGCTGCGCTCCACAGAATCAGGCTTCGGCACTGCCCAGCAACAAGGTCAACAAGCTGCTTTTTCCTGTGCAGCTCTGCGGCATGACCCATCTCAGGGTCACGAGGAGGTCGACAAAGATGCTTCTTCATCTGTACCTAGCCCGAGCTTGAGGGAGAGGGACCGTGAGCAGGAAGAGGAGGCAGAGATGAAGGCTGTCGCTACGTCTCCTGGAGGAAGGTTCCTCAAGTTTGACATTGAACTGGGCAGAGGCGCTTTCAAGACTGTGTATAAAGGCCTGGACACCGAGACCTGGGTGGAGGTTGCTTGGTGTGAACTTCAGGTAAGGCCAAGAGGTTTTTACTTTTCCTATACTAATAATTCAATTGCATGGCCTACATATGCTGTTACAATCACACAAAAATATCTCATAAATATGAATGAATAAACAAGTACATTTTGTAACTTTATCAGTTTGTTTAATTACAAATAGACCAACTATTTACATGCATCATGATTCTGTTGTGTATTGTGCAATATATACTAATATGGAGTGTAAAAGAGAGTGCATTTTGTCATGGTTGTTGTACATGTACTTGTAACAGCAACAAATATTACTATAGGGAGCTCTTTGTTACGCACCAACTTCCTAGTGGGAGGAAAACAATGAAATGCAATAGAATGAGATTACTGTTCAAGTGACCGGCCCTATTTTATTATTCTCATGATTAATGCAAAGCATTATTAATTGGTATGACTTCAGCATGAGGTGGGAGACAGACTTGTAGAACTAACGGACTGCGACCCTCTTCATCTTTAGCCTCACAATAGCGAGCAGTGTGATGGTAAGCTATCTTACTTGACTGTTGGCTTTGTGTGAGCAGTCAGTCATGTGTTTGGTTTGGAGCTAATTCCAAAACAAGAGCTAATCCTTCAGATCAGACTCTGTCTATTGGACTAACGAGCAGCAGGCATGCCCCTGCATCACCTCTTCTGGTGTTACACCAACACCTAGATAGTTTTCTTTCCACCGTTAATAATGATTTAATGCTTTAAGATGTCTCTTTGAATATAATTGCTCAGCTTGGGTTGATTAACTTTTGATAAGCAAACTTATTTTCTTTACCTCTTTCATAGCCTTATGACCTTAGCTAATGAAATAGAACAAATTTCAGCTGGTAGCATTTTTCAAAGATAAGGATTAAACTACAAGCTTACATTTGTAATGTCCAGTTCTGTCTGCAGCAAACCAAAAGAAGGTCTTTTGAAAGAAAAGTTTTTTTTTTGTTATAAAACTGTCTACATAGTAAGTCATTATCAAGGGATTTTAAAAAAAGTACACATAATTCTTTGTTTAATTACATTACAAATATTAAACCTGTAAATAGCCTGAAAGAAAAATGGGTTTTACTACACAGCAACAGCTAAAAGATTGAAAAAAGGGAGCAAGGGAAAGAAGGGCACATGAAGCAATAGTGAGGGATAAAGGTAGAGGGGAGACGATGAGCCAAGCAGGGATTACCATGGCATCCCTCCCACGAAGCAGTCCTGGAGCTAATGCTAAGTTATCACTCGGAGGGAGACATATTAGCACTCAGGCATGCACACACACACACACACACACACACACACACACACACACACACACACACACACACACACAGCCTGCACACACTCACAACCCTCTA
>JAUBOC010000181.1:15530417-15549778 GCA_032275365.1 Anablepsoides cearensis | reverse complement strand
ACACACACACACACACACACACACACACACACACACACACACACACACACACACACACACACACACACAGGCTGCACACAATCACATGCCTATAGATGGATCCAGTGCCCATTCAGTGCAACATTCTAGTCTCTTGGGGCACATGGTCTGTCCTATTTACTCCACCTGACCCAAAGCCTGTGCACAGTTGTATTACAAAGTGGCATTAAAATGGACAAAAAGGATAAAAATATTTATGGCTGTAATGTAATTGATAAACAAGACTTGTCTGCTAGATTCTAGCCCATGCTATTTTTCTTCCAGTAAACAAATGCCTTCATTCTAACAATGGTGCAATCTGTAATGGCTCAGTTTGCAAACACATTCATTAGAGAGTATATTCTTGTTTAGTTAAAAAAACCAACATAGTTCTTGTATTTTTTACTTCACCCAGTACCTATTTCCTCCTATTAAAAACACAAAGAAAGACTAATAAGAACAGGAAATAGTGCTCCTGTTAGAATAACGTCAAAACACCATAAACTGTCTGCATAATGGTTTCAGTTTTAAGCCATCATGCAGCATAGTATTATAGACTGTCACTACAGCATGGGTGAACTGCACTCCTCTCCACCTTTCACTATAAATTTAAGAGCGCTAGGGAATTAGATGTCCACATGCAGCTTGAAAAAGAAGGAACCTACTGCTCACTGTACACACATTTTCTTTGTTTTGCTCTCCTTGTGAAATTAAATTTCTTAAAGAGCAGAGCTTTTTATTTTGTGTTCTATTTAATGAATGTTTGTGCACATTACTGTGTGTGGTTTGTTGCTGCGTATCTGTCAGACATACAGTATGTCACTGTATTACTCTACCTATCACTTTCCCTCTCTCTTTCTCACTTCCCTCCCTCCCCATCTCGCTCTATGCCCTTTTTTTCCCCTGTCTGTTTGAGTGAGCATGCAGAGTGATCCAGGGAGTTAATTACAGTGGGTGCCTGTCAGGCTGGAACAAAAACCCTGCACAGACAGCATAACTCGGGCGGCAGAAACCAGACTGGTTCATCCCAGTCATCCCAGACTGGTTCAGCCCTGCCAGGCACACAGGACTAGAGCAACAATCAGGACGGAAGTTAAATAAGAAGAACCAAGTGAAATGTTTGGCCGTTTGTTTTCTTTGGCTACAAGACCTTGTGAATTTATATTTACCAACTTCAAACACAGTGGCATGCTATTTTTGTATTCTCCCTCTATGAAACTGAGTCAAGACCCTTTCTCTATGCAATTAAAACCCTCAGTCTGGCCATAGATATAATTATGGATTCATCATTCTAAAGGATGAGAAATTATCACTTCTCGTTATCAACTACCTACTTTAATTCAAAAACAATTGCTGTTTGGATAATCATTGTGTAATATGAGTAGTCTTTATGCGCTTTTTGATAAAATCTCCTACATTTGCTGTGGTGAATTGGAAAAAAATGAGGACTTTGGGATAATTTTGGTTGCTTTTCATGATAAATGATCAGTTAAGTTAGGCCAAATAAAGCAAAGACGAACCGTATTATTCATCTGCGACTAACATACTGTAGATACAAAGTCAAACAGACTCTCTGCTATAGTGACCAGACCAGACTGGAATTAATCTAACTAAACTAGCCAGACACATGTTAATGCAGGTCATTGACAATTGACAAGTGTCCCTAGTCTGTATCTAGTCCCTGAGGCTGAACACATCCTCCTGCCACAGTCATTATTACCAAACTGGCAACAGGAAAAATTCAATTACTTTCTATTTTTTTACAACAGAAACCACATAAAACTCCCATTAACTGTACAGTCTTAACAGGAATGAATAAACCTGAAACATTTACAAAAGAAATGTAATTGAGATATTGTGTTTCATCCAGTAGGCCATCTTGACATAATGCCTATTTTGGATTTGTGATGCAGCTTTAGGACTTTGAGTTTTTTACACTTTGTGTTATTTAATTGCTATTTAAAATGGGTTTTGTGTGTAGAGTATAGGCTAAAGCCATTTAAAGATGTTTGCGAAGCAAGCCTAGGAATCATGAGCTTTAATCTGGTGTGCAGGCCAGCCTTTTTGGAGCAATCAATCTTGTTAGTTAGAGCTGTTGTAGCTTACAGTAATGTAATCCCAGCCATCCACCACCTTGGATTTTAAAATGCTGACACACTTAAAGCTATGCAGCTTAACAATGTGCTGCTGACAAACTAATTAATGTACAAATAACTACAAACAACTACAAGAACTTTTTTATTGACAGTTCTTTAAATCAACATTGTTTATCCCACTGTGGCTTCTTCAGGGGAGAGTGCGACCTGAAAATAACCCCTGTGACATTTGACACTTTTGCAGTGTTTGCCAAAATAGATGTTTTAGGGCCCACATGCTTTGGTATTCATGAGCCTAGCCTCTTAACATTTACCAAATGTGCCTTGTAAGCCATATCTTGTCCATTTAGCCCAGTGTTTTATGAGGCTGTTTTACAACCTGTAGCTTGACCTTCTGCTCTCCCAGTTGTCTTAGGTCTTAATGTATTTTCTAATTAGTAGCAGCGTCTGTAAAAGCAATATACAGGATTTCTTTAGACAAAATAACAGGAATGTCCAAAAAACATAAACTAATAAGAGTTAAAATAATTCTGAATAAAGTAAAGCAGAAGGCTAAGGAAGAGAAGTACAAGTCTTCGCATCTTAGTGAAAAAGTAGCAGTGACAGTATTTTGAACTAAAAGAGCTGTATTTTCACTGCACATGCCCTGACATATTTATCTGCTTAAGTTAACAAGAAAAACCTCATAGGTAAAACAGATATTAATGGTAATTTTAGTCTGTATTTTATCCACCAATATAATTGCTGTCAGATGGTGAGTGACCTCTGCATTAAGCAAAGAAAGTAGCTCTTAGAGCATAATAATACTGTAGAAGCAGACAGAGCAGTTTCTGGAGCCTTTGAAAGAGAATGTCTGATTGAAATGTTTCTCAGTCAGCGCTGATATTAGCCAGTCTACATGTTAGACTCACCCCGAGTTTCTAGCACTGACTGGATCACACCCTCATAACCCTTAGTCCCATTGACAAAAGGAATGGCTTTTCACAACAATCACTCAGTTTTTCTTTTGTTAGTCTTGACAGAAAGCTGCCACACAGACACACTCACCTTACTGCCTCTAATCTTGTTATTTTTAATGTGCATTTCAAGAATAAACCAGGCAGGATATAAGTTATATTTATCTTGTTGTGGTGTGGAGATTGGAGTTGCTTGCAACTTGTCATCATCACTACCAATTACCCACCAACTCTCCTACGCAGGAAGAGAGGGTGGTGAGAATTTATTGCAGTGTAGGGTCCTCAAGTTCTAGGGTTTTTTTTCTTCTAATCCTGTGAAAGCAATGACATCTTTAGCATTTTAAATATCACATCTATAAAACCAAAGTTATTAGTAATTCCAAAGGCCATTTGAGTCATATTCAACAGGGTTACTTTACAGTAACATTCAGTCACTCAGATTTTGGTCATTTCATTATTGATGTTCCTTGTCAGCCCTTTCAGACACTGGCAGTGGCATAAAAAGCCTCATGTGAAATTAGTCATTCGCACAATGTTAAATAAAAAAATCTAATCAATACGAAAGTACTGATTAGATATATCTGATATAACTCAGTTTTCTTAGAAAAATATGTTGTCACTTTTTCAGTTCAGCAAGCAGTTACAGTTTACAGTTGTGTAAAATACTCAATACGGTTGGATTTAAAAAAATATAATTTACATGTTTAATCTCAACAGACAAGGCATGTTATAAAGCTCATGATTTCATTTTAAAGCAAATATACAATAATAATATAGTTATTTTTACATTGAGAAAAATCCTGAAATTGTACTTTAAATTAGAACACTCTCACTATTGTCTGGGTTTTTGGGGTGTATGTGATTTTCTGTGAGTTAGTGTGCAGTTGATTTGTCTCAACAACATTAGACTGATTCATTTAGGCACTAACTGAACTCTTTGTGACCTTTGCTGACCCTGCGGCTGTTTGATTTGACACTCAGCAAGACACAGTAGATGCTGAAGAGGCAGCAGACAGAGAAACACAAGCATGCTTTCTTATCACACTGTATCAGACTGTAAGCAAGGGATGTGGATGAGTCAGAAAAAAAGCATGAGCTCAAACAGAGGCAGCACATTGTGACAAAATAAATCGCACTTTGCTACATAAAGGACTTTTGGTTGCAGTCATAAAGTAAAAGTTGAGTTCTTGAAACGAAGACTGAGAAAACACAGGAAAAACTTGGGCCAGGAGTACTAAGATGTAAACGTGGTTTACCACACATTGTGCACGAGCAAACCTGCATGTCATTGTAATGTGAGGTAGCTCATGTTAAATGAACGAAAGTTACAAGAGAACCCATAACAGGGTAGCTTATTCTTAGACACAGCAGAGCAACCAGGAACAGACTTTTTGTTGACACTAATTTAATTCCCAGTTTAAAGAGGAGGAGTGAAGGGATTGCCTTCTTCACAAGCATTTCCAGAAAAGGACACTGAAAGACAGTGCACTGAGTATAAATAAAACCATCGGTACTGTTGGGAAAAGAAGCAGACGCTTCAAGCATGAGAGCAAACAAACATTTATATTGAAAGACATTATGACGAATGATTGCGTTACGTTCATAAATTACTGTATTTTTGCACCTAAATATCTGCCTGGCAACTGGTCTATAATGGGATTTGTATACAACAAAGAGCTCAGCATCAATAGAATCGATCAGTGGAAAGCCAATGTTACGATTACTTCTATTTATAGTGAGGTCTGCTTTTGACATGACAATGACTGCTACAGGATTCTCTCACAGATGTCTAGTTAAACACATTGTCCTGTTTTAGAGTTTGTTCCCATTTGCTTTTACATGTTTCAAAGTTGCCTATATTTGAGCAAAAAGATTTATTTCTGTTTATTTCTCTAATTTGTCTAAATTTCGCTAATTTATTTTTTGGGCGTTTTATAGCAACTATACTTTCTATTGGAAAAAATTAAGCTTAATTTGTTAGCGTTGTGTTCACTATTGAATCATATGACAGTCATATAATTATGATAAAAATATATTTTGTTTGACAGAAAATGTTAAAACGTCTGTATTTTTTGCTTAGTTTTAGACCACTAAATGTTTAATAAATCTATTCAGACCATACAAATTGATTTTGAACAAGAGTTGAATTATGCAATAGTAAAAAGCATTATTTTATACTAGAGAAAAGGGCATTTTTACTACACAACAGTTTAATAAATAACCATTTTGCTAATCTTTTCTTTACATACGATTCTGGTGGCCATTTCTTCAGGCTGTCTGATGCCTTAAATTCTGCTACATTCATTCTGTGCGACATATTGAAGATGTGGCAGATGCAGTAGATGTGTTTATAAAGCCACAGCTTGGGTGTTGGCCTAACACTGCTGCAATTTTACATTGCTAGTGCCATCTAGAGGCAGCAGGGGTCAATGTGCAGTTATGAGGTATACTTGTGTTTTGAAATTTTAAGTAGAATAGTTGGAAAGCACTCTTTATTGTTTTATTGTGATGCCTTTGTTGCCGTTTTAGTAAGTATGAAAGAAAATGTTAACACTCAAAACAATAAAACTTAGCATGTATCCACTTTTTTTTTTTTTTTTTTTTTTAGGATCGCAAGCTGACCAAGGCAGAGCAACAGCGCTTCAAGGAAGAGGCAGAGATGTTAAAGGGGCTTCAGCATCCCAACATAGTTCGCTTCTATGATTCATGGGAGTCTGCGCTCCGGGGGAAGAAGTGCATTGTACTGGTCACAGAGCTTATGACTTCAGGAACACTCAAAACGTTTGTATAAAATCTGTTACTTTTATTTCTTATAATGTTTAAGTCCCTGTAATTGTTACTGGGGTTTTCATTTTGTCAGTAATAAAGTTAGTAATAAAAAAATCCCTTGGATGTCATATCAATACTACTCATATTCTATGTTCCCAATTTATAATGGCTTGCTGAATAGACCATCAATCCACTCAGGATTAATAACCATTCACATTTACACCTATGCTCAATTTTAAACCGTCAGTATGCACAACATGATTCATGAAGATAGTAGATTGAATTCAAGAGTAATTTGTGATTATTTTTTTGGATATTTACAGTACAGTATTATTTTTGAGTGACTCTATTTGTGTTGTCTGAACAGTTACCTGAAGCGGTTTAAGGTGATGAAACCCAAGGTTCTAAGAAGTTGGTGCAGGCAAATTCTGAAGGGCCTTCACTTCCTTCACACCAGGACTCCACCGATTGTCCATCGGGATCTTAAATGTGACAACATCTTCATAACAGGCCCCACAGGATCAGTCAAGATAGGTGACCTGGGACTAGCCACTCTAATGAGAACCTCGTTTGCCAAAAGTGTCATTGGTAGGTTGCATCAGTGGACCAACTACTTCTAAGAACAATTACAGAAAACTAGTTAAACTAGGTCAACAAGTGAGTTTTTCCTTATTAAATTGTGAACATGGTGAAGTAGGTTGTTACTAAGAACTAGCATCTTGTCCAAACAGGAACCCCAGAGTTCATGGCTCCAGAGATGTATGAAGAGCACTATGATGAGTCTGTGGATGTGTATGCCTTTGGGATGTGTATGCTGGAGATGGCTACTTCAGAATATCCCTACTCTGAATGCCAAAATGCTGCTCAGATCTATCGCAAAGTCACAAGTGTAAGTGCTTCTGATTGGATTAGCCCTATTCAATGCTAGATCTAATTTTATAAATACACATATTTCCCATTTATTTTTTCTACAGGGTATAAAGCCAGCCAGCTTTGATAAAGTAAATGATCCAGAAATCAAAGAGATAATCGAAGGCTGCATACGTCAGAACAAAAGCCAGAGGTAATCAGATTTTAGTTTCATAACGTGACTCCTTGCTAATTTATTGATTTAGTTAACAACGTTAACTGTTTCCTCTTTTGCAGACTCTCTATCAGAGACCTCCTGAACCATGCATTCTTTGCAGAAGACACAGGGGTTCGAGTAGAGCTGGCAGAGGAAGACACAGGCACACAGGATTGTCTGGCCCTCAGAATTTGGGTTGAAGATCCTAAAAAGCTAAAGGGCAAGCACAAGGATAATGAGGCCATCGAGTTCAGCTACGATCTGGAGAATGACAGTGCTGAGGAAGTAGCTTTAGAAATGGTAAGCCATGGGTATAATTTATGGCTGATTACATACAAGGTTCTAAAAATTCACTGGGCTTAAATGATAAAATGAAGGAAACTTGTTTTGGGAAAACCTTCAGCTCATTTTTTTGCAACTTCAGAATACTTATTGCTGACCCAGAAGCCCCTTTATTTACTTATTATTTAATTACATTGTTTGTGTCTATCCCTCACTTATTACAGGTGAAGTCAGGTTTCTTCCATGAGAGTGACGCCAAGGTGGTGGGAAAATCCATCCGGGATCGTGTGATTCTGATTAAAAAGTCCAGAGAGCGTAGACAGCAGCAACTTCTTCAGCAAGGCCTCGACGAACGCAGAGACTCCACTATCACCTCCTGCCCATTGTCTTATCCCTCCTGTCCTTCCTCACTGATGCTAGGGGCTAGCGGTCTTACAGGAGGTGGAGAAACAGGAGCTGGAGGAGTAGTTCAGAAGTCTGAGGAGTTGCCTGAAGTAGACCAACATGTCAGGCAGCAACACATATTTAACGCAACAACCCTTTGCTTGCCAGGTATCATTTTTTTTTAAACACAGCATTTTAAAGCAAGTCGCTGTGTAAAACTAAATAAAAAGCTTAATATACTGTTTTTTTGTTTTACAAAAATACTTTGTGTTTTAAACTATGTATTTTTAAATGATTTTTGCTCAGAAGGTGAAAGCCACGGATCTGCCAGCTGTGAATCTTGTGCAAGTGGACAGAGCCAGGCACACTCTCAGCAAGGGGAATCATACTCCCACTCACAGATTACTCTCCCCCTTATGGCTGTAGGTTTATGCTTCATGTTATTGAAAAATTACAGAAATCTGCACCATTTTATGTCAGTGTTGTGATAAAATACATTGTTCATCACCTATTTTGTGTTTTATAGAGCACTGCTGCATTGGCTAATCCTCAGATGCTCAACATTGGTGAGAGTGGAAGTGGTCCAAATGTGCCTTTTGGTCAGAGTGTTACCATGTCCAACATGCCCATTAATAATAGTGAAGCTGGTCCTGTTGCCCAAACATTTCTTCAACCCAATGCCATGGTTCCACAGGTATCACCAAGTGTACCTCAGCAATATTTTCAGGTGAAAGGATGAAAATACACGTTTGTATTACATATTGAAATGAAAGCCATGTTTACTCAGGGTCATTTAACATTATTCCTAACTGAAGTAAAATAATGGATCCTCTGTACTGCTTCATTTAGACTCCATCCCCTTTCCCTTCAGTTATTATTAAATGTCAAATAACCCTCATACCGTCACAGTTCTTTGAAATTGACAATGCACAGGGTTTCCCCCAGGAAATGATGTGAAAAGTTGCTTCCTTCACTTTTAAATATTTTTATCTTCCTGAAGTAGAAGACTGGGATCAATAAAGTATTATTGAACTGAATTGAATTGAATTGAAATCTAAATTGAACATGTCTAAACAGTCAACTTTTATAAACACTGTGGGAAACTTTGTTGTTAAATGTTAATGTGCTCATGATTTATGCTCCTTGCTTATACTTAACCTAATTTTTCTACTGCTTTCTCCCCCACCCTTCCCTTCTTTGATCTCTAATCTTCATTCTTTCATTATCACTGAATAGTCACAAACATTTCCATCAGATGCTTTTCAAACTGCCCCTCCGCATGGGTCAGTGGCCCCCTCGCAGTCATTTATACCCCCTGTTTCCCCACAAGCACCCATTAATGTTTTCACTACACCCATGCCAGTCAGTGATACTATTGGACAAGCAGGGACCATTGTGCCCCAAACTCAGCAGATTCAACACCCTGCTACGCCCATGCAGCTTACTGACATCATTACCCATGCTGCACCCCCACAAACACAACCTGCCATGATCTCACAGCACTCCATTATCCCACAACAACAGAAAAGGATGAATCCCCAGACCTCCACTCTGCAGCAGCAGCCACAACAGCAAATGGAGGCCCAGGTGACTTTTGTTGAACAACAAGTTGGTGGCATTCAGCTGCCACCAGGGCAGGATCAACAGAGCCTTTCAGCTGCAGCTATCCAGAAACATCAGCTGGAGCCTGAGCAACAGATATTTGTACGGCAGCTCGTTCAACATGTCCAACCAACTTCTCAACACCATGTGATGACAGTACCACAGCAGCCAACAGAGCAACCTCAGTCTTTGAAACAGCAGTTGTATGTACAGCAGCAGCTTGAACCGCAGCAACAAACTGTACTCGTTCAACAACAGGAGCAGCAGGCCCGGTTGCAACAGCAGCAACCACCTCAATACAAACAACTCATGGATCAGCAGCAGCAAGGTTCTGTACAACAAGAACAATCCATACAGGCATATTTACAACATACAATAGAGCAGCAACAACTACAGCATCTTCCTTTACAGCAACAGCAGCAAAGCCAGTCATATCCACAAATTGGACAACACCAAAGTAGAGCAAAAACAGAAGCAGACATGCAACGGCAAAGTGGAGAGCAGCAGCAAACAAATGTATTGCAGCTACAATTGCAGCAGATACATCAGACAAATGAAGAACTGCAACAGCAAAATGCAACCCAACAGATGGAGCAACAGCTATTAATGCAAGATTTGCAAAAGCAGTTCATTTTAACACAGACGCGGTTACAACAGAAAGCCCAGCTGCAGCAACAGGAGCAGCACCAAGTGCAACTCAAGCAACACATGGAACAGCAGCAGCAAGTTCTGTTGCAACTACAGTTAGGACAACAGCATCAGCAACTCTTGTTACAGCAGCAACAAGCAGATTTATTACAGCAACAGGCTCAGATGAAGCACCAAATTAAAGAACAGCAGCAGCAACAAGCTGTCATTATTCAACCTCAAACTGAAAAACATGAACCTGTACATGTTCCACAAAGCAATCGTGAGCTGCAGATTCAGCAGCAGGCTAATTTACAACAGTTAGGTAACCCACAGCTAAACATCTGTCAGTTTACCCAGCAGCAACCAATTGTTGCCCAACATTATCACCACACTTCCACGTTTGAACCACATCTTTCTGTTGGTGTTCCAGGTGGCACTGAAACAATTCAGCACCAAACACATGTAACTTCCCCAACCCAGGTCCCAATGACTATTCAGACCACACAAGGACATGTTCATCCTCAAAAACAGGAACAGTTCCCAGTCCAGTTATTAGCTAAGTCAATATCTCAAGCTTGTCAGCCTTCTACTGAAACCAGTGTAACATCCCCAGTAGCAATGATCCCGGGACAAATGCAGCAAATGCAAGTCTACCAGACCCAGCAAGTTCAATTGCAAGCTAATTATCCTGGACCTGTAACTCCCACACGGGGTCAGGTAGCAGTTCAGCCATTAATCCAGACTCATCCTCTACATGCAGCTGTGCTCCAGGCCCAGCAAATACCTGTCCAGGTCCCAAAAGTTGATATTCAAATGATAGGCCAACAAACCCAAAGTACAGCCCAATCCTCAGCTGCTGTTGCTTCAAGTTTTAGTCCGGTACACCAGGAAACTTGTGTTCAGCAAAATGTTCAAATTCCAAATCTTATCCAGTCCAATCTCCAGCAGGAGGCTCAAGGTCAGCCCCTCTACCAAGTGCATCCACAGCCCACAGCTGGCTTTTTAACCTCCCATTATGTCCCACAGCCTACTCACCAAAGCATACCATCCTTGCTGCACGATGTGCCTCATATTTCACAGCAGCAAGTGCATCAGGAACAAGCACTCCAGTACCAACAGGTTGTTCTATCTTCAGGGTTAGCTGGGAGTGTTGAAACTAAACCTGGTGGTCTAGCAGTTGACCCTACTTGTCTTCTTACCACTTCTCATCCTGTGCAAGTTGGACAAGGAGACGTTTTAGGCCAAACATCACCTCAAATTGTTCAGGCCCAACAACAATCTACAAGAAGCTCTGTTGATTCATCTCTCATTCAGCCCGTGTCTCAGTCTTTGATGTCTCAGTCTATAGAGAATTACCAGCAGCAACTGCAGAGTTTGTCTCAAGTGCATCAACCACCAGCCCAACCTTCTACGCACCCTCAGTTATTGGCACAGCCCATTCAAATTCCTACCCCACAACCATCTCCTGTAAAGCAGGATTTAGTAACACTTGCCAACGAGGGTCAGCTTCCTCCACAGTGTCCCCCTACTTCACATGCAGTGATTCAGCCCTCTGCGCTGACGGGGGCCAGTAATGTTGCTGAGGCTCAGTCGCAGAGCAGCACACTGCCTCTTTACGGTCATCTAATAGATGGTGGTCCTCCATCTCCACAGTCTCAAGCCAAACAGATGCTGCCAGCTCATACACATGCTGAAACAAGCACTCAAGCTCAAATACACTCCCAAACACAAACACAAGTTCACCCACAAGCTCATTCTCAAACTCAGATGCACAATGAGTCTGCTGTTCCTGCACAACAAATGCCCCATGGCAGTACCTCGTATCCCTCAGCACCACCACCATCTCTCCCACCCCAACATCCTTCCCCAGCCCCTGCTACAGCGCTTTCTACATCTCCACCTGTAACCCAGGTCGCCTTAAAGAGGCAGGCCGAATTTATTCCCACCTCTCCTTCACCTATCACTGCACTACAAATGCTTGACTCTAATGTCCCCAAACTGCCCCAAGCCTTGCTGCAAGACTGTGACATTTCTCTACAGGGCGTCAATCAGGTACTTAAAATACAAATGTTTGCTTTAATAATAACTTTTTTTTAATGTATTGGTTTAATGAATAACACTAATTTCTAAATATTTGCAAAGGTTTTGGCTTTTCCTTTCTTAAATTAAACTAACATTCTAATTTCTAATATACTTATCTGGTCAAGCTGAGTCATTTCTAAGGTTTTCAGTAAAATTTAACTCTGCCCTCCCTGACAACCACTTTTAAACAGGACTGAGTCATTTTTTTCAGCATTTAACAGTAACAGACAGCAAAGCAGCCATACATATGATATAACTTTAACATATCAGTTTTCTTGCTACATTGTATTTTACTTAATTTTCATTCCACTTTTCTGGTACATATAAACAAAAAACTCAAAAAAGTACACTTGAGTCTACCTTTTAATTTTATTTTAATTAATCTAATATGTTAAAAAACTGTCAAAATAAGTATGTTCAAGGTAATGTTTTATGAGTGAACACCAAGGCTCAATAAAGTTTTATCAGAACGCTTAAGTTCTTACAGTTCAGTTCAGTAAGAGGTTTGAACTGGTTATTTAGTGTCATTTTATTCTTTATCAAATGATTTTTTTTATTTTGAATCTGATTTTACAGATTAATAATTTTTTTGTGTTTGTGTGTTTCTCTTAATGTATTTTGTGCATGTGTGTGTGTGTGTTTCTGCCACTCTACAGGATGGTCCATTGCAGATAAGTGCAGAGTCTTCCTCAGGGTATGTCTGAGTTTATTAACTGATTTGTGTTTCCAGTTGCTTTTCGATAAAGAAAAGTGTAATTAAAAGATATTGACATTTTCCTTCATTTTAATATTTATAGAAGCTCCTGAATTGAAAAGACTTCCAATTTTTTGAATAAATACTATAGACATTTTACATTTTCAGCTTTAAAAACAATCTTTTATTCAAATATATTTACTACCCATTCCATTCTCAGATCGCTTCCAGCTAATGATGATGACTCCCTGCAGCTTTCAACAAATGGAAAATTAGAAAAATCAAAGGCTCAGAAAAGAACTTCCATACTGAGACCTGAGAAAGGTTCACATCCATTTCAACTGAGCATGCTCCAGGTAAAGAAAGTGAACTACTATCTTACTTAGCAATAGGCTGTGTATTTATCAAGCCAAGACATATTGTGTTTAAAAAGACCTGTTGAATGAATAATTTTTGTCCTTGACTCTTTCATAGGTTTCCAGCAAAGGGGACAATATGGTAGAATGCCAGTTAGAAACCCACAGCAATAAGATGGTGACATTCAAGTTTGATATTGAAGAAGACGCAGCTGAAGATATTGCAGATTACATGGTAAACATCTCATGTGTTGTAAATGTCTGCACTTGTACATAAATGCCAGTACATAGTTTTCAACTGTGTTTTGGTTTCACATTTCAGGTGGAAGAGGACTTTGTTCTTGATACAGAAAAAGAGAAATTTGTTGAGGAGCTTAGAGCGATAGTAAAAAAAGCCCATGAAATTCTTCAGACACATGCCCAGGTGTGTTGATACACAGCTGTCAATTTCCTGTTCTATATTTTGTTTGACTTTGAATATTAAAAACTTTTATTTCTCCATCAGACTGGATCAGTTGATCAGTTAATTGTGAGCACTCCCACGAGCTCAGGTAAGTTTTTAAATTGACAAATAGTATCTTTTTTCACAAAAAGAGTGACAAAATGAAAAAATGAGATGTGGATATTTCTAAGGTGTGCATCCATAACATGTCTTTATGTTTTTTTAGTAGACTCTGTGCCCCAGTCTTCTCCAGTGGGACGCTGGCGCTTCTTTATTAACCAGACCATACGTCATAGAGACTCCCTGTCCAGCCAGGGGACAGTCACACCTCCACCCACTGCAGAAGCAAGGATTCCACAATCTCCTCTACGGGATAAAGGTGAGCCCTATATTGAAGGTTGTGGCTCATTATTTTGACCAATTACAAAACACTAAGTTTGTTTTTCTTCACAGTTACTGAAGATGATGGATCCCAAAGTCTCGAGTCTTATTCTGCATTGGTTTCTTCCCCACACACAACTCTTTCTTCTGCCTCATCTCCAGTCTCTACTGCCTCAGCCCCTGCTTCCACAGCTCTCCCAGTGTCTGCAGCCACTGGTTCTGAAACCATCTCTGGACTGTCCTCTGTCCCACTCATTGACTTAAGCGGTCTTGAATTGCCAGTGTCCAGCTCTGTTTCTGCTGACCAGACTCCCTGTTTTCTCCCAACTGATGCAGTACCTTCTGCTGCAGACGCCCCCACATTGTCCACTGCTCCTGCTGTGTCTCCCTCACCTGCCCCCATACTTCCTGGTAACCTCCCTGCTCCTGTCACCAGTGTTTGCTCCACTACAGCAGTTCCCCACTTTTCAGATTCTTTCCAGTCACCTCCCTTGCTTGGAGTAATGACTTCTGCTATGGAGCAGCAACAGACATTCACCCAAGTGGCCACGCCAATCACTTCACAGTCACAGCAGGCTCCAACAACTCATCAACTGCAAGCAACACAAGAAGTGATACAGCAGACAGCACTGCAACATCAAGGTGATCAAGAGCAAATGTTACTGCAGCACGAACAACCGCCACAACAGTTTCTGCAGCAATTACAGCAACATCAACTAATGGAAAAACAAGTGCCACTTCAATTGACTGAAGTGCAAACGCTGCCTATCCCCAGTAATACAGAAACATTACACCAGTCTGTGCCAGTACACCAATTTGTACCACAATTACCTGGGCAGCAGACCCTACCACAGCAACCATTGCCATTTGCCCCACAGTTGCCGCAGCAGACTCAGTTTCAGCAGTCATCACAACAGGTCATTGCACCTCTAGTTGATTTAGTGACTCAGCAGCAGGAGCAACAGCAACAACTAAATCTGCAGCAAACGATACACTTACAACAGCAGCAGCTGATGCAGCTCCAGCAACAGCAGCATCAGTTGTTAATGAGTGCTGCAGCTCAAAACCAGTTGTTGTCCTCATCTGTTAATCAGCAACTAGTTCATCAGCAGGCACAACTGAATGTCACCTCGGTGCCACAACAGCAGATTCCACATCAAAACCAAGTTCCTGCTGAGCTGGTGCCGTATGTGCAGTCACAGAAAGTGCAACTCCCTGAACAACAACACGAGGGGGTTAAAGCCATAGACACGCCGCAGAAACAGCAGCGGTTTTCTATGCAGAAGCAGTCATCTTTGCAGATGTCAGAGTCAGAGGTGTCTGCAGGTGAGACAAGTGTCACAGAAGACACCAGCAGCTATTCTGCCACTTTCCACCCTTCATCTGACTCTTCTCTGCCACCTCTCCATCTTGCTTCTGCTGAAGCCCACTTACCCAACCTTTCCCTCACTATGACCCCATCCCCTGCTCAGCCATCCTCTGTGGCCGAGTCAGACAGCGAAGGCCCCCCCAAAATGGGATTTGTGGACAACCGTATAAAGACTTTAGATGAAAAGTTGAGGAACTTGTTGTATCAGGAGTACAGCAGCGGGGCCGCACACACTGGAGCTGCCTCTGCATCTGTATCTGCTACTTCCACATCAGCTGGTGGTGATGAATCATCTGAGCCACAGTCACTCCAATACTCATCTTTTCACCCACCTGCCTCCTCCTCCGACACCTCCCCGCATTCCTCGTCTTCTACCACCCCCACCACCACCACTCCCCGTTCCTCTTCCACCTCTCCTGACCCAGAGAGGGGTGAAGTAGGGAAAGAAGTGTTGACAGACTTGCCGAACCTTGTGCAGTTGAGCCCGGTGGAGCAGCAACCTGGTCCATCTCTCCCCTCCACTTCTGCTTCATCCATTCGGCATTCTTCTCTCTTCCCACCCAGTCACGATGGCTCTGCTGGCTCCCAGTGCCCAAATGTATCAGGAGAACCTACTGTATTTGTGAGTAAAACCAAGGAGGAGATTGTTTCATGTGTTTTTCGCTGCTCTAAACTGACTTCATTTTACTGTTGAGCATCTGTAACTGTAACTCCAGTTGATTCTCTTTAACTGTTTCTGATTAGTCGTGGTATTTAAATGTTCACGTATCTCTATATTTTTATGTCTTACACCCATTCAGACACTCCTAATTGTTCTAACTGTCCTAGGCTGAACCCCCACACTCTGACACCTGCACCACTGGAGAGGCATCATGGGCCCCCAATCAGCACCTGATCCCCCTTCATCAAGGACAGCAGCAGCACAATGCAGGAGGTGGATATTTTGGCCTAAACCTGACATGTCCTAGTATCAGAAATCCGGTTAGCAAGAAATCCTGGACTCGAAAATTCAAAAACTGGGCATGCAAACTGCGCCACTCCGCCAGCTTGTTCAAGAAACCCAGAGTCCCACAAGGTAGTGTCCTTAAGAGAGAGAGAGAATGGGGTATCGGGGCATGAAGTTATATTCTAATTTTAATACTAATTTAAACCAAGTAAAAAACTTTAACCCTTCAGAGTTATTAAGTGTTAATGTTAATGGATGTTAATGTTCAAGACTATATAATCACATTAATTATAACATTTTACTAAATGGAATGTCAGTGTTGGTGTCACTGCATACATTACTGTTTGTATTTTTGTTTTGTTTATATTTTTATTTTTTTCAAAATTTCATTTTATTGACATTTTTTTGTTCTTTTTTTTTGCATGAGTTACTCAGAGGCCAGCACAGTGAAGAGTAGAGAAGGGTGGGAAATTGGTACATTGTAGGATGAGGTTTGCATCAGAAATCTGATGCCTTCCAATTGCAGACGAGCTCTGGAGTAAAGCCCAGCTGTGATTTATGCCCAGGATGTACTCCTTCATACGACACCCCTGTTCACTGAACCCTACCCACAGGCACTACCAGCAGCCTCACCTCACCTCACCTTCATCTGCTGGCTCTGTTTAGACAGCCCCTCATGTCATTTCACATATAAGATAGATGTTAATGAAATGTGATTTGTTACCATTCAGAATGCATGTGCTCTTTCTGCTTGTACAATGTAGCCTAATGAAACTTCCGTTTATGATATAATAGATAGAACAAAAATAGATATTTTACTTAGGTTTTAGTTAGTAAATATGCATATACATATATTTATACTATGGTAAAAATTTGATATAAAAAATTTGAATATTTTAGTTCAATCGTAGAGCTTAAGAAGTTTGGTTGTAAATAAACAGAATTCTATTATTTTTAAATGTTAACATTATGCTTTTTACATATATGTATGTGTGTTTATATACATATATAAGAAAAAATATATATATATATAAGAAAAAGAGTGAATCCGGTATATTTACATTTTAATGTCCCAATTAAAACAACAGAGTTGAATGGATTGTATAAATTATCCAGAGCCCATAAGTTGTAGCCAGGCTTATAGAAAAGTTGACATTTATTTATGTCTAAGCTTTTATTCAGTTTCAGTATACCACCCATCTTGCATGTGTTTGTTTGATATGTGTTGCACGTGTTAGCATTAGCTTAGAACCACAACTACATGAGCACATGCATGGTCACCTGTGTCATGTTCTCCTCGACTAACAATGGACCATTATCTGTAAGTAACGCCTGTAACAGACTGCACGTCTACTTCATTTGTGTTTTTTAAAACCTCTACATTTGAATAATGCTGTGTTTTTCCACCTGCACACCTCCTGCACACCTTACTAACGTTTAATCCTAAACAACTACATTTTATTTTTAAAAAATAACCTTTTACTATTCCTCCTCACAAGACCATTAGATGTTACATGTTAAATCTTCTGGTTTAATTTAGAGAATGACACATGCAGAACATACAGTGAGGTGAATATGTTCTACTGGGGGATTTTTAAAGTTGTGTTTTTGTGTGTCTGTCTGTCTCTATATTGTGCATTTCTTTTTTGTTGTTGATTTTGTCACCATTCATGTGCTTTTAGTAAATGTGTGGCTGTCTTATTGCCTTTGTGGTTTTTACCTCCCCTCTTTGCCTTTCGTCCCTATCTCTATCAGGTGGACAATCAATCAGTCAGCCGCTTGAAGATGATAAAAAGGAGACCTCATTGAGTTTATCTCAGTCACACAAAGGGAGATTTCAGGTGAGAGTAAATCTACTGATTTCATCAGGACTTTTTTTTTATTCAGTCGTGCACTAAATGTTTCCAACATTCCAACTGTTAGGTGGCACCAGTGATCCAGACCTCTCCCACAAAAGATGCACCATCAAGCCATGGTAGTACTCACAGGAAAGTGGGACGCTTCTCTGTAACCAAAACAGAGACAAAGAAGGAGAAAAGGCAGACGGACAGTTCACCTGTGTCTCCTGATCTGGAAAGAGGGAGAAGGAAATCTCAGGCGAAGGAATGGGATAAAGAAGAAAGTAGGAGGACGCCATCAGCGACCCACCTGCCTCGAGGACATGGACACAGCCATTCACCGCTGGGCAGCAGTGATGATGATGATGATGAGAGCGAGTTGGAGGATGAAGAGCTGAAGAAGGAACTACACGGACTCAGAGAAAAGTAAGTCCACCAAGGGCAAACAATTACAAAATGTCTATCATCATTGGTGTTTCTGGTTAACAGCATGTTACAAATCAATCTGTCTGCAGGCACATCAGAGAGGTTGTTTCCCTTCAGGCCAAACAGAACCGAGAGCTTCAGGAACTTTACAGACAGCTTCGTTCTCTGAAAGACCAAAGACAGAGTCTGCCAGCCTCTTTGTGCCGAACCCCTCCTCTTCAAGCAGCACCTCCTGTCCTCTCTCCTCGCAGGCCAAGGCCAGCCAAAACTAAGCTTCGGCCCAGACCTCACTCTCACATGGACAACAATGGAGTTACACGCTCTGGTTAGGCTCTAATCAATCCCCCTCCCCCACGTTTTCATGTTCACAAAGCCTGGTCTCTGTGTAACATTGTGTTTAATTCTTCCTCTAGGGATTCAGCAGTCAAGTAGTTTATCAGGTGGTGAACAGGGTCGACTATCAACATTCTGCAACCCAGAGCTTCGCACTTCAGTGCCTGCTAAAAAAGGTAGTTTTCTCAAATTAGTGCCTTAAGGCTACGTATATTTTTTGGTTTAAAGAAGTTTTATGAATCAGTTCTTTTTTCTATAGATCACAGTCCCTCGAGGAAAAGCACATTCACAGACGAACTGCACAAGCTTGTTGATAATTGGGCGAAAGAGATGGTAGGTCCTGCTCCAACCAAGCCTTCTCTGAATCAAATCAAACAGATCCAGCAGGTGCAAGGAGGCTGGAGCCAGTCAACAGAGGTAAACGCTTTGCAGAAATTAACTACTGTACTTTACAAACTATAAGTTGCTCCGGAGTACGTATAACATCGCATCAGTCAAAAAAAAAAAAAAAGATAAATAAGATGCATCTGACTATAAGTCACACTGGACTATAAGAAATTTATTTCACAAAATCTAAGATGATGCATTTCTTCTGGGGTAACACAATAACGCAGAACATACATATACACTCACCGGCCACTTTATTAGGTACACCTGTCCAACTGCTCGTTAACACTTAATTTCTAATCAG
>JAUBOC010000181.1:15481973-15510247 GCA_032275365.1 Anablepsoides cearensis | reverse complement strand
CCCCCCCCGCCCCCCCCCCCCCCCCCCCCCCCCCCGCCCCCCCCCCCCCCCCCCCCCCACGAGGCCCACCTCAACTTGGTGGCACCACTGGGTATTTGTCTAATTGGTTTCCAAATTGTTCAGCTTCTTGGCCATAAAAACAGTAACAGAGATTTGGGATAGTTTTAATTATAACTTAGATTTTATATGACTTTCATAATATAATATATTCTCACAAAACATAGAAAATCTTAATATGAACTTCCGTGTGTACATATAATTTTAGATTGATGCCTTCAAACTAAAACAATATTTTGATAATCTCGTCGGGATGACCCGTATTCTCGCGAGATTCAACATACCGTACCACACTAGTGCAAGATGGAGAAGTAGATGTTACACGCATTCGAGGTAAGCAGAAAGACTTGTTCTGGGCTACTGACCCTGGTTTAGGCTATGTAGTGGAAGACTTTTTTTCTATTGCGTATCAACCATTTTAAATAATTTACACAGGTCTTTGCATCCAAGACCAGAAACTAGTTTATTTTTAAGGGTAAAGTATAAATCTTCTGTGTAAACCGCCATTTTTCACGGATGAAGCATTGTGCGCAGCACTCAGGCACCGCTAGCTAGCTAGCTCGCTAGCTCGATTGAAACCCTCAAACACGCCGCAAAAACACACCACTGTCTTCTGGTGTGTACGCCTTTAGAATACAAACCCTTTGTCGTTAAACAATACTAATTATTCTATGAAATGATGGTGTAACAGGTAACAGTTCAAATGTGTGTCAGGTAAGGAAAGTTGACTTTTCGGGATTTGCTAACGTTAGCCGTGACGGTAGAGTGAAGTAACGTCACGTCACTTAGCATCAACTTTACCGCTAACGATAGCGCCAAACACAAGCTTTAACTGCGTATGTAGCTGCATTTAAAGCTGACACTTGTGATTAATTTGTTAACAGGCCTAACTTGGAATAGTATCGGTGTTTTTTTATTCTAAAGTACTGTCCTAAAACTTTGCGGCACATTTGTCCACTCGTGTTGAACTGTGTTTAACATTAGCTGCTGTTTAAACAATTGTTGCTTTATGTTGTTTTTGATTGCATCAAAATCAGGCGCCTCAGTTTGTCAGACGATCTTAGTTAGCTGACATTTGGACAGTGAATTTAAGGAAACAAGTAGCGATCGGTTAAAATATAAATATTGTCACTTTCGTAACATAAATGTTTAAGCCTCTGAATTAGATACAACTCCTCAGCTGCTTGTTTGGTAACGTGACAGTCAGAGCGTGGGGTTGGGTCATATGGACCAAAATAGCAAAGTTGTTTGCTGTTATTTACTTGCGTTTTCTCCTAAACAGTACTGAACTCCTTCCCTTAGACTAGATGACAACTTTAAAACAAAGTGCAGCAACAGAGGACAACGGTGGGTTCTGCCTCTAAGCTAAAAAACAATAAAAGCAGGGAACAGTGACAGTTGTTTCACAGAGGTGTATTCCGAAACGTAAATTGGTTTGTTGTCTTTCTTTTTTCTATTACATTTGTGTTGTGAGATCTAAATTTGGAACAAATGGCGTAAGATAAGTCCACTCTGTCACCTTTTGGTGGTAGTGGTCTACAGTATTTGAGTACTGTATTGTATCTCAAACTGCATATTATTTGTCATCTCCTACCATTTTCCAAAACATAGAAAGATTTGTGCTTGTTTTCATCCACTATCATCAATCAAATGGCACAGTTGAGATGTGGTGTTCAGGAAATAACACCTTCCAACATACAGACATTGCAAGACATTGAACTGTATATGTACAAAAGTCTTTGAAATTTTCCAGACCCTTGTTGAATTGGTCACATTTTTAATGAAAAGAGGCAATTGAAAACAATTTGTAAAAAGATGCTTATGTTTAACAAACTATTACAGAATATTTGTGATTAGATTATAATTTAGTAGTGCTCCAGTTTTTTGGCATTTCAACTAATTGTGTATAATCATGAAATTAATTAAACTGATTATGAACTTCTGAAATGCAGACAATCTTCAGAATAATAGAATGTTTATGGCCTTATCAAAACTAGGTTTCTGAATTTTCAGTCACTGCCAGGGATACTAAAAGTTAAGTTGAGCAGGAGTCCTGAAAGGCACATTTAGTTGTTGTACATTTTTGTTACTTTGCCATGCCAATGAAAACAATTTATATTTCAAACTTTCAAAATAAGTAAAAACAACAGAGGTGAAGGGTTCTGTATCATGCCCAAGGACACTCAGACATGCAATGGCATACTGGTGGAATTGAACCTTCAGCTGTCTTATTGGAGGATGCCTTCTCTAACCACTGATCCACAGCCCTCCAATGTTTTTGACAAGGATTTGGGAGAAGCAATGATGTTGCAATTATGTGTATGCTCTGTATTTTTTGTTTTTATTTAGCGTGGAAACCACAGTGATGTTGGAGCTTATTTACCTGTGTTTCTGTCTGACTTTAGCTGTTTCACTGAAAATGTTATTTCCTGAGGTAAACCATTTCAGTAATGAAATGAAAACGTGCTGCAATTGTTTTGGGAATTAGCTTGTGCTTAAAAAAAACGTTTCTTTTTGTTTGTTTTAAAGTTATTTTTAATTAATTCCACCCCATCCCCAAAATTAAAAGAAAACACATGAAATTCAAAAGTAGTGTTGTGGACGCTATTTGTTGAAAAATACATTTTGGATGCCAAAGTTTGAAAATACTATGGTTTTGAGGTTTAACCAGGGGAAAATTGTTGCCAAAAAAGTTAATCACATGAGTTAAATTGTTAAAATTTCTTATTCAAACATAATAAAGATCACTTTTTTAACTGATTTGACAGGACATATTTATGATTATATACTAGTGTAATATAAGTTCTGCTTCCTCAGTCACATTTTATTGTGTCAATTCTTCTATTTTTATGTAGTTTGGTTTGTTGTTGGCCTTTCCTTTCACCATTGTGCAATATTTTAAGACATACCATTCTTAAAATACCTCCCAGTTGAAAAAGTAAAGTAACTTGCGAGTGAGTGCTGTTTTATCACATTTCTTTTCTTTTTCAGATTTTTTGGAGAGAATACAAAGCAAATTAATGGGATAATGGTGGAGTTGTTAAACCAAAACATTTTCTGGTATGTACTTTTTCTTTATTGATGGTAGCAATTTTGGTTCAACACATTAATTTTTTTCATTGCTATTTGTGCCCAACACATCTCGTAATTGAGCTGATTGTTATCTTCTAGTTATAAGTAATATCAAAGACATTTTATCTAAAATGTTAAATGCTATTAAACTATATTAGCCATCTATTTAGATAATCCAGTTAAAGGTTTTACTTGGTATCTGAAGTTTAAGCATATTTGTTGAATATTTTTAAAGTGGAATTTAAGAACTTCATCCAAGAGTTGGTAGCTGACTGCCATGCCATTTATGACATGACATGATTGATCTGCCCACTCTAATACAGTGTTTGTCTTTCGAAATAGTGGTAAAACTATCAAGATGCATTACACTGCCTGACAAAAAAAAGGTCACTCACTCGAATATTTTGTTGGACTGCCTTTAGCTTTGATCAAGGCACACATTCACTGTGGCATTGTTTCGATAAGCTTCTGCAATGTCACAAAATTTATTTCCATCCAGTGTTGCATTATTGCTGGGTTGCAGTCATGTGACCCGGATGATGCGCGAATGTGAGATGGGGGGCAGGAAGTGATTTGCTCCGGTTCAAATCACAGTGAAATGGATCACAGCAAGTACACTAATGCCCTAAATGGGCTGGTTCAGATAAGATATCGTGAAAAAAAATAGACATACATTTAGGATATGATCCATATTGTCTTCATAAAATAGACTCGTTATATAATCTGGAGAATTTACCTGGTGTCGAGACGATTGACATAAACTATCTGCTACAGACCTCGTAAAATATGATATGCCAGATGAAAGCTTTCAAAAGCCTTAAAGCTACAATTATTTAGTTTCAGGTTGGGTCAAACATTCAGGATCCAAAAAAAGCTTTAAATGTCTGTCGACTTGTTTCCCGGGTGAGGAGTGACTTGGGCTATTTTAAGTTATTAGCCTTGATAAGAATACTATCGCTAACGCTAACAACAAGTCAACCCGTTATTTCTATGTGCTTGGATCTGCTTGTAAATAATTTATTTCAGGCGGCTGTGGCGGAGTGGTTAGGGGAGTCGTCCTGGTACCAGAAGGTCACTGGTTCGATCCCCTGTCCAGCTGCTTCAGTCGTTGTGTCCTTGGGCAAGACACTTCACCCACCTTGATGGTGGTCAGAGGGTCCGGTGGCGCCGGTGCATGGCAGCTCTGCCTGTCAGTGCGCCCCAGGGCAGCTGTGGCTACAATGTAGTTTGCCATCATCAGTGTGTGAATGTGTGTGTGCATGGGTGAATGTCTGTTAGCGTAAAACGCCTTGGGGTCCGGAGGGACTTGATAACGCGCTCTATAAGTTCAGTCCATTTACCATTTAGCTTCTGTATATCCAAATTTGAGTAATTGTCCAATAAAATATCTGAAAACACGATTAAATAATACGATTATTACCTGTTAGAAAGCGGTCGCTGCAAACCCTTGCATTTCCGCACCTCCTGTTTTCAACCGAAGATTATTGATCCACATTTGTCTTTTTTTTAACTCCCTTGTGACACACTACTTTCAGAACATGAAAATAACTTTTAGATTTCTCCCGATTAGAGTGTCTGCAACAACCGTACATAGCACAGAATTTAGGCATTTTGAAGGTGAATCAACAGAAGGAAACGTTTTTTACGCATTTACTTCCTGCCCCCCATCTGCATTTCATGATGTCATCTGCAACCCAGCAATTTTCACCAAGATCTTGCATTAATGATGGTAGAGTCTGACCGCTGCACAAAGCCTTCTCCAGCACATCCCAAAGATTCACAATGGACTCTGATGGCCAATCCATGTGTGAAAAGTCTCATTCTCCTTGAATCACTCTTTCACAATTTATTATCATCTTGGAATATCCTCATTCCATCAGGGAAGAAAAAATCCATTGATGGAATAACCTGGTCAGTATATTCAGGTAGACGGCTGACCACTTTCTTGGAGCACATACTGTTGCAGAACCTAACCCTGACCAACTGCAGTGATCCCAGATCATAGCACTTAGTTAAATCCAGGTTGCAACTTATTTTTGGCCAGGAAGTGTATAACTGGAAAGAGGACCAGAAGCAGGAAGTTGAAGCCACAAAAGACGAGCTCGTCCTAGTGGCTGCAGTGCCGACTTTTAAGCCCTGCCCCTCCATGTAAACAAACTAAACATTTGCAGGACTAAAAAAATAAAAATACACTTCAGATATATTTTCAGCTGTAGTGTTATTTTTTTCACATTGCTTGTACCTTGCTTCCAGGCATTTAGCTAGAGGGGCGTCTTTTCGACACCCTGGACTGATTTACGGCGGACTGTGGCTGCATGACGACGCCCTGGTCCGCCAAAATAGATGTGATGCTGTGCAACTCCGTCTTTTTTTTTTCTTCAAACATACGATGACGTAGCGCGAGAACGAAGCAGGAGGATAAGTGATTTTGTCAGAACGATAACTAGAAGAAAGACCTAGAAATCCAGGAAAATCATTTTTCACCAAAGAAAACATGAAGAGAATGAGGGGACATGCACAGCAGAAGGATTTATTCTCTAAAACTCCTCTAAAGCCTGTTCAAACATCCTACCCAAAAGCCTGCTTGCTCCTGTGTGTTCAAATGCGCATTTTAAAATTACTTTTAGTTTCAAATGGCTTTCATATGATCGACAACCAACTATTTGAGGCTTACATAAAAGTGTCTTGGTACGCTGTGATTGACAGCTGGTTAGTGAGGCGAGTTTGTGTGTGTATGTGCGCATGAGTCCTTTACATATTGAGGGTATACTCCTACTTTCCTATAGCACAGGGCCTGGGTTCAAAAACACAACATAGCAGCACCCAAAACAAACAGCAGTCTTTACAAAAGAAATAAAGACTGTGCTCTTAGGTATTTTAATAATGTGTTGTTACATTTTTGAAAAAAAAAAACAAAAAAAAAAAAACAACAACATATAATTTGTAAATTATTGCGTTGTAAACTAATCTTGGTAACATTTTAGAAACAACCTTAATGTTGGACATTCATTGACATGAAGAGCTTAAAAATTACATGATTTATATTCTTTGGCTATAGTTTTGGCAGTTGTCACTGTTTATTTGGCAATTTTGTTTCTGTAGTAATGTTAAATATTTTAACATGTACACAATACAGTTTTAGAAATACTTTAAATGATATTTGAAAAGAAATATTGCAATGTGTCTGTTTTGAAATAAGCTATTGAATCCTACTGAATATGTTCAGTTGCAATCTGACAGGCATAACATAGCCTATATCAAATCACAAGTAAAATTTCAACAATTTTAGTCTTTACAGAGTCATATGCTGTTCATAGTGTAATTTGCTGTGTGGAAATGAAGGTGTTCTGCAGTGTTGATTGCATTATCTTTTTTTTTTTTTTTTTCTTTGTTTCTTGTTTTCGGTCGTTTGGTATGAGAGCTCTGCATTTCATGTTGTGGAGAAGCATCCTAAAAGGGTTTCCTGCTTCTTTTAAAATTAATATTATTAATACGAGTTAAGGCAAACAGCAGTGATGCTCATTCACAGTAGCGTTCCGTTATTCACTTTTTGCACACTACCTACAGTCATGACTCTACCAACAGCAACTGGCTATTAACTATGGAAACGGGCGCGGATACAGCGATAACCCTAGCTGATGAACACGATTCTTCTTTGACTTAGTAGCCGAGAGTTAGTTTGCTCGATCAAAAATATACAAACAAAACTCGCAGTGTCACGTTAGACCAGTCCGACGATGATTCAGCGAGTTATTTTGCGTTTCGGCTCGCTGCTCAACCATCGGTAGCTAGCGCGTGCGCCGACTCTGTGGCTTTAAAATCGGAATAAAACGAACCTTAACAAAGTAACTCTCATCTTTTCCAGGTATTTTACACGCATACACATCACTGTTGCTGCTCTTAAAGTGCTGTTTACAGTTTTTGTTGTTATTGGAGCAAAAGACGGCGCAAGAAAGGTTAGCGTGGGTTCTGCTGCGGCCTGCGGAACCCCGACCTCTAGTAGTAAAGAATCCGGTCAGAGAGGATTGCGAGTCTGTGCAGTCTGGTTTGACAGCTATGGCACAAATTCGTAAAACATGTTCTATTTTAGGTTGGATGGATTTCACATGTTGGTTCTTAGTAACATATAGCTTGTTTGACTTGAATAAGGCACGCTAGATTATTATTAATTTTTTCCAGGGGAGATCGTTTGATGATAGCACCGGTAGCCCGGTGCTAGCTATCGGGTTAATGTGAACGGTCCACTTTCTTGGTTACGTTGATTACCTGTGTTTCTAATTTAATATTATGCTGGTAGTCTATATAGCAGATTGGTCTAGGTTTCGATAATAGTAGATTTGGTTAAACATTTTTGTGAGGTTTAGTTAACGTTAGGTTAGGTAAATAACGTGCTACTGTGAAGTTAGCAAGTTAGCTGTAACTTTAATCAACGTCAAGTCAGGGAGTTTATGACTGACAAACAGATGGTTATGTTGCATATTATGTAAACTTTTGACTCAGTCTTCAATACAGTAGACCAAGTTTCAAGTATCAAATTAGGCCCGAGTTAATTTGATTATCTTTGTGTCGCATGATGAAGCTCACTAGCTCCTGGCAGCTGGCTAATTCTCTGCCTCACTTTGCATTGTGAAGAGCAGAATATAGTTTATTTTAAGTTATAATTTCTACATGGACTGAAGTTTTTGACCCGTTATTCAATCATAGATGTTTATGAAATATGCTCATCTTCAACTTGATTTAACAATCACTTCTAACATGTTGAAATTGATAAATTACGGAATTTTGTTGTAGCACTACAGTACACATCCTAACTAGGTCAAAACAAATTTTAAGTTTTGTTTTTTGTGTGAGATGTGTTTCACATCATGATATGATGTACTCTGCTGTTGTTTTGTAGGTAATGTGACTGGAACATGCTGTGAAGTGGGTATTTCCTATTTTCTGTAAGTATTTGACTTAGTGTTTTCTATTTCAATGATAATTTGTTTCACAATATATGGCTGTTTAGGTTTTAGTATTTGGTTCATGTTCTTCGATACTAAATCCTAAGTAGTAGTATTAAACCTCATTAACATATTGCATCATAATTTGTTTTTTGGCTTACATATTTCTAAAAAGGAACAGCAGAGAAGAGATTATAGAAAATGAAGGTTGACAGATCCAAGTTAAAGAAAACACCTACAGAAGCTGTGAGTATTGCAGTATATATTGCATTGTTTTATATTGTGGTATAGTCTCTGTAGTGCTGTAAATAATTTTTTACCATAGCTGACTTTTCTTAAAATTATCAAATTTGTGGCAAACATTTAACACATGTCACTAGATTATGATGATTTTCATGACTTTGACTAGATTTTAACATTTCTTTTACAATAAATTTTGAGTCAACAGTCTTTAATACTACATTCAAGCAAAGGTATAGAAAGTGTCTGAATGTAGACAAACAATTTTGTGCCCCTTCTGTACTAACAGCCAGCAGACTGCAGGATACTTATAGAAAAGCTCAAGGCGTGCAATGATGAACAACTACTGGTTGAACTGCAGCACATCAAGACCTGGAACATTGGCAAGGTAACTCCTCAAGATAAAGTTAATGGAAAGGCATAATTTTAGTTTTTTTTTTCAGACACACATGCTCTTGTGACAATAATAAGCTTGTTACTGTTTTTCTAAACTGTGTTGTCAGGGATGCATCCTTAGCAGTTTTTACTCAAATTTATTTTGTTGTCTTGTTTTATATTTGGCATTTTTGTTTGTTTTTATTTTTGTCTGCAATGCTGTGACATGTTAACTGTTAGAAGAGAGTTCTGGAGCAATGTAAGGATATAGCTTTTTCAAGATGATGCCTGCATTGTTTTGTAAATCAGTAATCATTTGTGTTTTGAGCACTTTGAATTGGCATTTATGCCGTTTATTTACTAGAGAAAATAAAACGTGCACCTGACAAGAATAGCTTTACAGTGGGTGCAGTGAGTAAGAAAGCAATATTGATTCTGTTATGAAAATGAATTTTTGTACACTGCTACTATACAGTGTAAATCTAAATATTTTATGTTTATGTTTTCAGTGGGTTCTAGTATTAAGTATGTCCTAAATCAGTGTTTACACAACATTTCAGCCTTCAATGTACAAAGTTAGACTTTTGGTCCTAATCATTGCTAATTGAGGTATACAAACATTGCTATTAAGCCATTTAACAAAGAGCCTTTAAACCATTTTATTTTTTATGAGTTATGAATTTCAGTTTTAATCTCTCTGTAACAGCTGAATCTAATTGTGCTGATATTGGATTACTTTTAAAGTTAATTTGATTACTATAGATCTTGTTAGATAAATCACGCTGACCAAAAAGAATCGGCATTGTGTTTTATTGTTACTATAAACAGCAAGCTAGCATCTCAAAAATGAGCTGAGTAACAACACTGTCAGTGTTCTACTATACAAGCTCTTGCTGACAGGCAGGCTGTCTCAGGCCTGTGACTATCTTTGTTACTGGCTCAGAAATATAACGGTGATACATCAACTTTGACCCATTATCCCACCTCTGTAGACATACATACTAAATTCAAGATCTGTGGGTTTTTTTTGTTGGTTTTGTTTTGTTTTTGGAGAGGCATGCAAGTCCCACCCTGCATGAGATTGTGTGAAAACGTGTCTTTTTTTAATTAAAAATCTCTTCTGTGCTTTGGTCAGATTTGTTATTAAATTATATTTCGAGATTCTTTTTTTTTTTTTTAAGAAAAGTGGAAGGGTTTGAAATACTTTACCGTTACTAGATGGCTCTATCTCTTTTTCTCCCCCCATCAACAGTGTGAGCTTTACCATTGGGTTGATCTGCTGGATCGCTTTGATGGCATTCTGTGTGATGCAGGCCAGACAGTGGAGAATATGTCATGGCTGCTAGTGTGTGACCGTCCAGACAATGGACAGCTCAAAGCCTTGCTTTTGGCAGTGCTCAACTTCACAGCTCTGCTCATTGAGTATAGCTTTTCTAGGCATCTCTACAGCTCTATAGAGGTGAGCAAATACACACTGAATCATTCTTGTATTTTTTTTCTCAAGTTGGCTTTGAGTGTCAGAGGGGAAAAAAAACTCACAGATGTCTATTATTTTTCACTCCCACTCTTTTTACAGCACTTAACCACCTTGTTAGCATCATGTGACATGCAAGTGGTCCTCTCTGTGCTGAATCTACTCTACGTGTTCAGTAAACGCTCCAACTATATCACAAGACTTGGATCTGATAAAAGGACACCTCTTCTGGCACGTCTACAACACCTGGCTGAGGTTCAGTCAATGCTTCCATTTTCTTGTCATCATTCCAACTGTTCCTCCTGAGAAGGTGTTGCATTGTTTGGTCTTGTTCTTTTCTGCAGAGCTGGGGAGGGAAGGAAAATGGCTTTGGTCTGGCTGAATGCTGCAGGGATCTGCCTATGACGGTACATATACAATTTTTTTTAAATAATACATTAGAGCGGATTTTTAAATTATTGTTAAAGAATTTACACTTATTTACAAATGAACTCTTCTGTCTCTCCTTTTGTTGGTTTATGAGCAGAAGTATCCTCCCAGTGCCACCACACTGCACTTTGAGTTTTATGCTGAACCAGGCCCAGAGGTCAAAGTTGAGAGGAAGGTAAAAGCCAGAACCTTTAAACTGTCATATTCTAATATAAACACATTTTGTAATGCTTTTTTGACAGTTTTTTACTGATTTGTTCTGAATTTTTATTTACCCAGCAGACAAGTAGTAACACACTACACTATATTCACATCGAGCAGCTTGACAAGGTACAATCTTAAAAACAAATGTCATTTATAACAAAATACTGATAACATTGGATTCTTGTATTTACACATTGCGTACTGTGACTATAGATTTCAGAAAGCCCATCAGAAATCATGGAGTCACTGACGGCGATGTACAGCATCCCTAAGGACAAACAAACCCTACTGTTCACACACATTCGGCTGGCCCATGGGTTCTCAAATCACAAGAAAAGATTGCAAGCCGTGCAGGCCCGACTGCATGCAATCTCTATATTGGGTCAGTAGAAGCTCTACTTTTTATAGAAAATTCAAATGGTTTTCTCCCAGTTTCAGCTCCTGACTTTTTCTTGTTAAATTTCAGTGTACTCAAATGCACTGCAAGAATCAGCCAACAGTATTCTGTATAATGGCTTGATAGAAGAGCTGGTAGATGTCTTACAGATTACAGACAAACAGCTTGTGGTAAGAAAGTGTTTTACTTTTTCTGCCTAGTCACTATCTCTAAATGCTTGTGTCCTCAGCACTGGCATTGTATTTATAAAATGGGAAGAAATTTTAATGTAATCATACTTGTTCTTTAGAGCCTGCAAAGTTTTGTCAAATTCTTTCTTATGGTATTTGTAATTATTTTTTGTAGTTAACTTGTGTATTTTTTGCTTTTGTTTTTCAGGATATCAAGGCAGCATCTTTGCGCACTTTAACTTCAATAGTTCATCTGGAAAGAACACCCAAGCTTTCCAACATTATTGACTGCACTGGCACAGCGTCCTATCATGGCTTCTTGCCTGTATTGGTGCGCAACTGTATACAAGCAATGATTGGTGAGAATGTGTTAAATTTGTTTTTTTTTCCAATCTTTGTGATTTTATAAATGGGACAAATAAAATAAAAACCTGTGTAATTTTTTTTTCCTAGATCCACTGATGGAGCCCTATCCACATCAGTTTGCCACAGCACTCTTTTCATTCCTGTACCACCTGGCTAGCTATGATGCTGGAGGGGAAGCCCTTGTCTCCTGTGGCATGATGGAAGCCCTTCTGAAGGTATAGCCTGATTTCTGACGAGATAAAACCACAAATCAGTTTTTGGTTTCAGCACATTTTTTTAATTTTGTTATATAGGTGATCAAGTTCTTAGGTGATGAGCAGGACCAGATCACATTTGTGACACGAGCAGTACGTGTTGTGGACCTTATTACAAACCTTGACATGGCAGCCTTTCAGTCCCACAGCGGCCTTTCGATTTTCATCTGCAGGCTAGAAGTGAGTTTGGCATATACAATAATTTTATTCCTGTTCCATTTACTGAGTGTTGGAGTTACTTAAGCCTTTGTGTTACTCAATTACTGTTTTCGCTTAGCATGAGGTGGACTTGTCACGAAAAGAATGCCCCTTTGTCATCAAGCCAAAGATTCAGAGGCCTAGCTCAACTGTGGAGTCTGAGGACATGGACACAGATATGGAGAGTAAGTTTAAAATGGGGAATTTTTTAGTTTTTGTCTGTTAACATACTTGTACTTTCATAAAATAAACAAACGATCATTTTCACCCACTCTTAAGGGCTTATTTGTTTTTGCTCAGACCTCAAAATGAATTAGTCAGAATTTTAGTATCAACAGCCTAAATCAATGAGACCTACATGCCTTTTGTAAATAGTTCAAGCTTTAGCTGTTAAAGTAATGTGTTGGGAATTTTTATTCTATTTTTTTAGGGTATATTAGGGCTTTAAAAACCAATCACAATTTTAAGCCAGTATTATTTATTATTGTTATATAATCATTTTTAACATAACACATTTTTAAAGCAATAGTTGTAAGAGTTGCTTCATCAAAATGCAGCACATACAGTAAGTTCTGTGGTTTTCTGTTGCAATCTATGTGACAAAATCCAAATCAGCTAGAACACTGTGGGAAGATGAATCCTTATATGAATCTGATAAATCTGCTTTAACTGAGGTTTTAAACATTTTAACAGATACCAAAATTTATTCACAAATTTCACAAAAATTATTTGAAATTCTTTGTTGACTACATATTAAAAATGTAAACTGTTTTGGTGTAACTGTAAAAGGTCCTAAATATCAGTGTTTATTGACACATTACAAAGACATCAATGTTGTGTTTTAATTTGCATAATAAATTTTCAGTGTCAGAAGTTTCCATGGAAAGCAGCCCTGGACCATCAACTTCTTCTGGCTCTAGACCAGAGGTAGACCACCGAGCACAGAACAGTTCTGCTAATACTCCTCGACCAGGTAAACATAAGAGAATATTACACGAAAGAAAAATGTGCTTTTTAAAACTCATCAGTTTTCACCATGAAAATATCTGTAGGTATGCAGTGTATCCCCCAGAGAGCAGCTCTGTTGAAGTCGATGCTAAATTTCCTGAAGAAAGCCATCCAGGATCCAGCCTTTTCGGATGGCATTCGTCATGGTAAGTCTGCATAACTCACTCAGTGCACTGTTGCAAGATAGTACACTTTTTTATTTGCATTGAACATTTTCATTGAAAAAAAAGAATAGATTTATGCATGTTAGTACACAAAGGTACTAACAAATGTCTGATGTTAATGTGTATTTTACACAACATTTTTTTCTCAGTAATGGATGGGTCCTTGCCTACCTCACTTAAGCACATCATCAGTAATGCGGAATATTATGGCCCTTCACTGTTCCTCTTAGGTGAGTACATGATAGCCTTTTACGAAAAAACCATAAGAGTTTAGAAATGCATATATATCATACTGAGTTGCATTAAAATGCTTATACAGAGTGTAACTTTTACCCACCTGAATATCTTGTACCAAAATTATCAAGGTTTACTTTCGTTTCCAGTCCAGAAAAGCACTCATCTCACAATACCACAAACATTCACAATTTAAATCTTTCAATAACGGGGATCATTGGCATATGGCTTGTTGATATTTAACAATTATTTTATTATTCTGAATTATGTATGTTTGGTTTTTTTTTCTTCCTTCCTTTTTGTTCTTAGCCACGGAGGTGGTGACAGTCTTTGTATTCCAGGAGCCATCCTTGCTCTCTTCCCTGCAGGACAATGGACTCACTGATGTCATGCTGCATGCCCTTCTTATCAAAGATGTAAGTTTCTGACAACAGGTTTCATTTTCTACTTCTTCTTTCCACTGATAATTTTGAAAAATGAAATTGTCTTCAAGATGTCAACATGTTGTCAATATACTATAGTGCTGATCTAATTTTTCCCCACTTCAGATATTAGCCTCTTTCATAAGACCATTCCGTGAAATCGCAGCACAGACTGGTCAAGCTTTAAGCTCCCTCGGTTCATTCATAAATCACAAGAGAAGCCAGCCAGGTCCCGCTCACACATACATGTTCAGAAATGAACCCAGCAGCGCAGAAACAAAAGAGGCGGGCTCATTTTACTCACCTTTGCATTTTTGTGTTTTTTCTGAATGCTTGAAGGAGGACAGAACACGCATCAGTCCCGGAATGAGCCGTCTTATGATTGAGGCTAGTAACTAAAAGTGAATTGGAGTTGCCCTGTGATCACAGGTGGAGACTTGAAATATTTAAAAACCCAGTAAACTCTTGATCCATCAAAACAAAAACATTAAAGCTGAAACATGCATTGAAATAACAACCCTCAGTGTGTGGGGTAAATAGTTCTGAACAATAATTCAGTATTGATACACAGTATTTTGCAATAGTAAAGGTTTCAATAACGATATGACTTAAAAACTTGATCAATATACTTTACATCAGTGCGTCATTGTGTGATGATGTTCACTACAGGCTCAATGCCAGTGCTTAGTGCTCCCACACTGTTTACACTTTGCTAACAACACAGTGGATATCAGCGCCAAAATGAGCTCAACAGCTGTGAGTGAACAAACATCTATAGTTAAAAAAGATGCAGAAGATATAGGAAAAAAACCCTACTATAATTCATTGTTGTAGAAGTGATTCAGGTATCAAAGTTCTGACAAACCGCTGTAAAATGTGCTGGAGGGTGGTGCTGACTCGCAGCAGGATCACATCATATCACCATCTGATAATATTCCACTTAATAGAACATTCTGAGTGTATGAAAATGAAGCACCATAAAAGTCCTCTTCCTAAAACATCACCATCTCTCCATCAGCAGCTGTGTTGAGCAAAGTGAAACCAATGCAACAAACAGTTGAATGGGTGTGGCAGGCCGTTTTTATCTGAAATTTGTTTATGACTAAGCATACTAGTTAAGATGTCTAATTATATTTTAACTAGGCAAAATACCTATTTATATTTATGTAAATATCTATAATATTTGTAATTACATTCTGACTAGTATAAATGTCAGATTTACCATTCAGCTGTATGGAGGCTCCATTTCAAGATATCTGCAATAAATTACTTTCTGAAACATAAATTTCAGATATGAACTATTAAATTAAAACTAATCATACAGTAAATTTGAGATCATTTTTTGTTTTTCAACTAAAGATGTCTTAAATGACATCAAGGTTGTAGGTACAATAAATATTTGTGTTCTTGGAAGTTTTTCTGACATATTTATTATTCATGTTGACATCAAAATGACACTGTATCAACTAAAATTATGAGTTAGATTGTGATATAAACCTTAGTCATGTCATCCAACCCTAGTAATAAACTTGCTGTCTAGGGTTTGGCTAAAAAACACAGGTTGAAAATGAGCTTTTACTTCACATTTTTCAGGTTCCTGCTACTCGTGAGGTGCTGGGTTCTCTACCCAATGTGTTCAGTGCTCTCTGCCTGAATGCCAGAGGTCTG
The DNA here is from genome assembly GCA_032275365.1 of Anablepsoides cearensis. NCBI lineage: Eukaryota > Metazoa > Chordata > Actinopteri > Cyprinodontiformes > Rivulidae > Anablepsoides > Anablepsoides cearensis. The sequence goes on along the minus strand of JAUBOC010000181.1, from coordinate 15,494,572 downwards.
CACTCTTTTGTTCAGTGCCAGCCTTTTGAGCGCCTCTTCAAAGTGCTTTTGTCCCCGGACTATCTGCCTGCCATGCGACGACGACGCAGCTCTGACCCATTGGGTGAGTTGTTTGTGCTATTTTACTCGTTCTCTTGTGAAAGATATTTATAAAGATGACATGTTACATTTATTTTTTTTCTTATTTTTTTAGGTGACACAGCATCTAATTTGGGCAGTGCTGTGGATGAGCTCATGAGACACCAACCCACTCTGAAGACCGACGCTACAACGGCCATTATTAAGGTAGGTCAAGTTTCTATTTGCATTCATACTTTTAAGTGTATCTGAATAAAGTTATTAAAGTTAAATTACCATTTCAGTTACTGGAGGAGATCTGCAACCTAGGTCGAGCTCCAGAGTACATCTGTCAGAAACCGTCTATTCAGAAAGCAGATGGCACTGTAGCAGTGCCACCAGCTCGATCCAGTCATGCTGCTGAAGAAGCGTCAAGTGAAGATGAAGAGGAAGAAGAGGCCCTCCACACATTCAGCCAGCAGCAGGGGGAACCAGAGAGCAACAGGCAGTCAGTTCCACTTGAACTGTATGACTGAGTTCATAACACAACAGAACAGAAAAACGCTTTATAGACTGAGTTATTTGACTGCATTTTGAATATTCTTTTGGGTAGTTGACATTTTAATGATTGGGGGGGGGTATTTTTTCATTTTTGCAGGGTGGTAGGCACAGAGGAACGAATACCAATTCCTCTTATGGATTATATTCTGAATGTGGTGAGTGTTAATTCATCAGTGATGTTAGCACTGTTAGCTTGTGAAATGAGGTCAATAGTTATAGCTGTAGTTAACGAGCTATTTTTTTTATTTTTTATTTTTTACAATAAACATTTTTAAGCGAATAACTACAATTAAAATGCAAGTGTAGAGAAGCTGTAAGTTATATCTGTATAAAAGTGACTAAAAATCAGAATAACTTCAAATGTAGTTATGCAGCGGCTGTATAAACTGCCATCAAATGTCAGCACAATGTAATAAACATTGTATAATCTGTAACAGCACAACAAAAAATGACTTTTTTACATTAGTTTTACTATTGCAAATTACACCTTACCTAGTAATATTTCACTTAATACTGCAATAATCAGCTTTTTTGTCGATTCAGTTTCTAATTTTCTGTGCAAATGTATTCTAGATGAAGTTTGTGGAATCCATACTAAGCAACAACACCACGGATGATCATTGTCAGGAGTTTGTCAACCAGAAGGGGCTGCTGCCTTTGGTTTCTATTCTGGGCCTGCCCAACTTGCCCATAGATTTTCCCACCTCAGCAGCCTGCCAAGCTGTGGCTGGTGTCTGCAAGTCCATATTGGTGGGGAAACCATTTAAATTTTTCATTCATTAGCATTCTGTATTATGCCTAAATAATTCAGTGTAATTCACAATTACACTGAAAAATATCTTTTCCTTAAAATTTTGCTTTGCAGACACTCTCTCACGAACCTAAAGTACTGCAGGAAGGCCTGTGCCAATTGGACAGTATTCTGACGTCTCTGGAACCACTTCACAGACCTATTGAGATTCCTGGTGGGTCAGTGCTTCTCAGAGAACTGGCTAATGCTGGCCATGTCACCGATGCTACCTTGTCAGCTCGAGCTACGCCTCTCCTACATGCTTTAACAGCAGCCCACGCCTACATCCTCATGTTTGTTCATACTTGCAGAGTTGGACAGGTAAGCCATCTGGTACAGAGTATTAACAATGCACTTTATGTTCTGTGAAGCTAATAATCATTGTTTTTTCCTAACTTTAGTGTTCTACTGATGTTCTAAGTGTTTTGTTTCTTTTTCCAACAGAGTGAGATCAGAGCTATCTCAGTAAACCAGTGGGGTTCCCAGTTAGGGTTGAGTGTTCTGAACAAGCTCAGTCAGCTCTACTGCTCTTTGGTGTGGGAGAGCACTGTTTTGCTGTCCCTTTGTACTCCCAACAGGTCAGTGTCTTGTTTTTAATGGTTTTTGTTTGTTTTCTTTACAATAAACTGTACATCTCAATATGTTTCAATTGTACCCAACAGTCTGCCTCCTGGATGTGAGTTTGGGCAGGCTGACATGCAGAAACTGGTGCCCAAAGAGGAGAAACCAGCTGGCAGCACTGCAGCAGCAACAGTCTCTGGATCTAGAAGAAATGGTAATAAATAATAAAAGCATTTAATTTGTATATTTGCTACTATTGTGTTCTTGAAATACCCTTTATCTCTCTCTCTTTTTTTTTTGTAACTTTAGCAGAAACAGACACTGTGTCTGTGGATTCATCTGCTGGTGGTCTGTTGGAAGGCATGTGTCTAGATGGGGACACCTTGGCTCCTATGGAGACTGATGAACCTTCTACATCAGACCCTAAGGCAAAGTCCAAACTTACCCCAGCCATGGCCACTCGCATCAAGCAAATTAAACCCCTCCTTTCTGGTGAGAAAATGTTTAGGTCAAAAACATACCTTTTTGGGGGGAATATTTATAAATACAACTCTTTTTTTTTTCCACTTGAGTTTAATTGTACTTGTTTGTTTGCAGCTTCATCTAGGTTAGGTAGGGCTTTGGCTGAGCTCTTTGGCCTGTTAGTCAAGTTGTGTGTAGGCTCCCCAGTGCGCCAGCGCCGCTCCCACCATGCCACAAGCACAGGCACCACCCCTACGCCTGCTGCACGAGCAACTGCCTCTGCCCTTACCAAGCTTCTTACCAAAGGTTTAAGTTGGCAACCCCCACCGTACACACCTACACCACGGTTCAGGTAAGAGGAGGCCTCTGCTACTACTGCCGGTGTGATAATGGTGTTTATATGGAGAGTGATTTAACAGTTTTATTTGTTTCAGGCTGACCTTCTTTATCTGCTCAGTGGGCTTCACATCTCCCATGCTGTTTGATGAGAGGAAATATCCCTACCACCTCATGCTGCAGAAGTTTTTTTGCTCTGGGGGACACGATGCATTATTTGAGTAAGCTCTGCCATAGATTATAATAGTAAGATCAAAAAGAGCATTTTATTTTGATGGTCTGTATAATAAAAACAAAGTTTTACATAACAGAACATTGGTCTATGAAGGATCATTCAACCAGGTTTCTTTAATGTTAATTTTTATACTCACAGCTGTCAAGATTACATACTGTAGCTCTAACTGTACTTTATATTTTTTATATATTCATGGTGTTTCCTTTTTATAAAAATTACTAATTTTCATATTTAAGGAAATATTTATTCTGCTCCCCATATTTAGTTTACTTCAAAACTGCCATTGTTGTTACCTTTTCCTGGTTATTTTCTGTACCAAAATTTACTTATTTGCACTTTTAAAATTATTTCAGGACGTTTAACTGGGCCTTGTCAATGGGTGGAAAAGTACCTGTGTCTGAGGGTCTGGAGCATACCGATCTCCCCGATGGAACAGGAGAATTCCTGGATGCCTGGTTAATGCTGGTGGAGAAGATGGTTAATCCAAGCACTGTGCTGGACTCTCCCCACTCTCTGCCTGCTAAAATGCCAGGGATCACACCCACCATGCCCCAATTCAGTGCTCTTCGGTTTCTCATTGTCACCCAGAAAGTCAGTATTTGCAAAGAAAGCATTTAGACCATTTTTCCTGTTCCTGCCATAATCTTTAGAAGTTTCGCATTTCTGTCTTGGATTTTTTTTTAAGTATTTCTTTTCTGTTTTTATTTCATTAAGGCTGCATTCAGCTGCATCCGTAGTCTGTGGAATAGAAAGCCACTGAAGGTGTATGGTGGTAGGATGGCTGAATCCATGTTGGCCATCCTCTGCCACATACTGAGAGGGGAGCCTGTTATCCAGGAGCGTCTGGCCAAGGAACGAGAGGGAACGACACGCCCAGAAGAAGAAGGGACCTCCACGAGTTCTTTGGTACCAGCTGCAGTCCCAGGAGGTTCCTCAACAACAGCAGAGGCACCAGCAGGTAGTGGAACCACTGCGGCTCCACCTGCAGGATCAGCTGAAGATTCTACTAATTCTACTCCTCGCCATGAGCCCCAGGTTAACCAGGCTCAGCTTACTCAGGTACTCACTTTTGACCTGGTTCCTCAGCCATTTTTAGTTTTCATACAAGTCATTTATTTTTGCACTGGTCTGTCGTGACGCAGACCTCCTTTCATCTTGGGTTTAGTAGTCCAGAAACGACTGAGTGCTTGAGTGTTTTTTTTTTCTTTTATCAGAAGTTTGGAAAACTCATTTTTGTGGCCATTATTTTCTGTTACTGCTACAGGCAGATATAAGAACACGGGTTAACCACATAATCATCATACAACCACTTGATCACTTATCTCGGTGGCCGTGTCTGCAGTTAAATAAAACAGATGCTGTATTTTCCAGTCTCCCTCCCTTATATCCTGCATGCACTGAATCCTGGGCCACCATTTGTTTTATGACAGGAAAGATGCAGAGGGAGAGAGGGACACGCTCAGGTCCGCCAGCAGCAGCTTCAGCAGGTATAAGAGTCATCAGAGCCAGAGGAAAACTTAAGATATGAAAGAGACGAGTTGATAAATGGAATTAAGCTAGAGGACCCCTTCGAAATGACAGTGACAGAAGACTTGGGACCAGATTATAGGATGATTATGGTTTTTGTCCTTTTTTTTTATCCCCTATTCAAAGACATGTCATGAAGAGTCCAATCAAATATTTAGAATAGGGAGAATATCAATAAAGGCCCTCTCAGGAAACAAGTAAAGTGTTACCTCCTCTTATATAATAATAATAATAATAGCAGCTGTCTTCCGCTATTCCCCACTTTTTGACATTTAAGTTTCATGTCCCTTTCTTTCACTTTCTTTTTCCTTGTTTATGACTTATAATTGCACTCTTGTGGGTTTTTAGCTGATGGATATGGGTTTCTCAAGAGAACATGCCATGGAAGCCTTGCTCAACACCAGCACTATGGAGCAGGCCACAGAGTACCTGCTTACACACCCTCCTCCCCTGCTTGGAGGAGCAGTAAGGGTAAGTCATTGTGTGTAAAAGGGCTAAAAACATTAGTGTTTGTGTCCAAAATGGACAACTGATGTTGCTCTTATTATAACAAGGACCTGACCATGTCTGAGGAAGACCAGATGATGAGGGCCATCGCCATGTCACTTGGACAAGAGGTTAGCATGGAGCAGCGCTCTGATTCTCCTGAGGTTTGTCTTTAGTTGTTTTTATTTTTTCTGCACCTATTGCATATAAAAACTTACAGGTTTTGTATGATGCTCATAAAAATATACTGTCTTTAAACATCCAATTAAAATCTTTTTAAGAGAGAGTTACCTCAGATGATTTAAGATTTTTGTAAAACCTCGATTACTTAAAGGAATATGAGTGGAATAATGAGATTTATGTCAAAACTGCTTGAAAATATTGTATATTTAAGAGAATAGTAAAGGCTAGTTTGTAGAAGAAATATGATATATAATACATGTGTGACATGAATTGTTTGGGAAAAGTGGGAAAGACCTGATATTGTTTTTTGTTAGAATTTAATTTGGGTTAAAAATAAAAATCTACAGAATGAATCATTTGCCATTTAGTTGACCAGCTGTTGAGGCAATTTTTGTGTCTGCTGTAGGAAGCAGCACGCCGGCGTGAGGAGGAGGACAGAAGAGCCAGGGAGCGGGCAGAAGAGGAAGAAGCACGCTGCTTGGAGCGCTTCATGGAAGCAGAGCCTCTGGACCCTCAGGAGCTACATACATTCACTGACTCCATGCTGCCTGGCTGTTTTCATCTTTTAGATGAGCTGCCTGACACAGTTTACCGACTTTGTGACCTACTAATGACTGCCATCAAGAGGAGTGGCCCAGAGTATAGAGACCTCATCCTTGGCCAAGTTGTCCATCAGGTCTGTAGATGAAAGCATCTCAAAATGGCAAAAAGCTTTTTAGTAAAGTTTTAGTGATTTCAAGGACCATGGAAGAGATTTTAGCTAATTTCTGTTTAATGCTTTTATTTTGTAAGTAGACTAGATCTCTTGTGATCTGATGTTTTAAACATGATAGAACACACATTTATAAAAACCTGAATATTAAATTAAATTTTCAAATGTAGATTTGGAGTCAAATGAGCACCATTTAGAATAATAATCGTTAGTGAGAACATAATGTATCTCTCCCTACCCCTCTGAAACTGTTGAACATCTTAGTGTCTTTGAATCAGACTTTAAATGTTTTAATGAAATTAAGACTATTTGTAACAACCTGTTTGTGTGTCTTTTGTGTGTAGGTGTGGGAGGCTGCAGATGTTTTGATAAAGGCTGCAGAGCCTCTGACTACCAGTGATACAAAGACTGTGTCTGAGTGGACCAGACAGATGGCAACACTGCCGCAGGCCTCGAAGCTGGCAACCCGAATTTTGCTGCTCACGTTGCTCTTTGAGGTGCCAGAATTAAAGGTTTTAACCGTAAAATGTTAATTCATCAAGGATCATTTGATGTTTGTCACTGGTTGTCTTTGCATCCCATGCAATCCTTTTATTTTGTAGGAGCTGAAGTTATTGGGTGCCAGAGTGGTGGAGAGCAGTGGGATTCTTGATTTGCTAATCAAGCTCCTTGAGGTTGTGCAGCCATGTCTCCAAGCAGCTAAAGAACACAAAGACATTCAGACACCAAAGTGAGTTTTTATGTCCTTAATTTCTTTCTTACAATGTTGAACTACATTTTAACAGATGCAACACATGGTTATGAATTTTTGTTAATCATTAACAATTGGTTTACAGATGGATTACACCAGTACTGTTGCTTATTGACTTTTATGAGAAGATGGCAGTCTCTTCAAAGCGAAGAGAACAAATGAACAAGGTACAGAAGTCGGTAGAATTTTTTGTACGAGCTCATATTTTCTTGAGCACACTTACACAAAGAAGTATTGTTTTTAATTCAGGAGCCATGAAAAGAACTGAGACAACAAATAGAAAAACATGTGTATGTTAAAGATAGCACATATCTTATTTAACCTTGTTTATTATTTTGTCTACATGTTAAGTTCTTATGCCTTTTTATAAAAAATATATATTTACATTTGCAGGGAATGCCCTCTGGATGCTAACTTAATAGGAAATAGACTAAATGCAAGCAGTCGCAAAATATGTGGAAAATTTAATCCTTGTGCATTTTGTTGTTTGGCTGAAGAGGTCTTGTGTAGAGCCTGCACATTACATTATAATGTGTGATTCTACGGTTTAGCAATACTTCTTCACAGTTGTAAACCCTTTGTTTGTTTTTTGTTTGCAGTATCTGCAGCCAAATGGAAATAATTGGCGATGGTTTGACGATCGCTCAGGTCGTTGGTGCAGTTACAGTGCATCCAACAACAGTACCATTGACTCAGCATGGAGAGCTGGGGAGAGCAGTGTCCGCTTCACAGCTGGACGAAGGAGATACACTGTGCAGTTTAACACTATGGTGCAGGTATATAAATAAAATACTGTGTGTATGAAATATAATTAATGGTCCTGTAGTTAGCTGGCTTAGTCTTTTTACTAAATAACACTCTGTTGGTTAGGTAAATGAAGAAACTGGGAATAGAAGGCCAGTGATGTTGACTGTCCAGAAAGTGCCTCGTGTTACCAAGCCTTCCAAGACTGGTAACATTACTGACTCTGAGAGAGAGGAGGGAGACAAGGGCAAAGTGGAGGAAAGCCAGGCTGACCTTGACACCGGAGCAACAGTGGAGATGAGTGCTTCTAAGGACGATTCCAGCCAGCTAAAAGAACCCACCTCTTGCCCCTCAGCGCCCCTGGAGTCAGACTACTCTCAGAGTTCTGACATTGTCGTCAAAGGCCTGGCTGATGACATGACCACTGTTTTAATTCGGGCTTGTGTCAGTATGATTAGTGTTCCTGTGGACCCGGACACTCTTCATGCCACACTGCGTCTCTGTTTGCGCCTTACACGCAACCACCACTATGCAATGATGTTTGCTGAACTGAAGAGCACACGGATGATTCTGGGGCTGACGCAAAGCTCTGGCTTCAATGGCTTCACCCCTCTTGTTACTTTGCTGTTCAGACACATCATAGAAGACCCAGCCACTCTGCGACACACCATGGAGAAGGTTATTAAACTCCCATTCTTTCCATTAGAATCAAACAGCTTCTTAGAATACTGAAAGCTTAATTATAGTTCAAGTTTTTTCGGCAAAATTCTTATTAGATTTAATTTTTTCTGAGTTGAATTTGCTAATTCTGTTCTTGCCATGAACCCAATCGTTACTTTTTTGCCAAAGGTGGTGAGGTCGGCCGTGACCAGCGGAGCAGGTAGCACCACCTCAGGAGTGGTATCAGGCAGCCTTGGTTCCAGAGAAATCAATTACATCCTTCGTGTCCTGGGCCCAGCAGCCTGTCGTAACCCTGAATGCTTCATTGAAACAGCCAGCAACTGCATCCGCATCGCTCTGCCTGCAGCCCGTGGAGCTGGAACAAGTGAGTGTACAAACAGGTTTTTGGTGTGAAATAACTTGAAGAAAAAATGGATTTTAAAATTTATTTTTTATTTTAAGTTGACAACTGCATAAAGTTAGAAATTTTAGGATTTTTAACTCTATAGTACACCACTTCATATACATTCTTTTTATCCAACAGCTTCTGATGATGAGTTTGAAAACCTTCGAATTAAGGGGCCGAATGCTGTGCAGCTAGTAAAGACCACTCCTTTGAAACTGTCTCCCCTACCTGCCATTCCTGACACTATCAAGGAAGTCATCTGTGACATGCTCAACGCTTTAGCTGCCTACCATGCCCCTGAAGAAAGTAAGTCCTTTTTATAAAAGCTGTTAGTTTGGGGGTTTTTATATGTAGTTTGATTGATAGATACTTTTACTGCCACTTGTGTGTTGCAGCTGAGCGTTCAGACGAACGTGCCGCAGCCCCTGGGAGTCAAGACCTGTGCCAGATTCTGCAGGATGTTGGTGATGATGTTTACCAGCAATACCGGCTCACCCGACAGGGAAGCGACTTTGACTCACAGTCAGCATTCCACATTAATGTAAGACTAAATTTAGTTAGTCCTGTGCAGCCCAGGTAATAAAATATTGCTTTGGTAATTTATCTAAATATGGAACTTCATATTTTCTTTCCAGGCACAAGTGTTCGCTGCTGATGGAGGTGTGGCAGAGTCTTCCCAATCTGGCACTCCACAAGGAGAAGGTAATTATTGAAGACTAGGAAAGATGTGTTGTTCACCTGGTTGTAACAATTACAATACTGTACAAAAATCCTCAGCTGCATTTGATCTGTGTCAGAAAAAATGGTCCTAAAGTGATGGCGTTGCACATTTCTTTTGTTAAGGTCATTTATATTTAAATTTATTCTAAAAATTAATATGCTAAGAATGTTCTCTAGATTTACTTGATTTCATAAAATAGTATTTTTATTAATATAAGTCATGCCCTGTTATGCAAACGTCTCCAGCCTCCACACCAGAAGAAATGCGTGAGGAGAAGAAAGAACAGGAGGGAGAGAAAAGTACGAGCTCAGAGGAAAGTAAAGCAGCTAGAGTCAAGGCAAGCAAGCCTCTAATGCCAACCTCTACCATCCTGAGACTGCTGGCTGAACTCGTGCGCTCCTATGTGGGGATTGCCACATTAATCGCCTCCTATTGCTACACTGCAGGACAGTCTGAGCTTATTAAAGAGGTTGGTTGTGTTTTTAAGATACAAATTGTCTAGTTTTTATTTGAATACTTATTTCTTCCTATCATATTTTGACCTGTTTGTATCTTAACAGGATTGCAGTGTTCTAGCCTTTGTGCTCGACCACTTACTGCCACACACACAGAATTCAGAGGACAAGGACACCCCAGCCTTGGCGCGTCTCTTTTTAGCAAGCCTGGCAGCTGCAGGCACGGGCACTGATGCCCAGGTGGCCCTGGTGCATGAAGTGAAGGCTGCTCTCAGTCGAGCATTAGCAATGGCAGAAGGTGCAGAAAAACATGCCAGGTAAATAAATCTGAAATATACCTTTCATAGTATGACATTGATACTAAAAATGTGGATCTTTTAATTATTATTATTTTATCTTTTTTGTTCTGACATTTCACAGACTCCAGGCAGTGATGTGCATTATCAGCACTATCATGGAATCTTGCCCCTCCACATCCACCTTCTACAGCACTGCAGCAGCCAAGACTCAACATAATGGCATGAACAATATCATAAGACTCTTTCTCAAGAAAGGTCTGGTCAATGACTTGGCTCGAGTGCCTCACAGTCTTGATTTGTCCAGGTATATGTTACTCTGAATAGTATAAATTAAACTTTAATAAAATTTAACATGGGTTACTCAAGTAAAGTCAGTTCCTTACATAGAATCATCTATTTTCTACAAGTTTAGAGGATATGGAAACCCTTCATTTTTAATAATACTGATAATAACTGGTTAACAAGACCTCAAATATTGTCTTAGTTATGTCGTTACATCTAAGTTTTATTTCTGAATTTGTTTTTTTTTGGGTGTTTAAAATATGTTTTAATCTTTTTTTTCCTTTTAGTCCTAACATGGCCAACACAGTGAATGCCGCACTGAAGCCTCTAGAGACTTTGTCACGCATTGTTAACCAGCCCAGCAGTCTTTTTGGTGGTAAAGGAGGCTCCAGCAAGAGCAAGACAGAACAAGACACAGTGGGCACTGTCAGGGACAGCAACAGCAACACACAGGACCAAGGTAATCACACAAGACTAAGATCCGTAACCCCTCTGCTGCTGTTCTGCATACATCTGTTGCTGATTTGTGGTATCTGTTCCAGGAGACTCTGGAGAAACCGAACCAGTAGACGGCAGTCACAGGGTCCAGGGACCAGACAGTGACCTCATGGACGGAGAAACAGAGGGAGACACAGTAGTTATTGCAGGTCAGCCGGAGGTTTTAAGCACGCAAGCTATGCAGGTAAGAAAACCGTGCTTCACACAATACTTTTATCTCTAACATCTCAATTTAAAACAATGAAACAAGAATAGTTTCTTCATTCTGTTGGGTGCCTAATTGCTGATGCAGAATTTGTACATAATGATCTGTTTATGTAGGTTGAGAATGAGTTGGTGGACCTGATAGATGAGCTGTTGGAGAGAGATGCTGGAAATGGGAACAGCACAATTATAGGTAAACCACACAAGCAAATTACATGACAGTGAAGGTGTATATAAAAATCTACAGTAGTAAAATAACAAGTCTAATGTGCAATAAATACATTTTAATTGCAGTATAAGGAGTTTTTTTTTTAATGGTGCATAATTTAGCATTGAAAACTGTTTTGCAAACAGCACATGCATCATGTTGTTCTCTCTGTCAATTAGTGGGACGTAGTGGTGAGGATGAATCTCAAGAGGATGTATTGATGGATGAGGCTCCATCCAATATCAGCCAGGCATCCACTCTTCAGGCCAACCGTGAAGGTATAACACACACATCAGAATGTGATACAGAGTTTATTTACTTTAGGTTGCTCATTCTTTGGTTTTGAGTAAACATGAGCTGGTATGAAATATTAAGTGTATGATAACATGAGGCAAAAATATCACGGTTTTGTAATATCACAGTATTATGCGTCAGACCAATAAACCTATAATAAAAACTAGCATAGATAAACTTTCTTCAAGTCTAAATCCAAAACACCAGGTGAAAACCTCAGGTTCTGCCTATTTTCCTAATAAATCTGATTAAAATAAATAATTTCATACTTGACTCTGGCTGGCTTTATTGACACAGGAACTGTCTGTGTAAATTCTTCATCAGACTCTATGAACATTCTGGAACCAGAAGATGAAGAACACACACAGGAGGAAGATTCAAGTGGCAGCAATGATGACGAAGACAGCCAAGATGAAGAGGAGGAGGAGGAAGAAGAGGAGGAGGAGGATCAGGTATGGATAAATGCAGTGAAGTTCATTCAAGATGTGCTCTCTGTTACACTCATAGCTGCTGCTTTTTCTTCAGGATGATGAAGAAGGAGATGAGGATGACGACGACGAAGGATCAGAGATGGAGTTGGATGAAGATTTCCCTGACATCAATGCTGCACCGCATATCCGTTTTGAAAGATTTGACAGGGATGATGACCTCATTATTGAGTTTGACAACATGTTTTCCAACAACAGTGAGCAGAAACATTTGTATTTAAACTATTTTTTTAAACTACAGTTACCAAAACAAAATTTTCCCAATAAACATCTCATTGTGTTGTAATTATTCTTTCAACCAATGTCTGTTTACTGTACTTTGTTTTTGTTTGTTTTTCAATTATTAATGTATTTTTTTCCTCCCTATCAGCTGACATCCCATCCTCCCCAGGGAACATCCCTAGCTCCCACCCTCTGATGGTGCGCCATGCTGACCACGGTTCCCTCACTCTGGGTGTGGCAGGCACTAGTGGCCGCCTGGCTCAGGGCATGGGTCGCAGCCAACGAACATTACGTCAGCTCACTGCAAACAGCGGACACACCATCCACGTCCACTACCCTCACAACCGCCAGCCCAATCCTCCACTTATTTTGCAAAGGTGAATCTAAAGCAGGGGTGTCAAATTCATTTTCATCGAGGGCCACATGAGCGTTATGGTGGCTCTCGAAGGGCCAGTTG
>JAUBOC010000181.1:15451072-15463300 GCA_032275365.1 Anablepsoides cearensis | reverse complement strand
ATACTGAGGGCGGCCAGTGAGGTAGTCCAGAATCCACTGGGACATGTGGTGGTCCACTCCAGACAGCTCCAGCTTGTTCCTCAGTAGTCCTGGTTGGATATTGTTGAAAGCACTGGAGAAATCAAAGAACATGATCCTCACAGTGCTTCCAGGCTATGATTCTTTAGCAAATTTTAGGCTAATGAGTTGTTTGTTCACAATTTTTTTTAATTAGCTTTAGATATTTAAGGATGCTTAGTGACATCTGTTAGATGATTATTTTTGAAACAATTTCCAAAAAATCTAAAAACTTAAATTGATTGTGTAAAAATTGTATAAAGTCTAACTTTCTGAAACTTGTACCAACTTTTATTGATGCTGCTAACATAATGTCTGAGTTCTAAAGCTCCAAACAGGGTTAGGTTTTCTCATTTGTTTCACCAAAATCCCATTGATGGCCATTTTAATTTTCTGTTCTTATTTTGCAAATTGTATTTACTTTGTGTGATGTACTCTTGCTAAAAGGAACTTGTTTTGATGTGTAACTTGCATATTTTTTATCAGTGCTGTGAAACAAAACTGAGGACAGTCAGTACACGAAATAAAAGTACTTCAGTCACCTGAAGATAAATCTTTTGATTCTTTAGCAAATTTTAGTGGTTTTAGTTGCGGCTGTGTTGTACGTTTCAGGCTTTTCCTCCAGTCAGACTAGAAGTGACATTCTTCCTACAGTAAAGGTCACCGTCTTGTGACCTTCCATGTCTCTGCTGTAGCTCTCAGCCTCCTTCACCTCCCTCCCTCAGAGGCACAGCGGTGGGCACCTTGTAGCATTTTATAGGAGACGAGTCGCCGCATGAAGCTCAGCCGGGTCACGTCAGAGACGGTGCACCGGGGTCAGCTGCTGAAGGTCATCAGCTGGAGGAGGAGCACTGTTGAACCACAGGGATAATAAGGAGAATGTTGCTTCTGAAACAACCTGTTTATCTCCAATCAGACAGAGCAAAGTGCAAACAGTTTTATAATTTTTCACAGCTTTTAAGAAGAAGAAACAGTTGGATAATGCATTGTGATGAGAGATATAGTAAGTGGCAACAGATAAGAATTTACAATTGAAAGGAGTAAAAGCTTCTGAAATGAAAGGATGAAAACATTACAACACATCACAGTGCAGAGAGTTTAATATAAAACCTGACTTTGATCTAAAACAAAAGAAATTGAAAACTCAAATTTTCTGTCTGGTTGCTCTTGTTTTGCCTCTCTGGTTCTGCAGCATCCTATCTGTTCTGTTTGGAAAACGTCTTTCTTGTTCTGAGGCCTTTTCTTCCATCGACCTTTATGAGATGTGTTGCAGTGAGTGAACTGCTCGTACTTAGCAGCCTGGCAGGAAACTAAATTAGAGCGATTTCCCCTCAATTACACAGTGATTAACGCCGAGTTGGGAAGGGCCAGCTGACCTTCTGACCACGTAACGACTTTAAACCAGATCAATGGATCTGTGAACATCAGGACCAGAGCAGCTGGAACTTCTCTCTTTGTTTCTTATGTGTCTTTTATTTTCTCCTTCTTACACAAACGCCACTTTGTTCATCAGTTGGCCCAAATGCTGAGTCAGCGTTCCGACAGTGAACATAAATATTCTCTGCAGGGTTTCCTCCATACGTTTTTCTTTTTCTTACCCCAGTGAAACTATCATTACATACTGGTGCAAATTAAACATCATACACTAAAACATTTAGAAACGTTTTAACAGCAGAAAACAAGATTTTGGAAATCCAACAAAACAAAAATGTTCACAAAAAAACTTTATTTGTCTTTTTTTGATTTAATATCAGAAACACTGGTTTATTCTCTATTCTGCTTTGAAGCATGAAGTTTTATCTTTAAATCTATCTTTAAAATAAAAATGATCTGAAGTGTCAGGTTTTTCTTTTCAGTTTTGATCTGTTTTTTTATTTATTTATTTATTTTCTGCAATAAGTTCTTTATTGTAAATTATATCCTGTAGTGAGAAACCTCTCTATGAATCACATTACCAGATGGGATCCTAAAAACGTACAAAATTATTTGATGTAAATCAAATGAAGAAAACTTTTAGAAGTGAAAATCTGGAACATTTCAGTAAACGAGGCCTCAGGTGTTCAGTAAATTAGAATTAGTGGGACTGAATGAGCTGGAATAATTAACACAGACAGTTTTATTGTTTATTTTGCTGTTTTACCAGCTGAGACTTTACAAACAAATCTGTTTCTTTAAAATTTTCATTATTTTAGCTGCCAACAATGAAGATAATGACAAAAGTCCAACGATAATTCTCATCGTGCTCATTTTGATTTTATTACCAAATCTATTGTATGACTAAGCAACAGATTCATCACTTTTTACATGAAGTTTTTTCTTGAACAGCTTGAAAGTATTTAAAAAAGTGTCATATTTGATGGCACAAGATCCTCCCTGAAACTATTGTCCTGGTTCTGTGTTTAGAGAAATTGCATCATGACTGGTCCTAACTGATTTTAAGTGAAGATTTTCCAGCTCATTCTACATGCAGTTTTTAGAAAGAATTACTGTAATAACCCTGACGAGCAGATGTTTGTTGGCTCAGCTTCACTTCTCTTCCCATCTTTCATTCAGAGGATAAGTCCTCTGCTGCAACAAACATCAGCTCTGTTTTCCATCCTGATTCCTACACGCAGCTTGGAAAAAACCTTTGATTGTTTGTAGCTTTTAACTTCACCCTCTTTAGCGTCCACGCCCTCTCTGCAGCCATTTGCTGTAATGCCTGCAGCTTTATAAGCTGATGGAATAGCTTTTTGTCTCTCTTTATATTCTGCTGACTGCATGTGTTTTTCCACCAGCTCGGGGCTTTAAGTCGTTCATTCATATTCTCCCGCCCCTTCCTCATATATCATTCCATCTCTCCTGCCAGCTGACTCGCTTACAGGAAGTAGAATAGATGGAGAGCTTCTGCACGGACAGGTGGAGGATCTCTGACAGGATGAGAGGGTCAGGGGGGAAAGGCCCTGTTTGTATTGGGGTCACAGCTGGAGAAGGAGATGGAAACATCTCTGGATGAAGAGGGGAACTCATCAGATCTGTTTTCCTGGATGCAGCTCCACTTGCATCGACCCTCCTAATGTTTCCACTCGCTTTATGTTTTATTACTTTTCTGAGCAGAGGCAGAGATAATAATAATCACTGTCATGTCAACAAAGTTTAATCCTGTTTTCTGTCTTGGGAAACTTGCAATTATGTTGCAAGATTGTTGTTGTGTCCAAATCTAATCCAGTTCATCCTTTTCATTCATTCATGGAGCCATTTGACCCTGAAGAACAGCAGAGGGTCTCCACCTAACTGGCACCATCCATCATTTTTCCCATGCTGTCTGCAGCTTTTGTCCGTACGCCTGGCAGATCCTCGGCGGCAGCAGATGGACACGTTGGCACCCTCAGCCACTAAGACAAAAAAAAAAAAAAAAAAGAACAACAGCAGCTCCATGGGAAAAGGGGATTTTCTGACTGGACATGGAGCTGCCCCAATTTCCTGAGCTTTATTTATAGGAACAAAAGTGGACTGAGTGTGTAACTGTGCTAATTGTCTTTCTGATTTCAGACAGAAAAAAAAAAAAAAAAAACGACGCATGGAGTTCAGTTTGTGTGATTTTTATCAGGTTCTTATCAGCCAGAGGTCAGACCTGGGTCTCTCTGTGAACAAAAAAAGCAGTAAAAGCTCCCAACAATAAGAAGAAAAGGGATTAAGTTGCTCCAAGGGGGAAGTCAAAGTCACAAAATGTAAATGCAGAGATAATCTGGACAAATTTAACTGCTCGACACCGACTCTGGCAAATATTTGAGACTCACAATGTGTCATTTTTTTATCACCTGGCATTTTCATTTTGCACGCAATCAAGCACTGACATTTTCATCCCACTTCTCTCTTCTTTTTTTTGTTTTAGAGCAGAAGATGAATCCAGTTTAATTAAATTAAGAATTCAGAATGCAACAAAGCAAACAGGTGCTGCTGGAGACAAATGTTATATAAACGATACATGAAGTTATTTTAATTTAAGATGTGAAGATGTGAAGAACAGAAAAGTTATGCAGCCACAATAAAACTCCAGCTTATTTTTCTGTAAAGCAGCAAACATGTTTCTGAGAAAAGTCACAGAGCAGGACTAAACCCAAGATCTACTTCAGTTCTGGACCGAAAGATGAAGGGGAGAGAGGAGTCTGGACATATGATGTATGTCTAATGGTTGATATATATTCACTTAAGATTCCTGTCTCAGTTCAATCTAATCCTTAAACAATACAATCCAGTTTGTAAAAAGTTGTTTATTTAAGGAAACCAGTGAATAACACACAGACTATTCACTTCTATATCATCATCCTCCACCCTGAGTGGGCAGCAGGGGACAGGAAGAAACCTCCTGCAGAACCAGGCAGGCTCAGGACGGGCAGCCATCTGCCTCCATCGACTGCAGGTGGAACAGATGAACACGGTTAAAGAGGAGGAAAACCCGGAAACAAAACTAACGAAGCAAATTTTATTTAGAATAAGTCAACAGACA
The DNA here is from genome assembly GCA_032275365.1 of Anablepsoides cearensis. Lineage (NCBI taxonomy): Eukaryota > Metazoa > Chordata > Actinopteri > Cyprinodontiformes > Rivulidae > Anablepsoides > Anablepsoides cearensis. The sequence goes on along the minus strand of JAUBOC010000181.1, from coordinate 15,458,754 downwards.
AATTCTTAAAATTCACTATTCTGTTTTCTTTAGCTTAATATTTTGTTAGAATGAACCGAGCAGATTATTTGTTTTTAGACTATAAAATAAGATGATTAGTTACATCAATTACAACAAACATTTAACCTTAAATACATCAACTTTTCACTGTTAGCCTAACGTCTCAGAGTTAAACATCCCATAAGTGTGGCGGTCAACAGGATACTGTTTAGCTGGAGTCTCTGCACATAAAGGTCTATAAAGAATATGGAAATGTGTGTTAAAGAGCAACACTGGAGGCTTTCTGGCAACGATTCCAAAGCAGCTTTGGCTCCTTTAACGGCTGTTCAGGAAGCATCAAACTCACTGCAAGATGAGTCAATAAATGTGACTCACAGGTTACTGAGGGGTCACAGTGTCCAATCCCCGTCACAACAAGACACATTTTTGCACAGAATCCAATCAGCTGCTTCAAAGACCAGCATAAAGTCCCCTTAGAATAAATCAACAGTCTAATTGCACTGTGCCAGCAAACATGCGTCAGAAGCAACTATTTGCTTCTTTCTTTCTATTTGGTTTCTGTTTCATTCTGGTGTTTGTTAGGATTTGCTCCGGAGCTGCAGCCTCACGCATGAATACAAAGAATAATAATAATGAAAAAACAAAAAGAAGAAAGGAGTAATCTTAGAACAGCTTGGGGTAAAGCGTTCCCCATTCTGCAGGAAACAAATGAAAAAAACATCAGGTAGTTCTGAACTGAAGGAGTGTGAAATTGAGCGGGGTAATTGTTTCGAGCCTCTAAAGGATACAAACGGAGGGGCTTTTGAGTGTAAAGTTCCTTTTTTTTCTTTTTTTTAGAAAAGGAAACATTCAGATGTGTGTTTCGGGGGGTTTTAGAGCAGCTGCAGGGAGAGGCAGACTGACTGAAACATAAATTAGCCTTAATCGGGGCGCAGGAGATAAAAGTGTGTAAAACAGAAGATCATTATCATCATCATAACCAGAGAGTGACATTTAATAATCGTGTTATCTTGTCACAACAAGACCAGACAATCCCTGGGCTCGTTATTACCCAGAAGTCATTGCCTCGCTCATCTGAATCTCTTAACTCAGATATGAGTCTGTGATGACTCCTGGTGTAGTTTTTTTTAAATATATTCACCAGTGTTATGTAACCTTTATCATCATACCTTTGGTTACACAATGATGAACTGAAGCTAAAGTGATCCAGAGAATTAAAAGTTGAGCCCAGTGGAGCGTTGAGAGTCACACTCATCTGTCTCCTCACCTTTATCAGTTCCCTGACATGACCGAATGTGCTCAGTGTGTGTTATCATTCCTGGCACTGCTCATGTGAGTGTGAGAAGAAACAAACCAAACAAATAAAAAAATAATGAAATAATAAAATAGAGCAGTAACCCTGAGTGTATTAGATAAAAGAGGAGGATGTAGAGGACGAAAAGGGAGCACAATAAAAGGGATGGTCCACAGAGAGTGAGGTGAAGAGAGAAGGGAGGGAACAGAGGAGGAGGAAGATGGGAGGGAGGCAGAAAAGAAGGGTGATGTCACCTCTAATAGGCAGCCAATGGGAGTCAGGGAAGGAGGGAGCGAGCGCGGCCGAAGGAGGGTGTGTTTTTCTATCACTGCAGCATCAGCAGAGAGGAGAGGGGCACAATCAATTTCACACAGAAGAGGAAGAAAAAAAAGGGCACAAGTGGAAGAGAGGAAGGAGGGGAAAAAAAGGGACGCAGGGAGGTTCCACAGGAGAGGAGGCTCACCGTGGAGGTAAGAGGGTGAATTTTTATTTTTTGAATAGGGAGATGGACAGTTTGTTATTATGTGAACAGAGAGGTGAGCAGTGTTTAATTAGGCTGTTAAAGGTGGAGGTGGATGATTACGGCATCTCACCTTTACCTCGTTTTCTGTCAGAGAAAACGACACTGAAATCACTTTAATTAGCAAACACCTTGCTTTTCAGCTGTATTACTGTAGCAGATTATTATTATATTATAACACACCTAAATGATGAATGCAGATTGTATGAACAGGAGAAAAAAAGTAATGGTCTTAAATGAGAGATCAGATTACTAAATGTCACAGATAAACTAAACACCTTCAGGGAAAACGTTTGGTTCTTATTGTTGGATTTTAGACTCAGCGCTCCGTGCTCTGCATGCAACAGGGTCTCATCTGACATTAATCTTAAATAAACAGCAGAAATGTTCCTGAATGCTTTAATTCTCACTATTTCTGCGTGAAACTGCCTCATGTTTACTTCTCTGATGGATAAAGTTGGGATGTGAAACATTTCTATGCACTGATTTACTTTTCACATGTTTGCAACATGTGCAATCTTTGCAAAACTGGAAACAATGTTCAGTTTCGGGTGCTTTTCCAAGCCTCTGCATCCGTCCTGCTGTTTGATTATGATTTACAATTTTCCTCCTCCCCTCCCCCAGCTAATGGCTCAGAGGGGTTAATGTTAAGTACAGCCCATGATTGCGGCGAGGAATTTCACTGATGCAGAGGATGAAACTCATGGTCAACACACTGAGTGCTCCTGCATCTGCAGAGGGTCTGTTTTCAGGACAACAGTAATCTAAACTTTTATTTTTTCCATTTAGAAGACTGGGAAGAAGAAGAATAAAAGAAAGATTGATTCAGATATCAACAGGAGACTGAGAGCGAGAGAGCCACTAGTCCTACAAAGATCAGTACTTAACAGACAATCAGAGGCCAGACTCAAGATGACAGACAACCTTTAAAGGGAGGAGGGTTTATTATGCAGAATGCAAAATTCCCTCATCAAACAAACCCAGAGTTTTGCTTTGACTCATTCATGTATGTTTGAGAAATCCTTGAATCTCCTGGTAGCCATCTGGAGCTGCCTAAACACGTGCTGCTACAAAGCTCCACCCATTTGTACAAAGCTCCTCCCTTAGTCTGCAGCAAAGCTCCCGCCCCACGGAGCACCCCTCCCCCAAACATAGATGTGCTGAAGTGGTAATGTCAGAAACGGGAGGTTCTTAAAGAGGCAGAGGCCAATTTCAAGGTGTTTGGATACGATATGATGAAAAATCGAATATATTTTTGACATAATAGTAAAATAGTTACTTGATTGTTGTATAAAATTGAAGTATGTGCCTGGAAAGTACATATGTGTAAACTGTATCTGGACAGTAAGTAAACAAACTTTTGTCTCAGAAGTCACTACTTTTCCCTCTTATAGCTGAAGACACATACGTTAGAAACTGAACTCAGGTGTGTCTGACCTAAACAGCTTTATTTCCTGGTATCGTGTATTTCTCAGCTTCCATTAAAATAAAAACATATCCACACAAACACATGTCCTGCAACACATATCCTTTACCTTAAACTTCCAAACCCTCCAAAAGTGCTGGGGCTAAATATGTGGCCTGATTCCTGATTGTCCAATCTGATGAAGACTAACTGGCTGCTGCTGCTACTTCAGAGTGGAAACAGGGCGGGGCAGCTCCCAGCAGACGGAGGTGTTCTGGAGAAGCAGCCTCTCTCACCTGGCTGTATGCCACACAGATGCTAGAAAACGTACCTTTTGGTTCTGAACTGAACTGAAAGCGTCGGTTTACGTTGCGAAGTGGTGAACCCTCCCTTCGCTGCTTCTCCTCTTCCTCCGTGCCTGCAGCATGTCCCAGGTGAACCCCTGGAAACGGTGGGGGAATCTCTGAGCCTGACAATGACTTGTTCCCATCTGTGCAACATCCATAAAACCCGCGGCAGACAATGGATGAAGATGCAGCTGCAGCTCAGAAGGATGGGATGGAGTGAATGAGTCTGTGTTTATGGATCCTCTGTGAGGCAGCAATGCTCCTGGGACCCACTGCTGGTCACATTATCATACTATTTAATGCTGCAGGGTTTTTTTTTTGTTTGTTTGTGTGTGTGTGTGGCAGTCACAGGAGCTGCTGCAGTGATTCTGTTGTCAAGAGTAGCAAAACCTGGTAGCCCCTTGCTACAGTATGGTGCAGACTCTGACGCTGAAGGTTTAATTGAGCTGTTCCGTCAGAGAGATGGATGGAAACTAGAGATTTATGCGAGGAGAGAAGAAGAGGCAGGGATCAGCAACAGAAAGACGAGGGAGGAGGCTGTAAGCAGCATAATAAAAGGAAGAAGGAGAATAATGTGGATTTCCTTTTCAAAAAAAAGGCAAAGGATTTTGCATTTTTAATGTCTGATCGCTCCAATAAGTATTGATGGGAGTAGCTGGAGGGTAATTACCAGCTTGGTCTTGAGGGAAAATGGGCCGTAGCTGAAATATTTATGTTAATGAAGTTAAAGATAATCTAAAAATATAGATTTCTGTTCATGATTAATACAGATTGAGTCTGATTACAACTCTTGCTGATACTGAGCTCAGGTAAAGACATGTTGCTAAATGCTGCCCAGTCCTGTTTTGAAGTGAGGAGCTGCTGCAGATCAGCAGATGTTGGTCGTTCGCTCCTTGGCCACCTGTCATAGCCACAGGTCATCCTGTTCATCAAACGCAGCTCCAGGAAAACACACACACACACACACACACACACACACACACACACACACACACACACACACACACACACACACACACACACGTGTAGCACCCATCGTCTGGCGCACAGACAGCGGCTCTGCAGAGATGCTGCACCAAACGAACGCTGCCTCGCTGCTCTGATTAAGCGCCTGCTCCTGATCAAAACCAGCACTCGGCACTTCCCTGAGCATCAATCCACTGAAGCAGCAGGCGGGTAAAACAAAGGTTAATGGAGGAGAATCGTCTCTTTGACTCAAGTGTCAACAACGACGCCTTCATGTTTGCTTTTGGTTAAACTCCCCTTTGAGGCTGATCCTTGTAAAAGTTGCAAACTCACGGATTCAAAGGCGCCAGTTATCTTTCAGCTTGTGTCTGTTTGAAGTCATGCACATGGGTGTGTGTGTGTGTGTGTGTGTGTGTGTGTGTGTGTGTGTGTGTGTGTGTGTGTGTGTGTGTGTGTGTGTGTGTGCACACAGCGCAGCATTAGGATCCTGTGCACCTTCAGCATGCTGTCAACATGACGCCTGCCTGCCCCCCTCCTCCTCCTCCTCCCCACCCAGCCACCTCCCTCCCTCTTCATCAGGCTGCAGCTCAGCTGTTTGATTTGGCCTGTGCAGACGGGAGTCGGCCCGGTGGGTGTCAAGTAGGGGATCATGTCGACATGCTGTCAGAGTTTGGTGGAGAATACTTTCCGGTGATTTAGGGGAGCTAAGGGTCAGATAGATTGACAGGCCAGCCATGGCTAAGTGATTATAGAGAATAGGAAAGGAGGGAAGGAAGCCAGTGGGAGGGAGGATTTGAATTTGAAAAGGTGAGATGAAGCAGAGCAGGATATCATGGAGACGGAAAATAAAGTCTGAATTAATCCCCCCCCCCCCCTTAAATAGACAGAGCAAACATTTTACCCTAGGTTATTTTTTCTTTCCCTAGTCCTCCTGCCATGAAGCTGTTTAATTTCTCCAGTCATATCAGTATTCATGCAGTGGACAAAAAAAAGGAAGTCTTAATCAAAATAATGGGTTGTATTAGCCGTCCTGGAAGGAGGGTTGCAGACAAAGACTTGTAAATTCAACCCTGTTAGACAACCGAGCCTGCGATGTGGAATGGGTCTCAAACAGAGGCGTCACGTATGGAAATGAATTTAATTTGGCAGAGTGAATTACCTTATTACAGCTTTCAGTGTGATGGTATGAGAGGGAAGAGAAGTGCAGGATTCCTATGGGCATAAAACAAGATATGGGCAGTCAAAAGTGAAATAAGCCAGGAAACCGGCAGAGAAATTAATTACTGTCCAAATCAATATCAAAACTGGAGGCCAGGGATATTAAAAACGGGGGGTTTTAACAGGAAATATAAAAAAACAAAGCATATTATCTGTTCATTTATTGGTGCCCTTCAATTTGATCTTAACTGAGAAGCAGCACAACAATAAAGCTACAGACTGAATATGAATTATGGAGGATGTGAAGTCCTTTGTCCGTCATTCTGTCTGACCCTTTGACTCTTTCATCATATTTTATTAGTTTCTGGGAAAATAACATCTTTGTTTCAGGGAATTTCCTGCAGCCTTACCACTTTTCATCCACAGTCAGCTTTATAGAGACTCTATTGTCCACAACAGAGACCATAATTAGACCAAACCCTTTCTCTGTCGCCCAACTCACTATTGACAGTCAAAGATCCTTCTCTTTATGTCAACGCATGAATCATCATTCACTGTTGATGGATGAATAAAGGCAATTAAAATGTTGTTGAGTACGGTTTTCGCCTTTCGTCCCTGAAACATTTTTTGTCCAGCGGTGGTGTTGCTCAGAACCCATTTAGTCAAATGGTTTGTGAACGTTTTTAATTTTGTTGGGATATTTATCTCGGCTGCGGCTTCGCAGGAAATTAATAATGATTTCATGTTTGGTTCAGAACATTTCAGCTTTAAGTAATTGGTCATTTGAGATGTGAAAGAAGGAGCCAAAATGATTTGGGAAATGTTTCAAACACAAGTCAGAGGAAATAAACGAGCTGGAAGCCTCTGAATTAGTCCATTGGTTTTTAAAAAATGAAAGATAGGGAAACTAAATCAGGACTGAAACAAACCCAAATTCTTCCTAAATCCTGAAATATTATACTAATGTGTTAAAACTAGTGTTAAAATATTTTTAAATGATGAAACTTTGCCCTAATTTGCTAATTAAAAGCGACTGCATTTTTGTTTGTATTTTGTTTTGTTACTTTATTGCAATTCTTTGCCACTCCCACCTGTTCCCTGTCCAATTAAGCTCAATTATTTCCAATCTTCTCATAGACCTTTACACTGAGCTCTACATGTTGGTCTGCACATCTGGATCCACCTCTGCAAACTGTGCCAATATTTCAAACACAAAGCTTGTGGGCTTTTGGTTTATTAATGTAGTTTTGTGCTCTCATTCAGTTTAGATCCTAGTTTGTGTTTTATTTCCTTGAGTTAATCTCTGTGTTCCTGTGCCACCTCCCCTTCTATTCTCTCAGTCAGTCTGCCACGCCCACTTCACCTGTTTCTCCTTTGGTTGTTAGCCCCAGCTGCAGTCAATCAGTCACTTACCCTCAGCTTCATATTCTGTTTCCACTCTTCATATCGTTTCTGGTAGAGAGTTAGTAGAGAGTAAGGCATAAAAAATGGATGCAAATGAGTTTTTTTAAATGTATCCAAAGGTACATTATAAAAGCTATAAATCATAATTTGGAAAAGGTTATTTATATTTCTATAAGAATAAACATTGACAGAAATTGGTCGTTGGCTCTGACCAAGTTTTGAATTCAGGACTCTTTGTGTAAACTGTGTTTGACAGCTCTGCTTTTTGTAGAAATGTCTCACAATTAATTATTATTGATATAGACCCATGTTCCTCTGCACCACCAAGTACATTTCTTGTTTCTCTTTCTGAGAGCTGGCAAGCTCGTTTACAAGCTAATAGCTAGTTTGAACATAAGACTGAAAGCCTTTTTTGGGAACTTTTTAAACCCAAACATCTAAATAATTTAGTGTCATTTAATCTCTTTATTTAGTGACATCGACTCTTTGACTTTGTGACTCCTGACTGTGCCACAGCTCCATCCTTTCAGTACATTTCACAGAGTGTTTTATTAAAGCAACATCACAGCATTTGTTTACTAATTTATT
>JAUBOC010000181.1:15412691-15431419 GCA_032275365.1 Anablepsoides cearensis | reverse complement strand
TTCTTTCTTTCTTTCTTTCTATCTATCTATCTATCTATCTATCTATCTATCTATCTATCTATCTATCTATCTATCTAATCATTTTTTTTCTCTTTTCCTTCCCTCTGGTCATACGGTGGATGTGCAGACCACATAGGTGATCGTAAGTGCTTTTAACTTTATTGATGTTTGTCTTATTTTAATGAAGGTACCACAGCTCATTGTAAACACTTTTATTATGCCAGAGTTTTTTTATTTATTTTATTTTCTCCCCCTCATCCAGCCAATATGAAAATCCTTTCTGCACTGCAGTGCTCTAAAATAAATCTGGCATTAGTGTGCATTAGCTGTGTTACGCCACTTTGTGTATCCGTGTGTGTGTGTGTGTGTGTGTGTGTTATGAACATGGGCGGGGCGTTTTGCCTCTTGACTCCCAGAAGCAGACGTCTCTGGAGCAGAGAAGAGAAAGTTTGAAGGAGACAGCGGGGCTGTCAGATCAAAGACGAGAGGAAATAAAGAGGAGTTAAAGCACTATAAGCACCAGCTCCTCTTCTCTTCCTTTGCCAATAATGGAGTCGTGCTCACAGCCTAAACTTCAATTTGATCAGCTGGGGGAAATGGGCTTATTTCCTCTATAAATTGTATTTTTTCCCCCTCTTGAATTCCTTTACTCTCTCTATCAGTCCTGCTGAATCCACTCCATGTTTGTTTTATTTCTTCATCGTCTCATCTTTTTCTTTTTCTGCGCTCTGCATGAGCTCTCCCCTGGCTGCACTTTCATCCATCGTCCCTGTCTGCTCAGTTCTCCATCTTCAGAGCGGTTTCTCCATCCCCTGCACCCCCCCCCCCCCACCCCCACATTTCCCTGGTTTGCGCATTGATAATGACTCAATGCCTGTCTGTCTTTTTCCTTTAAATCAGATTACCTCCAAGTAATAAGCTGTGACCTGCAGTTCACTGAGGACTGCCTGCGCATAGTAACGTTTTAATACTTTATTTATTTTAAAAATTAAAAAGGTGCTGGTTCACAACACATTCAGTCCTTTGTGAATATGTTGTTGTGACTTTCTCCCATAGACAGAAATGAAAGATGTTTTTTCCTCTGGCTGTCATTACATTTTTTTTCTTTAGTTTTTTTTTTCAGACTTTTCCCTCACTTAGTCTCTCAGGGAGTTCTGTGCCAGATATCTTTTCTTTACATGAACCCTCTGTCTTGCATTGTCAAGTTCATCTCTTTTCAACCCTTTCTCCCTCTGCTCTGCTCTATTCTCTGGCCTATCTTTCGTCTCTCTGTCTGTGGAGTCTTTTTATGTGTTTGACTGAATATACTGTACTTACAGCAGCTGTCGAAGTGGGAATGTGCCATATTTCAGTGTTTTCTCTGCTGTTTGTTAGATCTTTAAATCACATATTTGTTAGTTTTAGATCACAGATCTGACTAACCTAGCATCCCAGGACACCCTTGTAAATTGAATTTATTCTCAATGAGTTTGTCTTGGTGAAAAAAGGAATTAACAAAAGCTCTAGAGGAAGTTCTTTTGACAGATAAACATTTACTGTAATATCTTATCTGTTCTGAGCTTTAAATGGCTTCAGTTTTGACTTGATTGCTGAGTTACTGTAACAACTGCGAGGCCAAGAACAAGGAGTACAGATGCTATTAGTTCATCAGTTTGATCAATATCTCCAACTGAGGTCATTCAAAGAGCTATCTACAACACATAAGTTGTTAAATGCTCAAAAACATTTCACAGTGTCTCAAATTTAAAAGATCTAAACCAGTGGTTCTTAACCTTTTTTGAGGTACCAAACCCACCAGTTTCATATGCGCATTCACTGAACCCTTCTTTAGTGATAAAAAAATAGATTTTTTTTCCAAACTCAAGATATAGGTATATGTTTTTTTACTGGTGCACAAAATGAGCCGTGAATGAACATCACCTTGCACAAACAACAAAACCAACACAGTGTATGAACTCATAAATTACGGTATTGCTTTATTTTGGCCCCAAAAAAATATTTCGGCCCAATAAAAAATTTCAGGCCCCCCCAAATTTTTTTTTTTACTATTTTACTAATTAAAAATAAATTAAAATTTTTTGAAGAATTTAACATTTTTTAATAACTTATTTTTTTTTTCATTTTAAAGTTAATTTGTTTTTTGCCATTTTGAATCCACAAAATACTTTTTTGAGGCTGGAATAAAGCATTTCTCAAATTAGCAACTTCGTATAATGGTGTGATGCTCAACTTGGCATTGCATATCATGCAGATACAACGCTGACTCCCATCCCATTCTGTGATACACGTGAATCCATATGTCGTACATATTTGTCTGACCACTTCCTTTTTTTGCTCGACATATAGTATGGATTAAAATATAAAGAAAGAAACCACACGACAAACAACTACGACAGCGGTTGACTACTGCGCGCACTAAATTCCCAGCAGCAATGATTGACCAAGCAATGTAACATGATCCTCTTCAGCAACTGATGGCCATCGGGGCGTGTCATCACAACTTTACACAAGTGTGTTTTCACCTCCTTGGCAGAGGCTCCCCTGGGGTTCGATAGAACCCAGGTTAAGAACCACTGATCTAAACTATTCCTTTAGGTTTCTCACAGCAGCATAGCTGTTTGTTATACAGTGTTGTGATTTATAGTATTTGTATTGGTTAAGAATTATAGTATTATAAATTGTACAGGCAGGTGAATTCAACAGGGTGTGCATGAGGTCCTATGGTGAAACTAATTTATCTTTAGTGCATTTTTTGTCAGTGTCACGGATCTCTGATTGTGTTGCGCCTCTCTTTTTGATCCACACAGACAAGAAGCCTCCTGAGATCACCAAACAGCCGGAGTCTGCCACCGTCTTCAGCCCCGAGGACTTCTCTCTGAGCTGCGCAGCGTCTGGCAACCCTCTGCCCATGTTAGTCGGCACATACACATCCACACAAACAGAAGGAACACAGAGAGTCTGCGTCTGAGGTTAAACTATGTTAATCTAAGAGCAGCCTAACTTATATTTTCCGACAACTGAGAACAGTGACCTTGTCTCTCCTTGTTCAGCTGACATCTACATATTAGTATTACACGAGAGCGCAGCTTCTCACCAGTCAGAGTTCTTGTTTCAACAGGGGGATAAATGTCATTAAGCCCTCGGGCAATCTTCCTTTTCTGAGTGTCTTAGCTCCTCTGAAGTGGAAAACTGCTCCGATTGCTGAGGAAAAGATGAACATCGCAATTACACAGCACAAGCTTCTGAGTCCCACTGGGGGATCTCATGTAAATTTTACCACAATCCATTTGTGCCCACAAATTCAGTGACATCTTGTGAATTACAGACTCTTCCCAGATGCACAAAAACAATTGTGTGTGTTTGATGTTGAAATAATGTATCTTACTGTGTTTTGTCTTTGTTTTTTTTTTCTTGAAGTTTTCGATGGACCAAGGATGGGGAGGAGTTTGACCCAGGCACTGACCCAGAGCTGAAGGTTTTGGAGAAATTAGGCTCATTTGAATTCTCCGTTGTCGGTGACAGTATGGAGACCCTGAAGCAGTACCAAGGCAAATACGTCTGCTATGCATCCAATGAGCTGGGGACAGCTGTGTCTAATGAGGCCATAGTCGGGACTGACGGTAAGGGATGACTCGTAAAAAAACAACCGACCACCTGCTCAGACAGATTAATATGCTCAGAGCACATTTTTACCATTAAACCTAAACATATTCAGCTATTTTTATTCATTAGAAAAAATAAACGTTTTGAAATGATACCAATCTTGTCAAATATTAAGGGGGCAAACAAGGAAGACGGGAGCTAATGGTTTTGCTCGTGTGTGTGTAACAGTTTTTTTTTGTTACCTTTTTAGAAACTTTTCTGGTATAAACACCTACATTGTTAGAACCAGTAGGTCTTTTGGGGACCAAAGACCAGTCCTTATATGGTGGAAGGCCAATGTAGGGTTAGGCTGCAAAAATGACTGGAAATAAATGGAAGGTCTACCGTAAATTTATAAGAGCCTGTGCAATAGGCATATTGCAAAAAAAAAAAAAAAAAAAACTTGTAAACTGCAATAAATGGCTGGTTCAAATGTTTGCATGTATGTGTTTTGTCAGAATCAGTCTGATACAATCCACATTCAATCACAACCACTTGGTCAGTGAAGAAATTGTTGGGCAACTGCAATGAGAGAATTTGCATTTGGATTGAATTTATTATATCTTTAATTTAAAATTCTTTAACTTATTTTCAGATGTTTCTATTATTTATTTTTAAAAACTTGATAGTAAAGGCAGTTTTTCTGTATTTAAAGCATCAGAAACTGTTTTATGGGACGGTGTTTTAAAGTCATTAAGAAACTGTATTGCATTTAGTTTGTTGTTTCACTGCTAATACAGCAGTTGTGTCTAGTTGTATTGTTTAAAATTAAACCAAGAGCAGAAACAGTTTGACACTGGATACTTAACTATATGTTCATGTGTTTTCTTAATATCGTGCAGCCCTAGAATACACGCTCCTAATACAAACTAGAGTAATCACTAGATGTGTTTTTACAACTAAATAACTTTAAAAGTCAGTTAAATTCAAGCTGGTTGACACAGATAATCAACAATGACCAGGACAAAAAGGGCTGTAACTCAGTCAGTTTTACAGATGTTGAGATAAAACTTGATGTGGTTGATTAATATTTTGTAATTCAGAGGCCTTCAAAGATCAAACGACACTTTTTTCTTTTTCAGTCTGTCAGAAGTCAAAGTTGTGAACGTAATGCAATAACTCCATAATCAGTGGTTGCGCATGACTACAAGCCCTGAGCAAAAAGTAAAGAGCACGTCTGATTATCCATCCACCTGTGACTGGCTCTCTCCTGAGCGACCTCCTTCCCTCACAGTTTCCCTGACAACCGTTTCCGCAGTAACACTCTTGAGTTGATGTCATGTGAAGCGCTCTTCAGTGGATCCTGTGGGGTTATCAACAATGGGAGGGAGGGAGGGAGGGAACGCACGCATGACTCATATCGCGTCTTCCCACTTCTGCAAGACAAAAGACATCTTCGTCTGTGTGTTGAAGGCGACGCGTGATGAGGGTCGCCTCAGGAAATCTCTGTTTGTGTTTGCTTAGCACCTTTTTTACCCCCCTTACCTGTTGTTTACCTCTGTGCAGTCCCCCCTTCCCAGCAGAAAGAAAAAAAAGTTACCATGAAAGCTGATGAGGGAAACAGTATTGTCCTGAAGTGTAACCCCCCACAGAGCTCCATGGAGCCCGTCATTCACTGGATGGATGAGAGTGAGTTCATTAGTTCTGCTTCTATTTCCTCTTTCTTTCATAAAATTGACAATTTTACTCTTTTTGTTGTGCACTTTTATCACATTAGAGAGACAGAAAAAAGAGAGAAGCATATATTTAAATAAGGATCTTAAAAGGAACCAAAACTAAGTCCAATATCTTTCTGCTTATCCTCTTAGTCGTGCATGACTTGATAAGAACAAAGACAGACATATTACAGATATGTGTAACTCCTCTTCTGTTCCTTTCTTCTTTTTTTTTCCAGAGCTACGCCATATCCAGCTCAACAAAAGGGTGGTGGTGGGGAAGGATGGCAACCTGTACTTTGCTTATCTGACAGTTGAAGACAGCAGGGACGACTACACCTGTAACGTCCAGTACCTGGCAACACGGACAATCCTGGCAAAAGAAGCCATCACCCTGAGGGTCAACCCCTGTGAGTTCTGTTCTGGATCATATGAAGCAGAACCAACCCAGCAAACCTGAGCTGAGGCACCGAAACCTTATGTCTTTTGATTCGGTTCACAATGCTTTTATTTATGATTCAAAATATAAGTAACTTGTACAACAAGTCAACTGGATTGTTCTGAAAAAGCAGAAGAACATTCAGTCGTGTAATCATCGGGATGCGTTGATCCTTCACTTTTTAAGTAATTATTAACTTATTTGGCATTCCTCTATTTGTGGAAAATTAGCCAATTTGTTGATAAATTGTTGTGTGGTAACTTCATTGGGTTTAATTTATTATTATTTAGCTACATGCTGAGCTTTAATTATTTAATTTAATCAATTTGACTCTGAACCATGAAGATTCAATATTAAATTTTATTGTAGAGTAGACTTACTGAGTTTAATTAAAAACTAAATCTAATAAACATTTTTTTTAATCTGGACAAAAACTTTTTTTTATTACTGTGAGATTTATACCTACGTTATCCATGTTGTAGACATAAACACACTTTTTGTCTTTAAATATATTAATGATAAATTTGCTTGTTTGAGACTTTGTAAAAGATTGTTTTAGTATTTTATGTAGGTTGTGACCAGTGGTGGGCAGCACTAATCTAAAAATTAGTTCCACTAGCCCTAAATCACTAACTTAAATATTTAGGTCCCCTGATTCTAAAGCACTAACGCACTGAAAGTTTTAGCAAAAGTTAATTCTAAAGCACTAAAAATAACCCAGTCAACCCATGAACATTCTTCAACAGACAGCATGAGTCACATATTGTATTACCATGTTGCTCTCTTAAGAATTATCATTGACATTCAACAGCTGTATTTGAGTTCATATATTGTCAATATGTTGTCACCTGGTGGATAAGTGACACATTATGAACAAAATGTGTGACAGTTTTCAACTTCATCTGTTAACATTAAGATTGCTCAATAACATTTATAGACCTCGGTTAGTGCTTCTAAATTTAGCCTATAAATTTAGCAAGTGCCAATCCACTAATAAATTCTAAAATTAGCAAAAGTTCTAAAGCACTAATCAGAAAATGAGTTCCCCTATTAGTGCTTTATTGCTTTAGGGGAACTGTGCCCACCCCTGGTTGTCACAAAAAAGGACAGTTCCCTCTGCAGACTTGAAAATTTGCTCCCAACTGAAAATTCAAGAGTATCTACAATATCTATGGCTCGGTCCTCAACATCCGGGTGGACGTGCCCCTATTCTCTCTTTTTTTTTTAGTGCATTTATCAAACCTTTGTGTGAAAGGAGTGTGATTTTAAGTTAATAAAAGCATGGTATTTGTTGAATCCCACTGAGTCACGATGGTCAAACCAAAGTGAACTCCTCACCATGTGGCGGCATGTTGTGCTGACCAAAGCAGTGACCGAATCCAGAGGACACCCCACAGTCAGCAGGGAGTCCACCATCACATCAGTCTAGTTGTAATAATATGCAGCTCACACTGAGAGGCTGCAGCGAGCATCTGTGGCTCAACCAGAGGTCAGAAAAATGAACACGTGTTAACACGAGACCCAAATCTGTTTGTCTCGTAAGGGAGGTATGGTTGTCTCTACTTCCACTCCCTGCATCCATATATAGGCGTGTCAGAGCAAAGTAGCTGCTGTGTCAGCAGCACAGCCATCTGAAAATTACCCATCCATATGTATGAGTCTGAGTGCATTTCTGCCCCTCTTTGTCCAGCCAATTCAGTACTGCGGAACCGGAGACCGAGCATGATGAGACCTACTGGAACCAACAGCACGTACCACGCCCTCCGGGACCAGACCATAGAGCTTGAGTGCATCGTCCAGGGCCAGTGAGTGTCTGTCTGTGCATACGTGCGCACCTCTGCCGTCACTAAGCAGATGAATAAAGCTGCTCTTTCAAAACCAATCTCTACTGCCCCACATCGTCTCAATTTTCTCTCCTGCCACCGTTTTTCTTTCTTCCTTCCCTAACTCGTCCTGCTTCTTTTCCTCCTCTCTGTTGCATGTCTGCCTTTTTCCATCCACACCAATCCTCACTCTCCTCATCTTCAGCCCAACTCCTGAGATTACGTGGGTAAAGAAGAACGGTGAGCTGTTGGAGTCCCGCGCCAAGAAAGAAATGTTTGGCCGCCGCCTGCGCCTCAGTAACATCACAGAAAGTGACAGCGGGGATTACCAGTGCATAGCTCAGAACACCCAGGGGAAGGCCATACACACATACAGTGTGACAGTGGAAGGTACGGTGCTCCTTCCTTTATTTCTAACCTCAAATACACAGAAACAGAAATTTAAAACACTTTAATGTAGCATGTGTAACACGATGTTAAAAGCCACACAGCTTTGTAGTTTCTGCTGCATATTAAGCTGCTTTATGAATGTAAATAGCAAGTAAATTATGAATGAAGATGTCTTGTCGTCTTATTAATATTATTAGATTATTAATAGAAGATTTATGCAGAACAGTAAAACTAATGAAGTATCTTTCTATCTGCTAAAGATTACAAAGCCAATTAATGTCTCATAAAAGCTTGATAGATTTTATTTGCTCAACTCTTTGAGCCTTCCTTTGTGCAGTAGGCCTCGTCAGGAACGTTTAAAACCTGGCCTCACTTCTTGTTCTTCTTCATTTCTATTTTTTGGGCTTTTCTGGTTTAATTTAGTGCCATATTTTGTTCTTTGCAGCTGCTCCTTATTGGAAAAAGGTGCCAGAGAGTCAGATTTATGCCCCGGGTGAGACAGTCAAACTAGACTGTGAAGCGAAGGGTACCCCCTCTCCCACGATGACCTGGACCATTAACGGAACCCCCCTGTCAGGTTAGAGCACAAACCCAGCTGCATTCCTTTTTACACAAACATCTTTGGACACTTTAGACGTGCTAAGAGAGTGGAAATCTTAAACAGCGACTGATAAGGACCCCAGACGAGTCGTGACAGCAGACGGATCACTGATCCTGGGTGAAGTCATCTTTGGAGACACCGCCATCTACCAGTGCCAGGCCTCCAACAAACATGGAACCATCCTCACCAACACATATGTATACGTCATCGGTGAGCATTTATTTCCCACACACCACTTTAACTGTATTCTCTCTGTGTCCGATTCTCTGTAAATGCTGTAAACCTGTGTTTTGTTTCAGAGCTGCCTCCTCAGATCCTCACTGAAGACAGGAAACAGTATGCAGTTACTGAAGGACAGAAAGTTCTTCTGGACTGTGAGACCTTTGGCTCTCCTAAACCTAAAGTCATATGGTGAGGTGGATTTCTGTGACTTGTTATTTAGTCTTCCGGTGTTATTTGGGAAATTTTCACATTTTATTTCACAAATCTGATGTTATTGCGTAAGTAGCTCCTCATACGCATAAATTAGCAACCAAATGCTGTTACATCTGGGCTGTGACTGTGAAATCTGTTAGCTAGGCAAGTATCCAAACAGCCTGTTATTTTAAATGTGAAATGGAAGAAAAGAGGTATTTAAACAAGTGAGTTTAATTTCTGAAAAGCTTAATTTGGCACCCATCTTGCTGAATTCCTGATGTGTTTGTGTGTCATTTTTTAGGGACAGTGAGGCATCGTCTCTTCTGGCAGATCCAAGGGTGAACCCACTCACCAACGGGGGGCTTCAGATCTCAAATGTCACCCATGACGATAAGGGTCTCTACACCTGCTATGTACAAAACACCAACTTGTCAATCAGTGCAGAGCTGGAGGTGTTCAGTGAGTGAGACGCAAACACACACACACACCAAATCCCTTAGCAGCTTCAAGTTATTGCACATCCTTCATCTTATCTTATAATTATTTTTCTACCCTTCATTTCCCCTGCAGACAGGACAGTGATTCTGTCACCACCCAAAAATCTGAAGGTGCAGCCTGGACACACGGCAGTCTTCACATGTGTGGCCCATTACGATGCCAGCCTCAAAGTTCCCATCATTCAGTGGAGGAAGAACAACACAAAGCTGTCTGAATCCTCCAGCAGTGAAAAGTGAGGCTAAGACTCTTGCACATTTCAGCGTTGACAAAAGAATAAAAGATGCTGACGAAATGATGAGGTAGAGGGGAGGGAAGTTATTGTTAAAATCACCTTTCTTTTCAGATACACATTTGATGGGCCAGAATTCAGAATTTCTAATGTGGAACCAGACGATGAGGGCCTCTACACCTGTGAGATCATCACATCGCTGGACCAGGCTATTGCAAGCGCAATGCTTGTTTTATGTGGTAAGAGCACTGAGCCTGGAATACAAACACACATTTGTCTTTTAATTTAAAACACAGTTAAACTTCATACATGTAGATATCTGCAGTGTGCAGGCAGTTGTGATAATATTGACGTTGATATTGGTGTTCTCCACAGACCGACCAGACCCTCCGGTCCGTCTCCAGATCTCTGATTCTAGTGATCGAGAAATCACTCTCAGCTGGACTCCTGGTTACGACCACAACAGCCCTGTTCTAGGTTTAGTGGAGACAAACTTACATTTTATCCAAACTTTTCTTCTGTAGCCCCAAAGCTTTAGCATTTCTAATAACTTAGTTTATGAGGGAAATGGAAACAGTTTGATTAAACTCTAATCTAATGAGCATTGAGTGTTATTCTGCAATAAGTGGGTGCATCTTTCTTCCCCATCACACTTTCATTCTGTTTCCACAGAGTACGTTGTGGAATTTGAGGACCAAGGTTTGAAGGGGAAGGGTTGGGAAGAGCTGAATAGAGTAGGAGGAAACGAGGAGAGTGCTGTCCTCCGCCTCTGGCCTTATATATCCTACCGTTTTCGGGTCATTGCCATCAATGAAGTAGGCAAAAGCGACCCGAGCAAGCCATCTGAAATCTACAACACACCTGCCGAGGGTAAAAACCTTTATTTTGCAATGAAAGCTTTTTTTCATTGTAAAATTAAAGCCAAACAACATCAAACCGTCTAAAACTGTCCTTTTTTCTCCCTCAACCAGCTCCAGATAAAAACCCGGAGGACGTCAGGAGTGAGTCTGTAAACCCAGACACTCTGCTCATCACCTGGGAGGTGTGCCTGAGTGTACTATTTTTAAACAAACATAGTTGGAGAAAGTGCATTTTCTAAAAGAAAAGGATACGGTGTTAATAGTTGCTAAATGTATTGGATGACATTTGTTGTCTTTTTTTTTACCATGAAATTTGTTGTCAAATGAATTGTTAAAGTTAAAACAAGCACAACAGAAGATCAGCAAAACTAAAATCAGCAAATTTGTAACTAAACGCTTAAAATAGCGAAACAGTAACCAGAACATAGCAGATCTGCAGCCCAAAGCTAAAATGAGTAAAGCTGTAGCTGAAAGCTAACAGCTAAAATAAGCATGTGATGACAAAAATAGAACAAATATGCTATTTCAGAAAACAATGTTTTTAAAGGAATATAAAATATCTCAGTGTATTTTTATGGGAAAGAAATTTGTAAATAAAGTTAAACAATAAAATTATACAAGTTAAATATACTATAATAACACATTATTCCTGATCAAGTCAAATGTTTCGATATATGAAGAATTAAAATATCACAAACAATGAGATGTTTGATTACAAAGAATAAAAAAAAGAAACTATATACAAAAACAAGTGTGGGGTTAAATCAGCATTCACACTGATAATTATTTTTAGGAGGATTTGAACGTTCACTGCCTTTTATTCCTATTGTTACAGAAAATGGACTACCATAACTTCAATGGACCTGATTTTAAGTACAAGGTCCAGTGGAGGCGAGCGGTGGGCAGTGGGCCTAAGTGGCATGAGAGCAACACAACAGAATCATCATTGGTTGTCAACGGTGTTGGAAATTTCTCTGCCTTTGAAATTAAAGTTCAGGCTGTTAATGCGTTTGGGGAAGGACCTGAGCCAGACCCTGTCATTGGCTACTCGGGAGAAGATGGTAAAATATTTTAAATAAGACTATCTTTAGCTCTATACACTTTTTTAAATGTAAATATTCATACTTTGTTTTGTCTCTCAGTTCCACTTGAAGCGCCAATGGATGTGGGTGTTGAATTGATAAGCAGCACAACAATCGAAGTGAAATGGTTCGCTGTGGACAGAGAGTCGGTCAGAGGACACCTGCTGGGATACAAGGTGCTGCTTCTGCAACGTCACTTGTTTATATTTTCCCTTTAAACTCTGAAGCTTTAACACAATGTCTTGATTTGATTCTTGTTGTTCTACCAGCTATATGTAACCAGAAAAGGCTCCATGAGCCACCATCGAGGCAGGAGGTCCAGAGAGTCCGAGAGCACCCTGGTGAAAGAGACTGGGCCCAACGAAGACAAGACGATCATCAGTAATCTCAGACCATACTCCCACTACGTCCTGAGTGTCACTGTATTTAACAAAAAAGGAGAGGGACCTCCATCTGAGCCAGTGGCCTTCGAGACTCCAGAGGGAGGTAAGAATAAGTTGGTGGTGGCTTGACAAGGCTGGAAAAGGGAACTTGATAAAGTAATTGGACAGGATTCAATACAGAAAACAAGAAAGAGATGGAGCAAGATAACGACTGGTGTGGGACAGAGGAGGATTGTGTAACAGCTTCTGAGATAGATTTTATTGAACAGACTGGGCTTTGATCAAAACTGAATAAGCCCCTTTTAAGTTGAGCACAGTTTAACCTGGCCTCTTTGTGCTGCTGCCAGTACCTGGTCCTCCCACATCCTTGATCTTGGACAGCCCATCAGAGACAGAAATGACCCTGCGTTGGACACCTCCAGAGCATCCCAACGGCATCCTTACTGGATATCAACTTCAGTACCGGTGGAGTAAGCATCCTTTATACTTCATCCTTAATATAAAACCTTTTAAAAAGTTAAAGTTAAATCGATAAAACTATAAAAATGTCACAAACTCTTTGTTATGTGCATCAGTCAGGTGTTGAGAATCAAGCAGTGACTGAACATTTTTTGGCTTTACTGCGGTCAGTTACAGAGAGTGACGACGGCCCCTTGCAGGGAAAGACCATAGATGACCCCACAGCCACCAACTTCACCATACAGGGCCTGGACCGTCACAGACAGTATTCTTTTTACCTGAGGGGTCGAACATCTGCTGGGGATGGAGAGATCAGCATGATGACGGGGGCCACCACACTGGAAGGAGGTCTTATTTATCTTTATTACCAATATAGAAATTACTTAAAGTTTGTGCTTGTGTTTGTACACAACATCTCAACTTCATTGGAATGGGTTGTATTTAAATATTATACTGTATTTTTCCCTATCTCTATACTACAGCCCCCCCTGACAACATCAACATGTCTGTGGGGGAAAACTTGGTAAATGTTAGCTGGGTGGCCAAAAAGAGACACAGGAATATTGATTTCTACATTCACTATCTGAAGAAGAATGGTACGATATACACACTAAAATAATTACTGCAGTCAGGATCTATACTCTGAACAGCAGCAGAATTGGAACTGAGGTTTTTTCTGATTTGCTCGTGCAGATGGCAGCAAATCGAAGAAGTCAGAGAAGGTGAACTCCTCTCAGTCCTTCTATCAGCTTCAGGGTTTGAGTCCCGGTTCTCACTATGTCCTAAAACTCATCTATGGCAATATCACATTTTGGGATGGTGAAATCAACACAGCAGGAACAGGTAGCGCTCTGTTGTTATTCACTCTGTTTCTTTTAACTTCCTTTGTTTTCTCCTGTGGGGTTTCTGTGTCTAAAAATATCAAACTGGATCCTAAAGAGAATACCTTGCAGTTCTTTTGTTTTTATGCTTGTGAAATGCTTTCAAAGACTCTTGCGGGAAGAGCTTGGTTAGCCATATGAAGGGTTAGACTTCAGTTCTTTGGTGAAATGTCACCTTGTCAGAATGCATAACACACTTTCTTGTGTGCTCTAGATTCTTCTCTCATTTATCTTGTGCTGTCTACCCTCTCTATGCTTTACTTCCTTCTTGTATTTTCATCCTGATTTCCCTAACAAAAATAAAATCTTTTTCTGCTTCATAACTATTTCACACCTGTTTTTTTTTCTTTCAAAGAAGTGACAGAGGTGCAGCAAAGCATCGCAACGCAGGGCTGGTTTATCGGCGTTGTAAGTGCCATCGCACTGCTGTTGTTGATTCTGCTCATCCTCTGTTTCATCAGAAGAAGTAAAGGAGGAAAGTACTCTGGTAAGGACTTACTAACGAGTGCTACTGAATAAACACTCCTGTTGATTGCACATTACAGTTACTTACATAAAATTCTGTGAATATTTACAAAGTGCAAATATTTGCAGTAGCAGGTAGCTGTACCACTCTGGTGCACCTTGCTACTTTTTATGTATTTTTGACTGGAGTTGTTTTAATATAGCAGCAATTTCGTTTGGTCTTGAAAATGTACTTTAGGCGTTTGGAAGTAATAAAAGATCAAAGAAAAAATAATTTTACTAGATATTACCCGTAAAGATTGTCTAAACTTTTGCACTTTAAATGTGACTCTTGCTGTTTGACAGAACAGTTTAGTGATGTAAACATAAATTTATAAAGAAATCTACTGATAGTAATGCATGACCTGTCTCACTCTCAGTGAAAGATAAAGAAGAGGGTCCGATGGACTCAGAAGTACGACCAATGAAGGATGAAACTTTTGGAGAATACAGGTTTGTTGTCTGAATTGTACTTTACGTTTTTATGGAACGTTTGAATTCCTAACAGCCCTGAATCCCTTGGCACTGCTTGCTTTTCCTAACACTTTGTGTTCATTTTGACTCTTTTTTTTCTGATGCGTGCCCCTGATTTGCAGATCTCTAGAAAGGTATGCTGTGATGTATCCCTTATATGTTTCCCACTCTAAGAGTTTTGTCCATTCGCTTTCTTTTTAAAAGCAGAAAGGTTCATAGAATGCATCGATGCTCCTTTAATAGGAAGATCTGTCATCTCAACAGTCCACAAACCTAAAAATCTAAAACATTTTTTTTACTGCATGTGATCATCAACCCTTTTTCTAACAAGATGTCATCAGATATTTAAACACATTTCTCTTTTCTTGAGTTTGATGTTGCTGCATTTGCAAACGTGTACTCTCACCCGCTCTAGTGATCTTGAGGAGAAGCGGACAGCCAGCCAGCCGTCTTTGTGCGAGGAGAACAAGCTCTGCAGCGAGGACACCCTGAACTTTAATGGCAGCAGTGCCATAACCACAGAGCTCAACATGGATGCATCTCTGGTCAGCCAGATCAGCCGTCCCAGTGAGGGGTTCCATAGCATGCCTGAAAACACCCCGCTAAACCCCAACTCCATCTCCTCAGCCTCCAACGGCATGCCCAACTCTATCCTCAACTAACCCCCAAACATCCACCAGGGACCGTCAGACCAAAATCTGTCAACACGTTTGTGCCCATGCTCTCTCGCTCCCCTCGAACCTGCTGTTTATTTTGACATCCAATGCAAAATCAGTTACTGACTACTCGGACGCCCTCAGCAGTCACCCGACTGATTAGACTATTGTGACCAAAGGAGTGTCCAAAGTGGTGGACATGCGACACAAGTCTGACCCATGATCTTCTGTTATTTATATGTAGATTCCAGCTAGTTCAACCTGTCTTTACTTCATCCCATTTTTATCGTTTTTTGCTCTTTCAGCAAACAAATGAAAGATAAACCGAATGTTGTACGTTAGGAATATCAGGGGTTCTTGGCGTTGTCAGACAGAGATGCAAAGCAGTGCATTAAATAAAAGTGGAGGGTGATGGTGGAGCCCAGGAGAGGCAAACAAACTGCATACATCTTATTTATCATTTGTGTGTAATTTGTATGTCCCATGCCATTTATTGGCTCACATTGTACTCACTCATTTTTTTGTATCTGTGATTAAACCCACTTTTTTATTTACCATCATTTTCATATTTATATCAAGCTTGTGGCTTTTTTATTTAGGATTTTTAATAGATCAAGATGGTTTCTTTGAAATCCAGGCATATAATTAGGTTTGAGGGGGACTTGCTGTGAAGATACGGAGCAGCAACTGGTGTATATAGCTGCATCACTGCATCTACATCTATCTATTCAGCCGTAATACAGTATTATAGAAATGTAATTGCTCCTAAGTTCCTGTGCCTGCCGGGTCTGCATAAAGCATCAGACTGATTTCATTACAATCTCGCCTTCATACCATAAGTGTAATGTCATTATTGGAAATGAAAATTGTACTTTCTGTTGTTGAGACCTATGTGTAAGCTCTGTGTGACCGTCTTTGTCTCCTTCTTTGGTGTATTAAAACACTGTTGCGTCTAATTTACAATCTTTTTATACCTGTTCATCTCATTCTCCTCAATCTGATTGAACAGCAGTATTTTTTGAAGATTAGAGTGTGCAGTTTAGACACTCTCTGAAGATTTAGTTTTCAAACCTTTATCAATGCAAGCTAGATAGTGTAGAGAAACATAACGATAGCCGGGTGACGTGGTGCTTCACATCTTTTGAAGCAGAGTTTCATGGAAAGGAAAGGTTGTGGTTAATTACAGATAGGTACCTGTTGTAGATACAACCTCAAAATAGAGTTTGATTCTGACCAGACTGATGAGCTAATGGGTAGTCTGAGTGGGGCCAAGACCATAAAAGGGTCACTGCATCTTAAAACTCCGGTCTCAAAAATGTAATCGTGGTTCATTAAAATATTACTTTAAAAGCTTTTACATCCCTGTTAGCTTCACATTATTTGGTTATTTATGTATAATTCTATGGTTATTAGTATTGCCCACAGCAGCAGCAGCTAGCTATAGCATTTCCTGTGCAGCCTGAGCACTTAATGCATAGAGCTGGAAATGCTTGTGTAATTGATGGTCCTAAAGACAAAACAAAATAGTTTTCACTTGATCTCAGCCCTGGTTGTATTAGTTATTAGCTCATCAGCTAACTGAAGTAAACAGCTACCGTATCTACAACAGGTAAGATATTAAGTGTTCATAAATGTTTCACAGAACTAACTTTGAACGATTTAAACTATCGCTTTAAGTTCTGATGGAGGTGAACTGTTGGTATTTATATGAGCGAATGTATTGTTTTCAGGGTGAGGTAGATGTTGCATTTCTGTGCTTTTAATCTGAGAAAAACAGGACTCTGCAGAGATGGGAAATGTTTTAAGTAATCTGGGAAGGGACATTTTTTTCCACAGAGTGTAAATAGAACCCTCAAAGAGCCATGTTTGATAGAAAATTTTTAAAATGTGCAGGTTTAAAATCACTGATCATTTTAAAATGTTTCAAGTGGAAGATTTTCCTTCTTCTGTACTATTGCTATGAATTCAAACATTGTGTTTTTGATAAATGACTGCAGTGAGATTTTGGTGTAGCAAAAAAAAAATAGTTCATACTGTAGTTGAAGAACAAAAAAATTAAAACTAAACAAAAAAAAAATCCAAGTTCTGTAGATGTTTGCAAACAAAATTTGAGAATCAAGACTATGTACATTAGTGTCATTTAGTGAAAGTAGGTACATCTCACTGAAAGCTAAGTTAGCGTTCATGCACATGATCATCCAGCAACATGTTGCAGTGCAGTGAATATCTGTGGAGGTTTAAACATGATGCAATTATGCAGGGGCAGAGCTAAAGTAAGCCAATTAATGCCCTCCTTATTTAAATAAAAGCACTGCTCTGACAGAACATCAGCTGACACATCCTGAGGCAGTATGGAGCATCTAAAATAAGGCTAGAATCACAGACGTTGTGTCCAAGTTTCTTGATTTTTGGACAAAAAGACACGCTCAGGACAAAAAAAAAGTCTATTTTCATACAGGAGAGACGAATGATTCCATTTATGCCAATATTTTAGCACGACTCTCTGCTGCCAAACATCTGTGTTTGTCAGTGTTCGAGGCAAATGTTAGCTCTGAATGGGGAATGAGTGTACACACTCACAGATACTCACTCCACTGCCACTCACTCTTTGCTTTTTTTTTTTTTGTATTTTGATGGAATTCCAAAGGGAATGCTGGCCTTTGCTTTTCCACTGTTGCTAGTGTTTCCCCCTCTGTTTTTTATAATTAAAATGGGAAGAAAAAAAATTTATTTGAACACAAATTGGTATGTTTAAAAAGAAGCTCTGTTTGTCAAGGGATGAAAGAAAAGTAATGAAACATGAAGGGGTAGGATGTGTGTGCCACTGACAGCGGGGGGGAGATGTGCCTAGTTGTGGTGTGTTGGTTAGCACAATGATGATGCCTTTATGTATCTGGGGTGTTTTGACGAGATGAGTGCAGAAGCGCCGCAGATGGGGCAAGAATTTACTAACTGCTTAATGATTCTAACACTGTAACTGGATCTATGACTGAAAAATAATAAAAAAAAACAAACAAACACGGAACAATCTGAACCAAAACTTGTCTCGTTTTTGTTCTTTAAGGTAATTAAAAAATCACAAAAAAATCCAAAACGGTTTGTTAATAATTCATTCATATTAATCATGAATATAGAATCATTCAGGGATATTTGCACATTGTTGCCAGGGAACAAGCTGGTGGTCAGCGGGAGCTGGTGTTGAATTGATTAAAGTAGTCCTTGGTGGGTTTGTTGGTGTACAGCTTCGTATTCAGATATTCCTGACTGGGGCAGAAACATAAATTTGCACACATTAAGTGTCTCACAAATAGCTGTTTAAATCTCATATTTTAGAGTATTTCATTATCTTTAGATAAAGTAAAGTGATTTGTGAGTGTGTTTTTATCTCTGCTGTGCTTACTGTGCTTGCTGCTCTCTGGCCAGCTGCATATTGACCCGGTCCAACTCGATCCTCTGCTGTCTCCTCAGCTCTGCTGCTCTTCTCTCATCCTGCTCTGCTTCTCTGGACATCTTCAGGAGCTGAAAGTCCCAAGCTACATTGGTAATCTTTTCAGCATTAAGTTGTCTCTGGAAGCAGAAATAAATAAAAGCTTTAGGTGGCGAACATGGTCTCAGATCTGATTCAAAACAGCGGGTCACAGTCTGATCAATCTGCACCCAAAAAACAGATTGTTGGATTTACTTAACTCGGTTATGTCAAGTGGTTCTACTAAATTAACTGAGTTGAGTAAATCT
>JAUBOC010000181.1:15388369-15401682 GCA_032275365.1 Anablepsoides cearensis | reverse complement strand
CAGGAATCTGAAAATGTAGTTAGGTCATTTTGACAAAATTGGACTTAATCCTCATTTTGATATGATGGGTCACATATATGTATTATTTGACTTTTACTATTTGAAGTTAAATTTTCTGTGTGGTTTCATGTAGGAGGAGCACAGACACATGAAAATCATTGATGAGACAATGGCCCAGCTACAGGACCTGAAGAACCAGCACCTCACTAAGAAATCCGAGGTGAATGATAAAAATCATGACATGGAGGAGATCCGCAAAAAACTTGGAGGCGCCAACAAGTCAGTGGCTATCAAAACATGAAATTTAACATTTCTGCAGTCTAGGTTATATTTTTTTTACGTTTAATTTCTAATTAATTTTTGAATGTTTTTATTTTAGAGAGTTGACTCAGCTCCAGAAGGAGGTGACTGCCATCGAGACCAAACTGGAGCAGAAGCGTAGCGACCGCCACAACCTGCTGCAGGCCTGCAAAATGCAGGATATCAGGTTGCCGCTTCGCTCTGGAACAATGGATGACATCAGCCAAGGAGAGGTAAATAATAATGATGTAACATTTGTCCTAAAGAGAATCAAACAGGTAACAGCACCTTTTTGTTCTGCTGTTGTAGGGCAGCTCCCAGACAGATGAGTCCAGCAGCCAGAGGACATCCAGCAGTGTTCTGGCTAAAGAAGCTCTAATAGAGATCGACTACAGCATCTTATCTGAAGACTTGAAGGTATGAAGTACAGTCAACACTTCTAAGGGTTGTGATGTTAATAATAAATCTATTTTATCTGCTGCGATATAGAGAACTCACTAACATACAAGCTATGATGAATATAAATAAATTACTTTCCTACAGGATGCATTGTCAGAGGAAGAGATTAAGGCAGAGACGAACACGCTGCAGCAGCGTCTGAATGAACAGCAGAGTATCCTGCAGAGGATCAGTGCACCCAACATGAAAGCCATGGAAAAACTGGAGAGTGTCCGGGACAAGTTCCAGGAGACCAGTGATGGTGCGATAGTTGTTAAATGATCAGGAGAAGAGATGGTGACAGTGTCATTTCTGAAGCTTCCAGTGTTACCTGATGGCTTTATTTGTCTTCCTCAGAGTTTGAGGCTGCCCGTAAGAGAGCCAAAAAGGCCAAGCAAGCCTTTGAGCAAATCAAAAAGGAGCGCTTTGATCGTTTTAATACCTGTTTCGAGTCTGTGGCCACCAACATCGACGAGATCTACAAGGCGCTGTCACGCAACAGCAGTGCTCAGGTAGGTTTGAGGTGGTGGGAGTTTTACCTCACTATAAGATGCATTGCCACAAATCTTGGCCCACGAGACTGTTACTGCAACATTACATTTCTGCAATAATAAATCACAAACATCACAATATGTCTGTCTATGAGTAAAAATATATCTGTGATGATAAATGACTGTTTCATGTATCTTCAGCATGCTAGGGAATCATTACTCTATGATACTACAGTTCAGCAAACTCATGCAAAGTAAATAAAAAGTGGCGCCTGGAGTAGGAAAATCTGTTTAGAGCATCTTTTGTGTCTTTTTTATCAAGAAAAATGGGACAGTATTTGCCCTGTTGTCATTTTTTTCTCAGCCAGTTGTGCTAATATTTTAACCCTGTTTTCTTTTCAAGGCTTTTCTAGGTCCAGAAAACCCAGAAGAGCCATATCTGGATGGCATCAACTATAACTGTGTAGCTCCAGGGAAGAGGTTCAGACCGATGGATAACCTGTCAGGAGGAGAGAAGACGGTTGCTGCCCTGGCTCTGCTCTTTGCAATTCACAGGTAAATGCATGTTCAGCTGAATTAATAGGGTAATGACAATTTCTACATTGTTTTTCTTTGTCTTTAACGTCTGTTCTGCATCTTTATAGCTACAAACCAGCCCCCTTCTTTGTTCTGGATGAGATCGATGCCGCTCTGGACAACACTAACATCGGCAAGGTCTGTTCTTAGTTTTTATTCAGTAGCTTCATTTCGGAGAGCATGTGATTTGTTCACAGTAGGTTTTCATTCTTGCTCTTTAATTTAGCTTTTCCTTTGTCCTTTTTAAGGTGGCCAATTACATCAAGGACCAGTCGGTGCAGAACTTCCAGGCCGTCGTCATTTCTCTGAAGGAGGAGTTCTACACCAAGGCAGACTCACTCATCGGTGTTTATCCAGAGGTGGGTTTCTCTTTTTGGTAACTTTAAAACATTTGTCTAAGAAAGCATCAACATTAAAAGAGTTAACTTTTTAAAATACTTGTGACTTTAAAGTACAAAAGCATTTTGATTAATAACTATGCCTCAAATATATTAAACTTCACTAAGAAACAGAAAATTCACACAAACCTTTTTGATGGCTATTGCACTTTAAAATACACATTGCAAGTTTAAATGATGTGAGGTTGAGCTGTGCTTTCACTTTAAAACCCATTAATGTGGTTGAACAAGTTTTTTTATGTAGTACTTTCCACATGCAGCTTATAAAGTACAGTACTCAGTACTGGTCTGTAAGCAACAGACCATCATTAGTCTCATTCAGAGCATAATCATTGTCTAGATTTATTTAGACATATCACAGATTAAGTGTTTTTATCAAGTTGGTGGGTCTTGGCACAAAATAAACCTTGACATTCTTCAGACTGTAGTAAAATATAATAATCAAATTGTTTAGCTTTTAACAAACTTTGTTGTTTTTATTCACAGCAAGGAGATTGTGTCATCAGCAAAGTTCTCACCTTTGACCTCTCACAGTATCCAGATGCCAGCTCAAGCACAAATGATTAATATTAGTGCGCTCATCTCCATTTGGGCAAGTTGTATGTTTCATTTACTCTGTAGTCACAGATTATGTATTCATTAGAACCTCTTTGTTTTTTTTTTCACCTGTTGTGTTTTTATCATGTTTTTCTTGGACATTATACATCAGTACATTAGGAACATTTTTTTAGTAAGCAATATGAACATTTAAACAATGAAGCCCTTTTCTCATATTGGCCACATTAATGCATTAGAATGAATGAAAATGACTCTGAATGAAGTGATCATTAAAATCCAACCCATTTTTAACATACTGTAGGATTTAAATCAAGTGGAAAATGTTCAACAAAGGAAGGCAAGTTTAAGACTTTTTATATTGTTTCTCTCATTTCATTTGTGTGCTTTCAACTCCTTTTGTTGTGTGTACTTAAAATGTTACTTTTTTTAAAGCTCAAAGCAAAATTTGTTCCAGTGTGTTGGATACATTCCCTTGTGTGATAACTAAATAAAATCATAATTAGCTGCAGCTGGCAGAGCTGTAATGAGATTCTAAAGCTTGGTGCGAACTGCCCAAACAAAATTACTTCAAAGAGAACGACAGTCGTATGAAAACAGAGTTTCAGCTCTGAAACATCTTAAGCTAAACAGAAGAATCCAACATGAAATGATTTTGTCTAGTTTGTTTTGCTTGCTTTGTCTAAATAAATATACCAGTAATACAATTTATTTCCGCTCCTTTTATTTGTACTTTTTAGTGTTGTCCAGGTTTAAATGGTTTTTACTCTTCAAGTGTACGCTTGCTTGACTTTGATTTCACTTCATAAGAAGTCTCACCTTACTCTGGTGTCTATTTATAGTCACTCAGTTTTCACACCGATGTTTGCAGGAGCAGCAGCCTTCATCTCTGTGCTGCCGTCAGTTGTAGTTGTTACTGCTGATCTGTTTAACAAGGTGTGACATTTATATTCAGGAAAACAAAAAGGTATTAGAGACAGTATTTATTTGGATTATTTATTGTCTTTGACAGTGCAGTATAGTAACATCAACCTTACTGGTACAGATTCAGAAATGAGAGTGAAGGTGGGAGATGCACTAAAACTAGCAACGTCTTTCAAACCTTTGAATGTAGACAGATCAGAGGACAAATGTAAAAAAAAAAAAAGCAGTCCTCTGGAAGACTGTTTCCAAAATGTTTGAGTAAAACATAATTCAAGTGCAAAATGATGTCCACAAATATGAACATGATGAGCCTTTGGGAGCTTTTAATCTAATTCAATCATACTCCAGGTATGCTTCAGGTTCCTGCATCCTAAACTGCTCTCAGAGATAAAACAATATAAAGAAAAACTCTAAAGTATGGAACAGTGTTTACTCAATTTCTTGAAACTGAGCAAATAATTTATTATGGCTAGATCTGTAAATGTTATGGATTAAATATACGTCTATTTACAAAAAAGAAAATCTCTAACTTTCAACTGCAAACAACTGAACAGGAGAAAAGATAAACCTTAGTATCAATTAAATGACAAAACATCCTTTTACTTTACTGCCTAAGCTCCAGATTCCCTTTAAGTGCTGTCAGACATTTGGACCTGGATGCAAAGCAGCTTGTTTCCACAAAGTGGAGTCCTTTCCCATCATCTGGTAAAATGCAGTTCAATAAAACCTGTTAATCTTTTTTTTTCTGGACACAGGTTACTGTCCTGCGTCCTCCAGTGAGCATTGAGTAAGACACTTTGCCCACAGCTGTCCCCAATGCGGAATGGATCTCCTCAATAAATGCTACAAAGAAAGAAGTACGTCAATCAGTTTACTTAGCCATAGGTTTGTGTTTTTATTAGTCCAATAAATCTGAAAGGTGTCCTATCAGATGTTTTGTTTCTCCTTGGTTAAGCTTCAACCACTCGACAGTTTTCTTTGACTTGCTCCAACCTGTTTTTTGACCTTCAGTCACGCTAACAGACAAATCGTCAAAGAGTCAACAAGTACAGTGATGCTACGTGAGGGGAAGCCACTTTGAAAAGTAAAAATCCACTTTAAACGCAGGAAGCATCTTTTAAACTTGGGAGTACGGTCTCTTCTGGGTAGGAGTCGTAGGAATTGGACGTCTCTTTTTTCTAACAGCCGGCTCTGGCTGGCTCCCGTTTTGTCTCACCACAGTGGGGGCAGACGGAGGTACGGGGACAGGACGTCTCTTTTTAGCAGAGGGGATGCTGCCGGAGCGTTCGCTGAGGATGCCTCTAGACATCCCCTCCATTTCAGACACAGGGATGCGCATAGCTACAGACATTTCCTCCTTAGTTACAGAAACGAAGTCCGGGTCTTTGGCCAAAGAGACGAGACCTCCACTTTCAAGAGCCTGAAGAAAAGCAACAAACCGTTACATACAGTCCCAGACCACAAAAAAAAGTAGGACTATCCCAATCGTTTCCCTTCTTTGGTATAAAACTTAGCTTCTTCACTGACCTCCTGGACGAGCCGGTCGGCTGCAGACTGAGAACTCTGACCATCCCCATAGTTAGGCTCATAAGGAAACTGCAAAAAAAAAACATGTTCATTCAAAAAACACTTTGTTCACAGTCATCTACACCAGATGAGTGCATTATACTTACCTGTGTCTCATCTGTTCTTACAGTGAAGTTCCAGGAGTGTTTGATGTCTAAAGAAATGAACAATTAAAGGGGGTTCTTAAGTCTTCTGTGTTATTTGACAGATATTATTCTAACAAAATAAACGTAAAACAAAGAAGTGGTAAAGAGACTCAAACATTCTGTCTTTACTGATCTTAAACAGTAAACCATACCTGGCTCGTCATCCTCATAAGGATTGTAGAATTCTTCTGGACTTCCTTCTCTTTCAAAAGAAAATCTGACCAAAAAAAAAAAAAAAAAAATCATGAGGAGACAATAACACCAGCTTAGATGATCAAATGTGAGGGTGTGTTGGCACTCACTCTGCGAAGGCGTTGTTGTTTGTGTTGCTCTTTGGTGCAGTTGTGGGGAAAAAGTCAGCGCTGGGCACCAAAGTGGAGGAGTTTGGCGGAGACTCGGACTGGCTCTCGGAAAACTGGAGAGGCCGCTGGTTGGTCACCTGGGCACTCTGAGCGTTGGCGGGCTCGGAGGAGGTGAAGGAGTCGACTCTGTTACCGAACAGGTCGTGTGAACGCTGGAAGCACCAAGCGAGACAGGCGGGGAAATTCACGCAATTACTGTAGAAGAAGCTACTGACTTTATAAAGACGGTAGGTTGGAATGTTTATTAAATGACAACCCCCACTACCCGCCAAGAAAAAATGTATTTAGTTCAACTGACATAAAGAAATTAGTTTCATACATGGTAAATGGCTTCTTCTCCAGCCTCTTCCATCGCTCGGTCCATTTCTTCCTCATTTTGCAGGTCTCCTGAAATTGCCCTGTGCATCTCTGGAGCAGCTTCTTCTTCTATGCTCCTCAAACCTGCCTAAAATAAACAGAAAATGGAAAAACAAAGAGCTAAAACTCAGTGTGTTCATAGGGACAGGAAGAAGACACGAAAGTACAAATGCCAGCGTAAAACAAACCAAAATGGGATACAGGAGTAGCTACACTGAAGCTTCACAACCAGTACAACCTCAGTCAAATGTGAAGTTCACCTGGATTTCTGGTCCTGAGGCGCTCTTCTTAGTTGGACGGTAACCATAGTACTCCTCCTGTCGCTTCATGAACTTACGGAAATGATCTTGTAGCAAAAAAGTGGCATAGAACTTCCCCACAGTAACCTCGTCATCTGTAAGTCAGGGTTATCTTTATCAGAAATTGTAGAATATCCCGTGACGGTAAAACTTATCTGCTGTCTGTGCTGACAGACTCGCCTCCTATAGGTGGGATGACCTGGTCCAACAGTTTCATACTGGTGCGTTTCCAGATTTGCTTTATGATGGCCCTCAGCTCCTCGTTGGCCTGCTCGAAGTTTCCTGTATGAATCATTTCCAGGTTTTACTGAATTGCAAGGGGCGACAGTGAAGGAACTGTGTTCAGCATCAGGTGTGTTGTACCTTCGGTTTTGATTTTGAGCGCAGTCCTGACCAGAGAGAACAGGGTGGCATTAAAAGTGACGGTACCGTCGCTGTTGAGAGGCATGTTCATACCAACCAACCTCTGTGGACAGAACAAACAAAACAGACTTTCTCCTGCTTCGGTAAAAAAATTGTAACAAACGTGGATTTATCCAGATGATCTCTCTGTTTACCTTGCATGCAGCGCGATGTGGACAGAACTTGCCGAAGCCCAACGGGGGCTGGATACTTCGTAGCAGCGTCACAACATCCAAATGTTTGATTCTCCCCCTGTGCGTTAGAGAGACACTTATTGTAAACCCCTATTTTTTTCGAGAAATTGAGAAACGGGAGTGTTCACACTCACGTGGCTTCTGGGTCATACTCAGCCCAGATTTTCTTAAACTCATCCAGATGGTGCGGACCAAGAAGAGACCAATCACGGGTCAGGTAGTCAAAGTTGTCCATGATGACTGCGACAAACAGGTTCAAGATCTGGAATAAGTAAGAAAAAAAATGTGTAAATATTATTGAAAATTCTTGAAACGGACAAAAATAAAGACAACGGCTTCTAACCAGGAAGGCACATAGACAGTAGAAACTGAGGAAGTAGAAAACAGCAAAGTTGGACCCGCAGGTGTACTCCTCTCCAGGCAGGAAGTCAGACTTTGGGTCACACTTCTTCCCGTACATCGATGCCATCATGACCTCTTGCCAAGCCTCTCCAGTGGCACATCTGAACACATAAACACACCGTAAGTAATGAAAAAAACAAAAAATAAAACATCCTGGCTGTGAAACTCACCGGAATAACATCAGAACAGCCTGAGGGAATGTCTGGAAGTTGTTGTTGCGATTGATTTGGGTGCCGTCTACTAAAGCTACCTTTCCAAAGATCTGAGGGTTGAAACAATCCAAATCCATTTTTTTCATCATTATGTACAGATCAGCTTGTCTTGGTGACATTAAGCAGACACATAACAAGCCTATGGAGATTTCATTTATCTTTTGCAGAATTAATACGGCCGACTGTACCTGCATCCCGATGACAGCATAGATGAAGAAGAGCATCACTATGAGCAGAGCTACATGAGGGAGAGCCTGCAGAGAGAAAACGAATTGATCAGAAACACAGTGCACACTGGAAAAATAAATATGATAACAACAAAGCGGTGATAATTGTGAAAACCTGGAAGGACTTGATGAAGGTCCACAGCAGGTTACGGATGCCCTCTGATCGATTCAGCAGTTTGACCAGACGCATCACACGGAAGAGTCGGAAGAAGGTGATTGACACGGAAGCATTTTCAGAAGCCTGTGAACAAAAAAAACCCAAAACAAACAAAAAAAAAATGTTGCTTAAAGGAAGCAAAACACAAAATCATTTTCTTTTTTAAAGTGGAGAGAATCTTGACTTACCGCAATTTCTTGCATAGGATTCGTCTCCTGCACAAAGATGGATATGTGTTATTTCTGTTTAATGTACTTAAACAGAACACTCTAAACCAGGGCTATTCAATTGGAGGCCCACAGGCCACATCAGGCCCACTGGTGACCAAAATCCGGCCCACCAATTGGTTCATTAAGTTCATTGGTTCTTAAGCCCAAACCCTCAGTTTTCTACTTTACTTTACTATAAGTTCTTTAAGTTAAACATAGACATGTGTGGGATACAGAAACGTCAGAATCTTGGCCAAAAGCTGGTTAAAACTATTTGAATGAAAATCCAAGACACTTAAAACTAAAAGCAGTAAAATATAAAATTAAAATAAGTAGAAAAAAAATTGGTTTAGAAATGTGGCAAGTTAAATATGTCAAAATAATATTTATGTCAATTGTTTTTTGATTTTGCTTCATCACTTGTTTTATTACATTATGTTGTATTCATGATTAAATGCAGCAAAATAAACTACCGATAATTCAAAGGTAACAGATCTTTGTAATACTTGGTTTATTTACATAATAAATGTAATTGCTGGATGTCCGGCCCCTCAGCTGTTGGCCAGCAGTAACTGTGGCCCACGAAAAAATTTAGTTGAATAGCCCCGCTCTAAACCCTCTTTCAACAAGGTTTCAAAACAAGGTTAACATCAGAAACATGAGTAAAAGAAAACTGTCTGATGTGCTAAAAAAACAACTAAAAGTCATGCAAATTACAAGAAATGCACACAATTTGCCAAAAATATTACAACTTCTTCATCAGTCAAGCCAATAGCTTTAAATACATACTAAGGCTTGTTTTCCATTGCTCTGTCAGAGGCATCAGACAGTAGTAGAATCACTGTTTTATAAGCGTTTTGAGCCATTCATTTGAAAGTGAACGAGTCGTGGTTTAGTATGTGCTCACACGGCAAGACTCATGCAGCGGTGCAGATATTTACAGCACAGCCATGGAGACAGTACAGCCCTCCACTGGATTCCAGCGCAGTCTGTGGAGGATAGACAAATGACGAGTGAGACTCGTGGAGGACAGAGGGACTGATGGGGATGTGAAGGAAAAAAAATGATGAAGAAAAGAAATGCTTGTGTTTGTGGATGAAACGAGGACGAGACAGTGCAACAAGATGTGACTGACATAAAATAACACTAAATATTCAACTGACATTGTGCTTTTTTAAGTGCTCACACAACTCGAATCATTAAAAACAGTGACATTAAGAGAAGTGGAGCAGTGGGTGTTGGGGGGGAGTGGAGGAGGGAGGTGGTACCACATCACTGACCCCATCCTGTGAACTAGTTTCTCCAGACACCATATCTATACCTCTGAGCCAGATTACTGGATAAATAGTCTCTTGTTCCAAAAGTACCTGAACTTAAACAGCACCTGTAATGAGAATCTGAAACTCGGGGTTCTTTATGAGGTATATACTCACATCAACTTCACTTAAAATGACATCAACAACGCTACCAATGACGATGATGAAGTCAAAGACATTCCAGGGGTCCCCAAAGTAGCCCTGAATGAGGAGATAAATTACACTCAAGCATACAGAAATATAGGTTTAAGGTGTACCTCTGGGGGGAAAGAACAGTAGAGTATTTACCCTAACTTTGAAGGCCATGAGCTTCAGTATCATCTCCACCGTGAAGAGCACAGTGAAGATCAAGTTCAGCATGTCGGACAGCTCCGTAACGTGGTCTGACTGGTTGCAGTGCTGTTTAGAGTGGAAAAACATTACTTCACATAAAACACCTGTGGGTTTGATGATGATATGTTGAGTAAATGTAAAGAAAAATCCATAATACAATAAAAACAACCAAAGAACACAGATTTACTGTGACAAAACAGTACTTTTACAGAACTTTGCAGCATTGAATGCCTTTGAATAAGAACACTTAGGTAATGTCCCCATCATCAACATAATATAACACATTGCCATCAAGATAACGCTAAAGTCACGTCTGAGTATTTTCATTATTGTTTCAAAATTTCAAGTTATCATTTGATAAGTGTTCAGATAAACACTGATCAATCAGGTCAATCATTGTGATTTTAGGTTGCAGTCTATTTACATACCTTATTGTTTTGTATATATGTTTTGTATTTTAATTATATTAAATTTATGTTGTTTTAATGAAATGAATGAATAAAAATTATTATAATTATTATTATTATTATTATTATTATTATTATTATTATTATTACATACCTGCATCCCCAGACACAAGGTGTTCAGCATAATCAGAAAGAACATCAGGTACTCAAAGTAACAGGAGGTGACGATGTACCAGACCCTGTACTGGGACGGGTTTTTAGGAATGTAGCATCTCAGGGGGCGAGCCTTCAGAGCGTACTGCACACACTGACGCTGAGGAGAGGCAAGACAGACAGGAAGTGTGTTTTAAAGAGAAAAAAGACATCATTCTACAAAAAAACAAAAACAAAGGAATCATTGACGCTTCATCTTACCTGGTTCTTGTCCAGCTCGCAGTTCTTATACTCCTGCTCGCCCTGCTCCTGAAAGGTGACGATGACAAAACCCACAAAGATGTTCATCATGAAGAAAGCGATGAGGATGATGTAGATAATGAAGAAGATGGACACGTCAACACGGTTGTTATAAACAGGACCCAGATCTTCTTCTGCTGAATCTATGGCTCTGTATAAGAGTCTGAAAGTACACCACAGACACATCACTGTGTTAGACTCCACACATTAAACGAGTTCCAGCTCAAACAGTAATGTAATTACTTGGGCCAGCCTTCAAACGTGGAAACAGTGAACAGAGCCAGCATTCCGTTGAGCACGTTGTCAAAGTTGAAGTCACTGTTGATCCATTCTCTTTTAGCCACCACTGTGTCCTGCAGCGAGCTCTCGATGTGCTTCAGGAAGGATCCCCTGAAAGCATGCAGAGTGAGCGGTGACTCTAAAATAGCGTTACAGTTCTGAGAGATGAAATCCCAGAGATGTGAGTGTTTTGCCTTACTGGCATTCCTCTGCAGTTACTTTGGTCGGATCTGTGCAGCTGTAGAATTTACCCTGGGAGGGAAGGAATGATTAGAGACTAATTTAATATTCAAGCAGCCTGGCTTCTATACTTCTGATGATTAGTTTAGAAATATGAGCTTTATGGTGTCTTACTAAGAAAGTAACATAAAAAACTACCTTAAATAGTTGCACTCCAATGCAGGCAAACATGAAGTTCAGCAGCATGGTGACCAGGACAATGTTGCCGATTGTTTTGATGGCTACAAACACACACTGGACCACATGCTGTAAAAGCACAGATAAGAAATAACCATTACACAGTGAAAACAGATACAAGTTAAATATTTCACCTGTTTGTCACATCTGAATACAAGCTGAAGTACCATCACTGTTTGAAGTTTAATGCTTATATGTAACAGTTTGGAGAGACATCATGGAAAGAAAGACCTGATGACGAGTCTTTACAACATTCTGTAACACAGCTAAAGCTGAGGTCAGGCTGTCCCCACACTGAGACAACAGTGTTGTTTTGACAAATTAATATTATGATTGTTTGTTTATGTAGAAATATTGCTCTGTAATATTCTGCTGTCCTTTTTAGTATCAAACACCATTGGTAAAAACATATCCCTCATATAATATACTCTAAAAGAAATACACAAAATAAACAAGTTGCTCACAACAAAGTCAACTATGCAACACATTTCTTTTAGCTATAACATACTGGTATATTTAGTTTAAATACATTCTACAGCAGAAAATGATGTACTAGAATATATTTATGTTAATAAGACATAACCTTAAAGTTATTTATTTTAATTTTGCTTCCAGACAGCCAGACTTTGTTTGATATGTTTCAATCAATAAATCTTCTGATTTTTTTTTTTGTTTTGTTTTCAACATTTTTCCTTGGACTTTAATTATTTTTTTTAATCACATATAGTCTAATATCTGAGCATTTTTAAAGAAATAGTTTTTGTCTCTTATATATAAGGTATAAACAGGCTCCTGAACTCAAGGTATAAACTAGTGAAGTGTCAACATATAACAGACCTTTGCAACCAAAATATTATGTTAGTACCAACAGCAATGAAGACATGACATAAATACATAAATATGATCTTAACATAAACTTAATATAATTTTTCTTCAGAGTGAGGAGTTTAACTCTTGTTGATAATTTCACATTTGCTTAATTACTAAAATGCATTTTTTTTTACTGCCTGGAGAAAAAATATTTTGCCCTTATTGTTTTGATTGTATTTCGTTAAACTATTGATTGAAACAATGCATAGTGGAAGCATGTTGCCGTACCTTTAGCCCTTTGGCTCTGTTGATGGCTCTGAGAGGCCTCAGCACCCTCAGCACCCTGAGAATCTTCACGACAGAGATGGCGCTGGATCTGCAAGCATCGCGCGACAGAGAGCATGTCTCAGAAATCAAAAACTGTGTCATTTGATAAGAACAGCAACACTGACATTCTGTGAGCAATTCTGTCACTTTTAAATGTGAACTCACTCCATTCCCATGGACAGCAGCGACACGCCGACCACAATCAGATCCAGGATGTTGAAAGAGTTCCGACAGAAGGAGCCTTTGTGCATGAATGCTCCGTACACGGTCATCTGTCAGGAACAAACAGCAGCGTTTCAGAGCAACACAGAAGCAGAAGGGTGGGTGTTTATCCTTAAAAACTGATCAACAACGAAAAAACGATTAACTAATACCTGAATAATCTCCTTACTTATGAGAGTTTTTTAATATTGTCCCTGATTGCACTTCCTTAAATCAAATAATTTGTGACTATTATATCAAATATCAAGCAAATATCAGTTTCAAAAGAAAAAATATTGAACCATCTGTCAGTACTTTGTACTAGTACACAATCATATCTTAGCACAAAATCCAACCCTAACAAAAAGTTATCAGTTGTAAATTTACTTCCAGGGATTACATTCTAGGGGTTTCATTAAGATGTCCAGTGGTTCATGAGATATTTTGCTAACAAACAAACAAGGTTGACTCCAACAGTTAATACAGTGGGGAGAACAAGTATTTGATACACTGTTGATTTTTCAGGTTTTCCCACTTGCAAAGCATGTAGAAGAC
>JAUBOC010000181.1:15374746-15385379 GCA_032275365.1 Anablepsoides cearensis | reverse complement strand
CAGTCTCAAAACAAGATCAAATAGATTTTTTTTGGCTGGATATAAGATTTTAAAACTTGGTTAGAAAGACAGTTTTTTGCAGTGAAAGCACAGCAATTTTTTTAATTTTTTTTAATAACTGACCCTGCAGGTTGGTCAGCCGGACGGATTGGTGGTGGAACTCTGTGGCTATGGTCAGAGTGTTGAGGAAGACGAGGAACATCACCACCCAGTAAAAACTTTTGGTTTTCACATAAACCAGGCACTTCATTCTAAAGAAACGGTTCCAGCGTCGAGCCAGACGGCTAAACACACACACACACAAAAAAAAACAGCTCTTGCTCACGGTTCCAGGTAACCATTTCATTACACGTTAACAGAATGAGACTTACTAGTAGTAGATGATACGACTTTTGCCTTCCAGACCATACAAGCTGTCTGTGTCAGAATCTCCACTGGTCAGAGGCAGAAGACCTGTCAAAATAATGAGAAATATAATTTATAGTTTATATTCATACATCTGTATGGAGGTGGTGTAGAGAGCTGACCTTTGCCCTCTCTGTCAGCATCCAGGACTTCAGCGTGAGTGATCCATTCCATGTAGCCATGCACATCTTCATCTAGCTGCTGACGCTCTCGCAACTTCTGGAACTCTCCTCGTGACCTGGCCTTCTCTCGCTCTTTGGTAAACTCCCTGTGGGGAACCAAACCAAACAAAAACAATGAACATTCTGTCATTTATTTATTTTTTTATCTGAAGAAGCAAACGTTCCCAAACTTACCCACTGAGCACACCCAGAACCAGGTTGAGAACAAAGAAGGAGCCCAGCAGGATGAGAGGAACAAAATAGAGCCAAGGCCACTCATTTCCTATAGCGTCATTAACCTAGGAGATAACCAAAGACTTCATCAGACAAAAAAAAATAACAACAAAAAAAACTGCTGTCTAAATATGGCAACAGATGCAGAAATGTTGCAGCAAAGCTCATTAAATCACTGACCCAGTAGAGCACTTTAGTCCACCCCTCCATGGTGATACACTGGTACACCGTCAGCATGGCAAAGCCGATGTTATCAAAGTGAGTGATGCCGTTGTTGGGGCCTTCCCAGTTAGGTCGACATTCTGAGCCGTTGATGCTACAGCGGCGTCCATTCCCAGCCTGAGCACATGGAGCTGGTAGCTCACCTTCTGCTATTGCATAGATATCTGTGGACGAAGAAACAAAACACACATTGATGTATTGAGCAACTTAACGTGAAAGCTCAAGTGTGATTATGTTGAATTGCATCCTTTAATAAATACTTGTGCCAGTGTAGTAGCAGGTCTTGTGCATTTTGCACTTGAAGAGTTCCAGTCCCATAATAGCATAGATAGTGACCAGTAAGAAGACCAGCAGGGCAATGTGCAGCAGAGGCAGCATGGCTTTGAGGATGGAGTTCATCACTACCTGCAGGCCTGAGAGACAGCAGTTTTATCAAACCATACTGATGAATCAAAGAGGTTTATACAGATCTGGGTTCGGTCTGCGTGGATTTAACCACAGGTTCTTACTGGGAACTCCAGAAACGAGGCGAAGGGGCCGCAGTACTCTGAAGGCTCTCAGGGCCTTCATGTCAAACCCCCCACCCTTCTCCGTTGGCACTCCTGCTATCATATTTATGGTATCCAAAGCAAAGGTGAAGAGACTGCAAAGAAAAAAAAACCTTAAACAGTCAAACACAGCCAAACTTTCACCTTTGAACAATTCAAGCAACATAAAGTTCACTTTCAGAAAAACCCCATCCAATGTTTCCACTTTTAACTCGTACAAACTGCTGTGGCAAAGAGGGACTGGGTGGTTTGGTAGAAGAGGTATCCAGCTGCAGCGTGGAGCTCATCTTACCCCATGAAAACGATGACAAAGTCCAATATGTTCCAACAGTTCCGTAAATAGGCCCCTTCATGGAACACCAAGCCATACGCTATGATCTTCAAAAAGCACTCTAATGTGAAGATGATCAGGAATATGTACTCCAGGCTTTCCTGAAATAAGAACAAATGAGGCATACATGGAATTCAATAGGTCACCTTTCCAACATTTAGAACTCAATAAAATACTAAAAGTTTGTAATATAAGAAAATGAAATATTGCTAAATTTGAGCAGCACCTACAGGAATGTCCTGAGTTTAAACCAAAACCAAAACTTTATAAATTACTCATTGAAGCACCAGTGTAAGATATTCATCACCTAAAATGTCCATAAGGACATCATGGCCAGTTTTATGTCTGTGCTGTAGTGTTTCAGTCCGTTTTACAACCATCCCTTTTTTTTTTAAGCTTATGAGTGGAGTAACGTTAGAAAAGATTTGTAAACTCTATCTTGGCTGACCTACTTCTAACAGAAACATGAGGGCGAAGCTTCTCTTCTTACATTTTTCACCCCTGAAGAATGGAAGTCTGAATGTTTTGGTAAGGGAGTGAAGACTGAGTCAAAACAAAGCTGTTAAAAAGCTGTGTGACATCACTACGGGGGTGCTAGTAAAGTTAATGTATATAAAAAAGAATGACATGCATAGCTAGCATTCTTAATCAGTTCCTTTTGCTTTAATTCTATAGTTTTACTGAACAAAATGTGCTGTAATGTAAGCTTGTGCAAAACTCAAACATGCAGAGCTGGTCAAGTTACTTCACAAAAATCTATAAAAGAGATTAAGCTAAAGTACAGACACAGATGCATATTCTTCATTGATATTTAGTTGTAAAAACAACCAAACATTTCTTTGTTTCCTCAATATTTCTTGCATTTTGTGGTTCTCTGCTGCTCTTCAACTGATCTTGAACAGCTTTTTCAGATATGTGTTTTGGTTTAATGTCTTATTATTCACCTCAAGCTTATTGTTTTTATCTTTTAACAACTAGGTGAACATGTTACTCATAAATGTCTCTGTAATCTTCTAATTGTATCATTCTGATGATATAAGTTGAGTCAAAGTTTGTTTCTATCATATGTTTTAAAACTTCTGTCAACCAAGGAGCTGTGCAAAGCATTAAATATCAAGCATAAATATATACTATAGTTAGGCTTTTTTAGGTTAACGCAAATAATTTGGAGGCAATAAAAGCAGGCAGACATCATAATTGCACCTCTACCATGCTTGACTGTAGAAACAACACTCTTTTTCTTCTGGACCTCATTTGAACAAATATCTTACAAGAATCAAGCAGCTTTTATTAATAAGACTCATAAAAAACAAACTGCCTCACCAAAAGGATTTTCTTGGTTTCGTCGTTAAATTAAACAATCCTTCAGATTATCTGTTTTTTACAATTAGTTCTGCTTTTCTACCCCCTCCAGAACGGTTAACTCTAGTTTGATAGAGGGCGTAATGTTTATCTAACAGCGCAGAGATGTTTTATTTACAAATTAACTAAAACAGAACCAAGCAGAATATAAAGCTATCTTTTCAGAATCGAGAGGGACCAAATCAATTTTTTCTTAGACCAACAAAATGCATTTAATGCTTAAAACAGTGGATTTTGCATGATGCTAAAAATGGATTTCAGGATCTTTGATTTTTTTCTCTTATAATAGTCTTACTGGTGCGCTGAGACGACTCTTTATTCTCAATCACTGTGACAAACAAAATTATAATAAGCCTCATTTATGCCATTAAAAAAAATCTATTTAATCCAGGCCATGTGAACAATAACAACTGTAGACACACAGATCTAAGTGGCATTCATGTTTATTGTTTAGGGTCAATATCTCAGAGTTTTTACTATTGTTGTTAATTATGTTCAAAAAGACTAACAAAGATTAAACATGGTCCACCCTTGATCATCCTTTAAGTCTGAACCTTCTGACCCACCACTCACAACCTCACTGCACTAAAAACACACAGTAATGCTTGAAAATGCAACATGTTTGGACACACATCAGCAGACTCACTTGTTTAAACTTCTAAACAATCAGAGACTGTTAATGACAACTGTCCTGACAGATAACAGCTGGGCTTAGATTTTCTAGCAGAATTGTAAAAAAAAAACATCTATATTTATAATTTCCTGTAACTACATACTAATGCAGTGGATTTTTCCATACATCTGTTTGATGACTGTTCCCCCGCAGACACAGATGGGACTCCA
Organism: Anablepsoides cearensis; assembly: GCA_032275365.1. NCBI lineage: Eukaryota > Metazoa > Chordata > Actinopteri > Cyprinodontiformes > Rivulidae > Anablepsoides > Anablepsoides cearensis. Next base: position 15,381,273 of record JAUBOC010000181.1, on the reverse strand, counting down.
AATAAAGAACTGAGTTGTATTTAGAGAGATTTAAATGGAGCTTGGCACTCGGGCCAAAGGGCAGCTGAAAGCCTGTAGTCATTAAATATCAAACCTTAAAGCTGTAACTCTCTAGGAAACTGATATGAACATTATTAATTTGAATAATGCTTCAAAGTGGAAAGACATTGACATATTGCTTTTAGCTGTGTGGAGCGTCAGTGAGGTGGTTTATAATGAACGTACCAAACTTGCGTTGGTGTTATTGCTGTCTTCTTCAGGCATTGGCAGGAACACAGCCAAAGCAATACAGTTGGCAAAGATGGTCAATAGGATGATGATTTCAAATGTTCTGGATGGCTTAAGTTAAGGATCATAGCATGTATGAAACAGTAGTTAGTTTCGGTGAGAATACGTTTTGATAGTGATGAATGACTAAACATTTCTGTTCAATTATAATTTTTTTAAAACACATCAAACGTGCCAGCAGCACTGATCACCGGCTTTAAACCCAGCCTGAAACATCATCCTTGAAGCAGTTCCAGCCCGTGTAATCCTGTCTGCTGCGCCGCCTCATTCTCATCCATAGGGGGCTCTCCAAGAAAATTCCCCTGCCAGGTCAGCATCATGTCTCTGTGTGATGTTGTGTGACAGCTGCACGGCCCAAGAATATGACAAACCATTTAAACGCGGCCTACTCATCAGGGGGAAAATGCCCGGTTAAGCTGTTACATGTTTGTTTTTCTTACACGTCTTTTTATATTAATAAATGGTGGAGCACTGCTTTCTTCATTTATTTACAGAATATATGGACTTTAGTGTTCAGATTTCCACATAAAGAGAAAAATGAGCTGTTCAGGAGAACATAAAAGGCAATTAATTTACTGTTTCTGTCCGCCAGGTGGGAACAGATTAGTATTATTTCATCAAATAGGAATTTTCTGTCACATCAGTGGTCGTTTATCTCAGATTTGAAAGATTTCATGATGATCATCACAATAGAACATTATGATTTATGAGTGACCCTTTGTTCATAACCAGAGCACTAGATGATATAATGGTTTAAGCTTGTGAAATAGTTATCTACACCAGAATGAGTGTCTGCACATGCTATAAAGGATACTTCCACTCCACAATGTTGATGCAGGCTTTGCGGAATGGATTTTTCAGGGTGAAGAAAAAGAGGGATCTGGCAGGGCGAGGGTTGCCCCCTGTGGCCTGCAGCTTCTTGAGCTTCTCCCTCTGCTTCCTCTTCAGTTCCTCCTCATTCATGATGAATGACTTAGCCCCCTCTGCGTTAGCCGCCATCCCGATGCTTTCACTTTACACAATCTTACAAATCCAGAAAAAATAAATAAATAACGTGACCTCTTGATGTAAAATCCCAAACTCTGCTGCAGAATATAGCTCCTCTGCGAAGGCCTGTAGGGCTCCAGATCAGTGCGGGTTTCCCCCCGCTGCCCTCTTCTCTTCTCTCCCCTCTTGGTCTCCCCCTCTCAGAGCCACAGACCTCTCCCCCCAGCTGAGGGCCTCTGACAGGGAAAAGATCACCCCAGCAGAGAAAAATAACAGAGTGGCTGGAAGAGATGAGCAGTTGGCCCCCCAGCAGTTTAATTTTAGATTGCGAGCCATTGGCAGGCCATGCTTGGGGCTGGTTTAGAGGGCAGAGTGGAAGGAGGGGCAGCAAAGAGAAAAAGAAGAGGAGCGGTGTCGTCTTTGAGGGGGTCCTACAGCAGGAAAAAACACTTCAGGACGCTGAAGCTGAACCTCAAAATGTAAACAAAAACAGAGTCACATTCACCTGGACGTGGGGAAACTTCTTTTCGAAGCACAAAGTGAAAGTTTTAAGTGATCACTTACTCTTTTCTTATTTAAACATATACTTAGATTGCACATTTACTTATCTGTAATTTCCTGCAAAGAATCAATAACGTATCCATCAATCCATCCTAAACCTTTCAGAGTTTAAATGAAGCTTTTTCACTGTGAATTCTTCATGCTAATAACATAAGTGTATAATGTCCATCATGTGCCGATGAAGATTTTCAGTCAGAAAAACAGAAAAAAGTCTTCAACTTCAGAATAAAAGTCCAATTGTTTTGTTTTTAACAGTCTTCTGTTTCAATGTACACAATGATTTAAAGTAGCCATTGAGTATTTTTAGTTATTGTCCATTTGTAGGAAAATAAAGGTAAAGGACTAGTGCGTAAACCTGTAATGAAAAAAAAAAACATTTTAATTTATTAGTATTATTTATTATTGCACTAATATATATATAAATCGTTTTTTTAAACATATTAGAGGTCTCTCCTTAAAGTTTTCCAAAAAGTTGAACATTATTTTTAATATGAAACTAAAATTGATGGAGCTTCTCAGAATATTCTTTATTGTGTACTCTGTCGCCCCCTAGTGGCAATAAACGGTACCACAGCAAATAAAAACATCTAATAAAACAAGAAATTCCAAAACATTTTAAACTTTTAAAATTTATTTCACTTCAAGCTGAACATTTAAACACAGCCAAACAGAGAGGCTAATGAAGGGGAAAGAAAACTACATGGGTAAAGAGCTACTTTAAACAGCTTCAAAGTAGAGTGGAGGGAGGGTATGACAATTTGTTTCATATAATATTGCAGAACATGTTGTTGATGTAGTATAATGATGGAGTACTGCTTTCTATCATAGCAGTACCTTTTTTCCTCTAGGTGTAAAAGTGAAATTTGATGACAAGAAGCTAAAACACGATTACTGATTAAGTGATTCAAACCATACCGGAAAATTACTGCAAAACTCATTAAAAAAAATCTACAGATTTTCTTCACTTTAGGTCAAACTTTACATCAAATTTTCTGCAGTTTATCCTGCAACCATCTAATAAACACCACAACGGTTTTGTGATTCTTTAAAACAACCTAATTAACAATCACACATAAATACTAAATAAAATTACAGTCAATACAAGCAGATCACACTGCATGAAGCAACGCGAGTCACTGTTTCTCTGACAGAAAAATGATCCCCAGACTGACAACTTTGGTTCATAAGGACATTATTATAAATATCATTGAAGCATTTTGATTCTGACACATAAAGCCAGGCTGTCAGGTTGGTGATAGGTTTCATTCTCCAGCAGTAGAAATTTGACCCAAATAAAGATGGTTCTCTTTATATATAAAGTATATTCCTTCAACTTTAAGAACAAAATAAAGAAAAAAAAATGTGGTCTAATAGTCAACAAATAAACAAACCTCTTTGCTAAGTAAATTTTAAATAGACATTTTATATGAATACAAGCATCCGAATTAAAAAAACAAATCTAAGTTTTTGGTTTCCTGCATTTTAACTGTCGTTTGGTGAAAATAATTTTCTCACAAAAAAGATACGAGAGAGCAGGAAAAAGGCACGGTTTGAGGTACAAAAGTAGTGATGACAAAAAGTTGAAATGAATAATTTCAAAATAAAAGATATTTAGTGCAAACTCTGAAAATGCCTGAGTTTATACAGCAACAAATGATTAGAGTTAAACCAGCAATTATGGAATGGCTGACAACATAATCAAGCTGATCTGAATGAAGCCAGTGTACTCTCTCTGAGGTAACACTATGAATCATGCAAAACATATTTACAGGCCAACATACACTGTTTTTAAAAGACATTCCAAGACTGCAGCACTGCTCTTCCTAAAGCTGTCTGAAAATGTTTACTCATAAAAGAGCACAATTTTTTTTTTCACAGTTGCAACTTAGCCTATGTCACAAGAAGTGTCTCATATGTTTGAATATTTTAAACTTTATACTGGTTTGTGAGAGGAGAGTGTTGAAATGTTTTAAACGTGAAGAAGCAGCAGGGGTGTTGATGCACATCAGTGACAGCCAGGTCTCTAATGGTGACAGTGTAAAAATCCACCAAACCTGCTTCAGACAAGCTTAACTCAACAACTTGTGGCGGTCAAAAACAGTCTTGCGCTGTTCCTGCACCTGCTTCTTCCAGCGCTGCTGTGCACCTTCCACTCGCTCCAGAACGGTGTTTCCTCTGGCCGCTCCGCTCTCGGCACGCGGACGCATCTCCTGTACACAAAAATAAATAAATAAATAAATAAATAAATAAATAAATAAATAAATAAATAAATAAATAAATAGGATTTATTTTAAATCCAGAGCTTTATATTAATATTAAATGCAATAGATGCATCTGTTAAATGTGCCGTCTGTGTGGGTGATCACCTCAGAGTCTTCCTCATTGTGCAGAGGCTGAGTATAGGGGTCGTGTTTGCGAATGAGAGGATCAACCAGAAGCAGAAACAGCATGTAGAGAATCAGTGCCCCCACGACAGACAGGTAGATAATGATGGTTACCTGTAAGAAGACGTTAAAGTTATACAACTCAATTTAAACATAAAAACGTCCAGCTGGATTCTGGGCTTTAATGTTATGAATGAATGCTTTTTAATATATACAGTCTACCAACTTTATTTCATTTTTAATTAGAAAATAAACTAAAATTCCGCTGTTTGGCAAAACTCCTGTGAATATAAACACTAGGCCTGCTGATGGTTAGTTTGGTTCAAGACTGAGAAAAATAAACAGCCAAAAATCCAAAGGAAGCTAGTTGGACCTTTATGGTGGTGCTGCTCCTCTCTTCATACTTGCACTCACACAGCAAACAGTAAGCTTCCACATCATGGCCAGGAACCGGCATGGGCTCCACTACATGGAGGCAAGTACTGAAAACAGATCAGAGTCATGTTAACTGTACAGAGAGCACACACATAAACAGAGTGAGATAACTCTACAGACTGATACAACTTATTCAGTACATCTGTTTTGTTCACAAAAAAATACTTATGATTAAACAGTAGATTAAAAAATATATATAAAATAATAATAAATATATAATAATAATAATAATAATAATAATAATAATAATAATAATAATAATAATATAATTAAATTCAAGTTAGAAGAACATTTAGGTGATACAAATACAAATAATGCTAAAGCTCCTCTAATTTTTGTAAACAGGAACAGATCTCAAGGCTGTCATTCAATTTAGGAACCAAATTAAGGAATAAAAAAAAAAACACATGAAAATGACTTAATGACTGTAGTGTGGCTGTGTTTAATTGAAGGGTTCCTCTCACCAATCTTTCTGTGTGACATTTTTGTTGTAGATGTGTCCACTGTTGTTTCTGTATGGCGGGCAGATGCACTTGCAGCGAACATCCTCAAAGTTCTGTAATGGTCAAGAGAATAGGGTCAAACGGCTGACAAACTCAGAAACTTTGGATTAAGGTCTATAATTAAAAGATAAATGAGCTCATAAAGCAGAAATAACTGAAGGACTGTCACCACTGAAAGTTGAAAATGGGCCTGTATTTTGCAAATAGAAAAAGTACGACTTGACACAAGTGTCCTTAGTTAATACAAACACATAAGAACAAAATAGCTCTCTTTAAAAATTTTCACTATCAAAGTAATATTTATTAACATGCTCCACGTTACTGCTTAATATCTTAACGAGTGTTTTTCTTACCTTGTTGGCCTGAACACAAACAACAGCATCCAGCAGTAACACGACCACTACTGCAGCTCCAACAAACATCCAGGAACTTCTGTCGTAAGACATTTTATCAGGAGAGAAGCACGATGCGCAACTGGGGCACAGTTATTATCATCGACCCTCTGTCAAAACAAAACGAGACGAGTCGGGTTAGCAAGCACCAGAGTTAGCTTCCAAGCAAAGAAACCTACGAAACAGATGTTGCCTTTCCTCCCTTGTTAACAAAAGGCTAAAACATATTCGGCCTTCTCTTTATGTAACGTTTAACTTACGCTAAATAACCGAGGAACTAATTTCTGTTGAGCATTGGTGGAGCAGATAAACGCTTTTCTGCTGCGGAAGGAGAAGTCGACTTTGTTCTTCCTGATTTTGAGTGACGTCACCGACCTTCCACAAATATGGATTACTGGCGCCCTCTGCTGGATAAATACAAAAACGACACGTTTGGAAAATCAATCTAATCAACTGGAAACTATCATAATTCAAGACACCAAAAGGGTTATTGAGTTCATTGTTTACGTTTTTTTCCCATTTTTGTTTTGTATATTTTATCACTATAAAATATCACTGTAACCTAAATCCTGAAATATCGTTTAATAAAACAGTAAATTTGAATTAAATACATTTGTTGTGCCAAGTTACAGTTTGAAAAAATAATTTTTTTTTTTTGAGAAAATCGAATAATCTGATAATTTCTTCTAACCAATGTTATAGTCCATAAGTCACCTGGGTCATTTTTTACAGGGAAATAAATGACAACATTTCTATTCAGAATGATTATTTATTTATCAACTTGCTAGTTAATTGAAAAAGGGGACACTGCTGTGTTCCAAGTTATAAAATCAGCCTAAAATGTGCCAGAAGCAAGCTTTATTTTTATGACCCTTTTTTGACATGGCAACTGGATCATTAATTTAAAGGGGCTATATCATGTAAAATCAACTTTTTTGAGTTTTATATCATGTTATAATGTTATCCTCTCATCAAAA
>JAUBOC010000181.1:15358521-15368669 GCA_032275365.1 Anablepsoides cearensis | reverse complement strand
AAAACAAGATCTAAAAGACTTTTTGGCTGGATATAAGATTTTAAAACTTGGTTAGATGGACAGTTTTTGCAGTGTACAACACAAGATTTTAACTCAAAACCTGTCAAACTGATTGAGTTTTAGTTATTTTTTTGTGTTTTTGAAGGTCAGTTGGCAGCCATCTTGAATTGCACTGTCTTGAAAAGTGTTTCACTACTTCAAGCTAGCATTTGCTTTTTTAGCTAGCCTTTTGCCACTTTAAGCTGTTTTGTTGCTTTTAGGTTTTAGCTTCTGTTCTGCTTTTTTTAGCTTCAACTTCAACTTAGTTTCATCTTCTTCAGTAAACCTCAGCTCTCAGCCTTCACACTGCATTTTCACCGATAATGCCGTTTCTCTCGCTTGTTCCGATCTTCACCGAATTCATCAGAACTTTGACGATTTAAGGGGGAACGAAAGGAGCTGCACACCCGACCTGAGGGAAGCGGAAAAACAAGGCTGGTGAAAAGACAAACAGAGCAGGAGAGAAGTGGAGGTTTAGAGAAAGTCGGAGGGAAAAAGGGGAATAAGAAACGAGAGGAGGTGGGGTTAGAGGGAGACGCTCCACTGCCTGGCTGACAAACAGAGGGTCCCTCCAGAGCCAAGCAGATGAGAAGAAGAGGAGGAGAGCAAGAGAGAGGAGTGAGAGGAAGGAAGGGGAGTTTGATGTGGGCAGTCAAGCCCACCACCCTCCAACAGCCTTTGCTCTATCCTCCCTCCCACCCCTCCTTTCTGCAGAAAATCTATCTCTGCTCGCTTAGTATTCCTCCCATCTCTTGTGAAGGCTCTGCGGAGGGAAGAGCAGACAAGCGGACTGCTGCTGAGGCCCTGGCCAGCCGTGTGTGATGCTATTTGGGAGGTTTCTCCCCCCCCACCCTTTGCTTTTCCTTTTTAGGATGGGGCGTTTGCTCAGGGCTGACAGGACGGACCGAGCACCCAACCACTTGAAAACCTCCACCAGAGAGCTCAGCTGAACATATCCTCCCTATACACCCAGCCTTGCTTCATTTTTTTCAGAACCTGTAAATCAAGAGGGCCTACCGTGCAGGAAGCACGCACCACACAGGTGATCAGAGAGGGAGAGACAACCTTCACAATTAACAAGTCTGTGTGCGAGGGAAAATGCTAATTCAAGCATTTGGCTTGAAATCTCCCTTGACCCAAGACAGAGTCAACATACCTGTTCGTTTGTTAGCAAAATATATCATAAACCACTGGCTGGATTTTAACAAAACTCTTATAAAAATAAAAAAAAATACTTCAACATTTGGAGTCATTCAAGATGGCCACCAGGGCTAATCAACTATAACCAACACAAACATGGTTATAACTCAATTTTACATAAAATGAGCAACTGTTTGGTGTGGTAGTAGTTGGGAGTCATTCACAAGAGACCACTTTTTCTCACAAGCTCTCACAATATTGAATGGGATCAACAAGGTTTGACCAAAACAGCTACAACTCGGTAGCTTTTCAGAACAAGATCATTTTAGTTTAGGACTTTATAGAAGCATGTATTGTCAGAACAAGAAGCAACACATGTAAACCCTTTGTGTATTTTAGCGCTGATTACGTGGATTAAAATCCCATTGATCACCTGCAGCTATAATCCTCAGAACCACTGCTGCAGCATGATTCCTGAACATACGGCGCTGTAGTTTTCTTAACATCCTTAACATCCTCCCAAAGGCAGCCGCATCTCTGTCACCTTGAGCCCGTCTCGTCATGCTTGTGTGGTTTCTCCATAAAGGTCACAACTTGTAGCCACTGTCATTAGCTGTCACTCCCTCCAAACTTCCCCGCCACTGTCCTCCTTCGTGTCGCTCTCTGTCACACTTTTCTTTCGTTGGATTTTGGAGCGCAGCTTGAAGTTCTGAAGGGTAAATGAAGTGAAAACAGTGATCTAGATGTAGAAAGATTCCACTTTATGTTGTTTGAAATGCGCTAAGCGGAGTCAGGTAGATTAGGGTAGATCTGTTTGGACTGTAGCATCTTTAATTGTTACAGCGTATCAGACAGTATGCCTATAGCAATTACACTTGCTTTGAGACGTGGCTTTCTAAAGATTCAAAGCCTGGGGGGGAGAGGATGTGTTTTTCTGCACTTCAAGAGCTAATCCATAAATTAAGAATTGCAGTTAGAGTCGATTTCTTACATCTATGCATTGGGGACGGGTGGAAAATTAACAAAGTTTTATTTCCTTTACATAGAGAAGCCAAGTAATGTTAAATCATACATTTGAAGTGCCATAAAAACGAAAGATACAGCATTCTGTGAAGGAATGCATATCACCCACTGCCTTTTATGCCCGAGTTTAAGACTTCATCCAGTATTTTTAATGATGGTTAGAGACTGAAGTGATGTGAATGACTATTATCTACGGCCACACCAAGATTTAGCTCAATATCTGTAAAGGTTGTTGGGTTAAAGACAGTATTATGTAGGCAAAGTTCAGTTAGCTTTGGCAGCTATATTGCATTGGGTTGGTTTTAAAGGGGAACAAGTGGAAGATGTATAACCAAGGATTACTTCCTGAAAGTTGCATTTAAATCCAAACAGTAATTCATGAGATATTTTGCTAACAGACAAATACAATTAGTTCCATCAGTCAGTGCCAAAGTTTGGAGCAAAAGAAAAGTATGTGTTGTGAACGATGCTCAGCTACCACAATATATAAATTTACAGCAATTTTTGTGTTAGCTAAGATGGTTTTCCTGTGGCGGCATTCTTGAATTGACTCCAAAAGTTAATCAGTTGTAGATGTACATCCAGTGATTACTTTATGAAAGATTTATTAAAATCCATTCAATCGTTCATGAGATATTTTGCTAACAGAACAGACACAGGCAAAAACGTCATTGATTTGCCTTTGCCCTCAGTGGCAGGTGATGAAACGGACTGAAGTTTGTGTTGCATTCTATCCACGTGACCATAAGTGGTTAAATTAACCAGGGAAGAGGGGAAAAAAAAGAGATTTACTAAAGAGACAGCAAACACAGGTGTGGCGCTTTATGTGTTGGGGAGGTGAGGGGTAATCATGGCAAACTTTAATCAGTTCAGATCAATTATTCATGGTCAGGGGCCCAGCAAGCTGATTTCCAAAATGCCCCGTCTCTCTCTCGCTCTGACAGCCTTGTATGAATTATTCAAGCTGCATTTACACAAAGAACTCCATCTCAGATACCTGATCAGTCAGTTAGAAACATTATGCAACAGGGAATGCCAATTAGAAATGGGGAAAAGGGTCTCCTGGTATATGTGCAAGAAAATAAAGAAAACAAAGCCACTCGCAGAGAATCAAGATGACATCTTACAAAATCGCCTTAAAGGGCATACAGTGTTCAATATCACAAAACTGCTCTATTATTTTTCATACAACTATATGTTAGTGCCTAAAGCAACTATGAAATCAAACATAAAAAATGTAATACTGAATTATATGAAATGGTGCAGTATAGAAATGTTGCTTTAATAATATCCAACTTCTTGATGTCCGTCCGTCCGTTTTCTTCTGCTTATCAGGGGTCGGGTCGCAGGGGCAGACTTCCCTCTCCCCAGCCACTTGGACCAGCTCCTCTGGGGGAATCCCAATGCGTTCCCAGGCCAGCCGAGAAACATAGTCCCTCCAGGGATGTGGGTATGCATTCAATATAAACATAACATTCTGCTGAATACGTCAAAGCTTGAGTCATGTGGTTGACCTACATAATGTTGGCTGTAGCCTGTGTAGGTAAACAAATACAGCAAAATCAGATGAGTGTAGACTTTTAGAGAAGATGTTTAGGTGAAATATTAGAGTAAATTTGCTTCTATAGGCAAAAAAAAAAAAGCTTAAAAAAGTATTAAAAATTAAGTAATAAATATTGGGGGTCAACTGAGAGGAGCAAAATCTTAAAGTAAAGATATATTGCTTTAAAATCCTACTTCTTCACATTATCATTGAAAAATATGACCCAAACAGAATCTAAAAATATCTTTGCAGCACCAAGAGAAACTAAATTAAACTTTTCTGCACTCCTACAAACTCCAAAAACAAAACAAAACAATTTTAACAGTTTAAAAAGTGTTTTTTGAGTGATATGTCTCCTTCACAGACTTGGAATTAAAAGAAAGTCATGTGGCTTTTGCAACATTTCTCCTCACTTGGTAAATTTACTGCTTCAGCCTGTATCTGCATATTTATCTCAACAAATCTGAGTGTAATTACGTACCAATACTGTAAAATGATCAGGCTCTTTTGTGGGCACCATCATTGTTTCAGTTTTTCCATCTCTCCTGTTGTTTTCGTAAACAAATGATCATAAAAATTGGCATCTGGTTACAAATTTGCCTACAAATGTTTTAATTTAAAGACATAAGGATTTATTTTACTATTCTTTATGACTTTGTAGAGAGTACCTTTAAATATTTTTCCTTTGCACCTCCTTTATCAAAACTCTCAGTTCCTCACCTGTTAATTGGTTGGACTGATGTGGCTGCTGCTTTTTCTTGTCTTTTTTCATTTTGTGGTTATTTTACAGGATGCCTCAGGCTATTTGCTGTTATATTAAAACTTGGGTGCTTTGGTAAAAGCCCTCAATCCATGCCTCAAGGTTAAGGCGTGCTCCCTGGTCACTCCAATCCCTTTTAGCTCAACCGTTTTCCCGGTCATCGTCTCATGGTCACTGTCCCCTCTCCCTCCTGAGCCCCTAGAAACAGACTGACCTTCCACTTCAGGTCTGTGACAGCCCATCATTTTTCACTGGAAAAGAAAAAAAAAATCTTAACAACATCTCCATATCCAGACTTGGGAAATTATGAAATATTCATGTGATGGAAATCCTTTTATTTGAATTGTACAATTTTTTTCTCACAACATCCAGCCCAGAAACTACGATGTTTCTGCAGGAGTTTATTTTTTTCTTTCCAACTGTACAGTTTGTTCTATTTTTCCCAGATAAAATAGGTGCGGTTGGTCTTTGGTACAAATGAAAACAGATTTCAAACAAGTGGTTCACTGACATTGTGGAAGGATGGGTTCAAAGGTAAGTCATGTTTACTCAACATTAATTGAGTTTCTCTGATGAAAGGCAACCTTGTGGAATTCATCACTCAAGTTTGAATCAGTGTGGCCAGAGTTTAAAAACAGATGTCTTTTTGTGGAACATGGGTGCAGGGACATGGCACTCCTTTCTTCCTCTAAAAGTTGACAATTTTACCTCTTGACTAAATCCTGCATGAACCTTTGTTCACAAACCAAATAAAAGACATAAATTATAGGCATCAATACCTGATGTCAAGGTTTTAAACTAAGATCAAGGTTATTCTGAGCAGGAAGTCGGTTGTAGTCATTTTATAAACTTAACATTATACACAGTCTCATTCAGTATTGCAATTTCATGATTTGTTTTATGTTATTGCTTAGATTTTGTGTTGAAGATGACTCTCGACACACCAAAGTTTAGTTTAATGTCTATAAAACTGGTAAAGTTGCAACCATTTTTGTGTTTGCTGAGGTTGCTTAGCTGTGGTGGCCATCTTGAATTGGGTAGACTCCAAATAGTAATCAGGTCCAGTTGTTAATAAGATATTTAGCTGATGCTACAGACAAATGAGCACACTTGGATTAAAAGGGATGGGCAACTAGCGGCCCGCAGGCCACACTCTGCTCATGGGTAAATTCTGTCTGGCACCCAAATTAAAAAAATGGATACATTTTTATTAATTATTTTTTTTACTTAAACAAAAGCACTCAAATCAGCTTTTGGAATCAAAAAGAAGAGGTATTTTAAGTGTTTTTTTTCTAATAAAAAAAAGTAATTTATTTATTTTATTATTTTTGGGGAGGTAGACGGTTCACAGAATTTCAAGGCAATCCCATGTGTTTAGTCTGCTTAGAGACACTGTCTGCCATGAAGGATTTTAATTTAAGTTGTTGCACAAAGCTGAATATGAGAAGGTTAATGAAGTCACAAGTACATAAACAACAGCAACTTTACCAGAACCAGAACCACATGGAGTCTTCAGACCACTAAAATAAGTGTTTATTCTTTGTTTGCTTCAAACATTTAGTCTTCATATTTATTAAACAAGAGTACTGTTAAACATGCATTTTGAGCACGAAGTTACTGCCCTGTATGTTGGTTTAATAAACATAAAAACATTTTTAAAATGGCAGTTTTATTACATTGGCATAAATGGGCAGTGCTGGCTCTCTGGTAGTGTCAACAAAAAAATCTCAGCCTTTCAATTATTTAAGTGGTCTATCCCTGGTTTAAACTGAACATCAGTCATTAAGCTGCTTTATAAGAACATGTTCGGGGACAGCAGCTAAAAGTCAGTTGAAATCTTACAAGGACAGAGGACAATGTTGGATCCATGCTCAATAGAAAAGGGGTGGTCAGGCAGGGGAAAGCAGATAAATAGACATCAGAGGCATGAGAAAGTCTAATTCTTGTTCTGCACGATTGATGATACGGCACACGACAGCTCCACAACCATAATTCACCAAATGATCACTCACAATAATTTAGAGGGACCTCTCGTGTCCTCCCCCACCACCTGCCTGCCCTTGGAAAGTGTTCCTGAGACACAAGGTCAAACCACATGACCATCGGCAACTCCAGCTCTTCATGAATGCAGTTTGACCGAACTCCATTTAACTTAACCAGTGTGAGACAACAAGTTAAAAGTAGAAAGTGGTGGAAGAATCCCGATGTGTCTCTAAATCCTCTCAGTGTTTCTCCTGCATCTCACCAGCTGGACTAATAGGCTTTCACAATTGACATCTCCATGGGAACATCCCACTGCATCACTAATTCACAGTTCCTTTTTGCTGCTTCACATACCAGTAATAACTTTTTATATTTTAACAGCCGTTTCAGTTATTCTGTCTTTTGTTGGATATGGTATAAAGTGTAAATAATAGAATGCAATTATTTGCAAATCTTATAAACTTATATTTGTTCATACAGGTCTAGAACAGCATGTGTTCCCATCCAGACCACATTTTTCTGGGAAATATTTCAGCAAGGCAATGTTTAACCACATACTGCATTCATTGTCACAGCATGGCTTTGTAGTGGAATTCAGGTGCTGAACTTGCCTGCCTACAGACCTATCATCAGTTAAAAACATTTGGCAAATCACAAAATAAAAACAAAAATCCAGCATGGAAGACCCAGACTGTTTAACAGTTTGTATCCTACATCAGACAAGACACAATTTTCCCCTCCTCAGTTCCTAAATGTTTACAGACTGTTTTTAAAAGAAGATGGGATCCTTCCCAGTGGTAAACGTGGAAATGTGTTGCAAACATAAAAAAATATATAGATTTTTTTTTCTTTTGATGCAATTTATTAGTTTAAGCATACTATTATATTACAAATAAAATACAGGTTAATGAGATTTGCAAAATAAACACATTAAAAAGTGAAATATAATAATTAGTATTATGGCCACACAACAAGATTTTTTATTATTATCATTACGAGATTAAAGTCATAATTTTATGAGAATAAAGTCATAAAATTACGAGATTAAAGTCGTAATTTTATGAGAATAAAGTCATAATATTACGAGATTAATGTTGTAATATTACGAGAAAAAAGTCTTAACCATGATGTGTCTATTTCCCGCTCCTCATTTCCTCCTTATTTTCCCCACACTTGCTGTGTGCAGCCATGTCTGTGTTTTATAAGTAGTCCACGATGACCTGGGTCACTGTTAGATTAATATGCTTTCATCCAAAATTAGCCACATGATGACTAAATCTGTCAATGCATTCATTAATTACAATACACCTTCAGTTTATAGTCGTTTGCACAATTTTCAAGTTCTGCTACCGATAATTTGATGCTAATGTGCTAAAAGATTAACTTTGTATTTATAGTAATACTAAAGAACAACTTGACAAGTTGCTCAACATTCCTCATTTTAATGCAGTGATAACTGCGTGCTTTTTCATGTAAAGGCTAGAATATTACGATTTTAATTTCGTAATATTACGACTTTAAACTCATAATATTACGACTTAAATCTCGTAATATTGCAACTTTATTCCCATAATATTATAACTTTATTTTTATACGACTTTAATGCCGTAATATTATGACTTTATTCTCATAATTAAAAAAAAATATTCTTGTTGTGTGGCCCTAATACTCCGTCGTAGCTTTGAGTACTTGTGCCCCCCCTGAGTTATTTAGTTGAATAGTACTGTATTAATGTCTCAAAATAAGCTGCCTTAAAGCCAGCATTGACCATGAGCTACATCTCCCATAAAACATGTCAGTTATGCATGGGAAGTCCCCGTCAGAAAGTGGGAGAGTTCAAAACTCACCACAACTCAACAGTGACTTAAACTCTCTTACTTGTACATTCAACAGTATTTTTGTATTATTTATTTCACACTTAGTCAGTACATGCAGTACTTTTTAGTGATTATAAGAGGATGTGTTAAAACACTGTTTCAGTGCAGGAACAACCATGTAGAGCTCAGTTATTGTTTGTTGGCGGTGCTCAGTTGTAATAAGACAAGGAATGTGACCTTTTCTGTTTAGTTGAAGTAAAGCATGAAACTTCAAAGTTAATTACAACTGGCCCTTTGTGGGAAACATCACGCTCACATGGCCCTCGTTGAAAATTAATTTGAGAACCCTGATATAAGGGAACAAAACCATATCTGTTTAGTTGCATATCAACAGTTTAATAAATATTAATATGA
This sequence comes from Anablepsoides cearensis, assembly GCA_032275365.1. Taxonomy (NCBI): domain Eukaryota; kingdom Metazoa; phylum Chordata; class Actinopteri; order Cyprinodontiformes; family Rivulidae; genus Anablepsoides; species Anablepsoides cearensis. Next base: position 15,359,950 of record JAUBOC010000181.1, on the reverse strand, counting down.
CAAGACTTTGAGTCTAATCATTTTCAGAATCACATAGATTTTCTGTTTTTGTCTCAAAGTTCATCTGTGCAAAGTTTCTTGTTAGAGTTAAATTACGTTATGGTTAAAAGCTCTCCTCTATGGTGTCTTCCCTAGTCTTATCACTCACATGCAAAGGGAGGTTTTTGACAGATATGTGTATAAAACAATTGTTTGCAAAGTTTTCTAGTTCTCCAACTTGCTGGCAAAATGTTTGTGGAAAATAAATGACTGAAATCTACACTTGACCTCTTTGTGAAGCATATTTTTCTATTGCAATACACTTGCGACCTGTCCAGGGTGTACTCCGCCCCTCGCACTGTGACTGCTGGATATGGGCACCAGTGACCCACGCAACCCTGAAAGGAATAAGTGTGTACAGAAAATGGATGGATGGATGGATGGATGGATATTGCGATACACAGCTGCAAATAAATGCCATGTTTGTCAGAGGATTTCAATTCTGCAGGTAAAAGAAATGACACAGATTTGAGCATAAGCTGCATGGGGCAAGTAAAATGCATCTGTGGAAACAAATGAGACTTGATTGAAAACAGAATGTGAAGGAACTGGACTGACTGAAAGAAAATACAAGGCAGATAGATGTCTAATTTCTCTAACAACATGTGTTTTGGTTGGGATGAGCAGATAGTCCATTCATCCTCGTCATGTTGTTGTCAGAACCTCAATGCAGAGGAGTGATGACCACCCTTGTCAGAACAAGCGCAGTCCCACTCTCACGGAGTGATGGAAACGTACGGAAGGACAGATCAATTTCTTTCTCTGCTGTCCTCTTCGTCTCTGTTCTTTCCCCTGTCATACCTCGAAAATCACTGTAATCTCTCCTCCTCTGGAAGGGAAGACTTGGGTGGGTTTTCTGCTATCACTATCTGAATCTTAATCCACACCTTTACATCGGTAAGGTTTTCAGTCTGACATCTGTCCCCGCTGCGTCTCCCTTCCCGACCTTTTCTCTGCGCAAGTGTCCATCATCTCTTTTGTTTGTGCCTGCTGGCTTAGGTGATCATGTGTGCAGCGTGTGGTTCTTTCACAGGGTAGCGCAGGTGGGCATCGCCTCTGACTTGGGGATGCTCGGGAAATGTCATTGTTTGGTTGCGCTCCTCTTTATGACACAGTTTATACAGCGCCAATGATTTCTCTCCCCCCGGCGAGGCCTTCTGCTTTGTCTGTGTGGAATCACGGACGGTAAATAAGTGGTAATGGGAGTGAATGGGAGGGGAAGTCAGCCAAACGTCTCTCTGTCATCACTTTGGAAGTCGCGACCCCAAAGCACCGTGGCGCAGGGCTGCTAAATTATTCAGGCTGTGTCTCAAGCCCCAATCTCTGGAGAAGACGGGCCTGTGATTGCTGCAAGCGGACTGACTGACATTTGCACATGAAAATCGCCTCT
>JAUBOC010000181.1:15329704-15350274 GCA_032275365.1 Anablepsoides cearensis | reverse complement strand
GTGTGTGTGTGTGTGTGTGTGTGTGTGTGTGTGTGTGTGTGTGTGTGTGTGTGTGTGTGTGTGTTTGTGTGTGTATAAGGTTTTTCTTTTAGGTAAAGGAGAAAAAGAGCAGCACAATGTCTGGGGCAGGGTGTCTCACTAATGAGGCTGTATAGCTGTGGGATGCGAGAGTCACAAACACAGACAATGATCTGGGGACCATTTAGCCTCTCCTCTCCATTCCTCACACATCACACCAAGGCAGCTTTAACTCAGTCAAAGCCCCCCCCAGCCCTCCCCTCCCCATCCCCCCATGTCCTCCCTTTTCCTGACATGGAGAAGATGAAAACATCCGCCTTCGTTTTGCAGCACAGCATCAAACATTTTGCATGCAGAGAGTTTGCTACTAACAACAGGTGAATGGCCTTCTCCCAGGAATCAGCGCAATTAGTTTGTAGCCTTTAGTTTACAGAGAAATGAAAATGATGACCTAAATAACAAGCATCACATACAGAATCAAATAAACCTGATGGGATAAATGGGAGTTATTTTGTAAATCCAAAGTATAATTGTGGAATAAAAGAAAAAAAAACATAGATGCGGATGTAACAGAGAGAGAGTCAGAGGCAGGAGGAGGGGGTGGGGAGGAGGAGAGATCTAACAGGTGCAGACTGGGACTGATCGTGGACCAAACGCTTCGGAACGCAGACACAGCGCCACACCGCCGCGCGCTCCTCATCTGGAACCGCATCAAAAAGGAAGGAAAGAAAGAAAAACAGAAAAGTAGTTTTGAGCTTTTTGTTTCTGGGATTAAATCGATCAGAAGTTACAGAGTTCCCATCTCTAAAAAGAAAGGAGAGGAATTACGCGCTTATTAAGAAAGTCGCATTACTTTTCTGGAAGCTCGTGCGCGTTTAGCTGCGTCTCCAAATTGGCACTCCGGCGTTTTCTGAGCACTTTAGTGAGACAAAGTGGAAACTCACGTGCAAAGATTGGATACCTTTTGGGTTAGACACACGCAAGGTAAGTTTTTAAATGTTTCCTTGCCTGTTTTATTTGACAAAAATACATATATATTTAAAAATATTGCTTGTCTATAATTAAAAAAAATACTAAAACAGAATGCTGAAAAAAAATAAATAAAACGGTTTAAATGATCTCTAATAAAATTTGATCTTGTGCTGTAATTTTATTTTAAAGAAATGTAATTCAAAGCATTTTATTACAATTAAATTGTGAACATCTGTAAGTAAAATACAATCACTATCATTTTTCTCATCTTTCCTCAGGTCCAGATAGAGACAGAGGAGGAATCTTTGGGAAACAAGTTGGGGAAATTTGTTGAATTCCTGATAAACGAGGACAGAAAACAGTGAGGTGTTCTCAGATGATCATCAGAAGAAAACTAAATCTTTGAGGAACTTTTTCTATCCCAGTCATCATGGCATTAGACATCCACGTGAAATGTTCCTGTGGTTTTATGGGCTTTAAGAGACATTAAAAACAAATGAATTTTCCAACACAGCAAAGAATAATTCAACGCTCTATTCTTTAAGTTGAATTTGGAACAAACTGTTCTTTTATTAGTTTTAATTTTTGTTTGATTCCAACATTTACATCAAGACAAATATGTTTTTTAAAATCAACTTTAAAACACCTAAACCTTTTTTGTGAGTCTTGGAGATTTTTATTTTTAATTGTGGATTTTCTTCTCCTGTTGTTTCCTTGCTACCATTTTGATTCTTCACTTACACTCGACCAAGCAACGCACCGACTTCCTGCGACCCCCTCATCCCTCACACCCCACACATTTTTCTTCTCCTTCCCCACCTTTTCATTTCAAGCTGGTTCTCAGAAAGGCTCCAACCTGGCCGGCACTATTCCAGCTAAGGGGGAAGAGGACTTCCTCGCGCTGGCCGCTTCACGGCTCAGCCGCAGGAAACGTGTTATAGTGGCCGCTGTAGGTGTGGCCATGGTCCTCATTTTGTTGGTGGCCATTCCGCTGCTGGTCCACACAACCAAAGGGGGCACCAGTGGAAGCGCGGGGAGCCATTACGAGATGCTTGGAAGCTGCAGGATGGTGTGTGACCCTTACTCGACTTCACAGCCAGGTCAAGAGCTGACAGCCGTGTCCCCACCTCCCCAGGATTACACTGGAAAGAGGATGAAGCCCGGACTAAGGGGGCCTCCGGGGATCGCTGGCCCTCCAGGAGAGCGAGGACCTCCTGGAGAGCCAGGCAAAGCTGGGCCGCAGGGGCCACCCGGACCAGGCCCTGGAGGCTATTCTCCTGCAATCTACACTCCCAAAATTGCTTTCTATGCAGGGCTCCGCAAGCAGCACGAGGGCAATGAAATACTGAAATTTGATGATGTGGTGACCAATGTGGGTAACTACTACGAGCCCAGCACTGGCAAGTTCACCTGCCCCCTGCCTGGCATCTATTTTTTCACCTACCATGTTCTAATGAGAGGTGGTGATGGGACTAGCATGTGGGCAGACCTGAGGAAGAATGGACTGGTTAGTAAAGTGTGTGTGTGAGGGAGTGTGAGCGGAGCACAGGGTGTGTCTGGATTGGAAATGCTACACATGCCCATGCAACAGATTTTTTTTTCCTGATTGTTGATGTGTCTTGCCATAAACTCATATTCACCTCTGCAACATTGAGCTCTTCAGATTCAGAGCACATTCCACTTAGAAGGTTGGCAACCAAAGAATGAAAAGGCAATCCTTCTCCTCATTAAGGGGGATTCACACTATACTGTCCAATATTTCAGCCACGGATATTTACATTCCCACACATGCTTTGGCTAAATGACAAGTGGCAGAATGCGGGTGGTGCCGCACCGAAAAGAACAGCCTAATTAGTAAGTATCACACACAGAGCTTGATTATCACCTAAACAGAAGTGCAAAAGAGCACGGGAGAAATGTCTGTCAGAATGTGGACGAGCCAGTTTGCACCTCAGCTAAAGAAATAATGAATTTAATATTGACAGTCCACTCATCCACTGCCTCATTCCCCAGACACTAATTAATGATAGAGGGGGCTGCTAGGAGGGAAGAGGAGTGGAGAGGTGGGATATATCACAGGGATTTTTTATCAGATGAGTCCAAATCTAGGGAAAAAAAATCTTCAACTTCATTTTTACCTTCATTCATTCATCAAGGACTCTGAGTGCAAATATTTTCTGCTCAGACCAAGGACGATTCACACTCATAAAATTTGATCAGAACTAATCTTTTGGGATGTGAAATAATTTCCCCTTTCCTAATTTCTGTGTTTTTAATAGATCACAAAGGTGAATATGTGTTTAAGGCTGCCCACCTTATGTGCCGTATTGTCATTCCAGTCATTTTAGCCTGCTAAATAATTCATCCGTCTTAGATTAGATCCCCCCGAACACCCGCCATATACCTTCCTCTCCTATCCCTCATCCCAGCTTGTTCATTGATTCTCCATTAATTATCTTTTCACTCAGCTCAATTATCCAACCTCGCCCAGGCCCATCTGACACCCGTCAGGTGGCTCCTTTAACCGCTTCTGTTAAACAGCGCGCCCACTTTACAGGGATCTGCCCAAGCAGAGCTCCTGGTGAATGGAAACGGAGTGTAAATGAAATCCTGCAGAGTGCCTGATCATGTTTGGAGTTATTAAAGCCCCGAGGCAGACGGGTACTCCGCCTGAGGACGGTCAGCAGCTGGGGATTAGTAAACAGGTGCTGTGTTCGATAGGTTGCACTCCTGAACATAGACTCAACCACGTCTGTTTAATCATCGCCGTAGGTGCTCAAACTTTGTTAAATATTTCTTTAACAAATAGCTGCAAAATGCCTGATTGCCTTTTAATTTTATGCAGTTGATTTTTAACACCGCCTTGGTCAGCCAGCTCATTTGTCAGCGAGAATGAGTGAAACATATATAAACTCATTGGGGACGTGCCGAGATGTCCTCCAGAAGACACTGAAAGCAGAACAAGACAAGCGAGCTGATGATCATGGGTGGGGCCGAGGACGATAGATGACTTAATGGAGGTCTGGAGACAGTGGGCTGGTAGATGAGGCATCTGGGACGCTGGTGTTGAAGGCCAGGAAGAGATCAGGCATGATGACCGATGGACACCCACTCGCCACATCAACGCTTGACATGTGATCAAGGTCGAGCAGAAACACAGGACGACGACAAAAATCTTTTTACAAAACTTTGTCTTTTTGCCACTCGAATGAGTTTAAACTGATGCGGCTTATAAATCAGCAGTGACGTCTGTCTGTTGACATGCTATTGATGTTTGGTTTTGGCTCCTGGGTTGTTAGGCGTATCGTGGATGAGAGTTAGTTGGGATCTAACGTCTAGTAAACCTCCACCCTGTGAAGTCTAATTGCTCACGCCCTAATCTAACGTTCACAAATCATCGCAGTGCAACATTTCTCGAGACGCAGGGGATTTGTGACTGAAGGGAGCAAGACTTGTATTTGCAATTGACTTGTGAAGGTTTGACTGACGGTAACACCCTGTACTTGTTGAGTTCATTAACCGTCATATATGTTATCTGCTCAGCTAAGCCCAGCTTTGGAAAAAATGATAGATGGAGGTGTTTCATTAGGACCCTTAATGAGTCGATACAGATTTATATTCTTGAGAATAAACATTCATAAACGCTTCTCGTTGGCTCTAACAAATGGGTTTAATTACTCGATTCCTAATGTCCTGTCAAAGATTTACGTCTTTGAAATAATTAAATATTCCAGGTTTGCACCAGATGTTAAGATTAAGACAGTGTATGATAGAGTTGGCATGCTTCTCTAGTTATGAAGAGAATCATACATCTCCTGTTGTCCTCATTAACGGGTCCATGAACTGCTCATCCAGTCATTTAAACTCCTATAAAGCTATATAAAATATTCTTAAGGCTACAGAGACAAATAGATACGGTCTTGGCTTGCATTTCTTCTCACACTTGCTTTTTCACCTGTCAGGTTCATTCACACGATAATGTTAAAATGTCATCACCTTCTGTAATGACCTGTACCTGTATTAACTTAGGAGAGATAGGCTGCAAGTGGAGCAAAATTAGCTTCAGAGAGGAGAAGTGTTAGCACAATTACGTTTGGACTGACAGGACAAATGTTGTCTTTTATTTATTTTATTTTATTTTTATTTTAGTTCATGTGAGATGTAAATAAAGTATGATAATATGCCTCAGGTATCAGCGACCACATGCTGTAATAGTGAATGGCAGGTAATAGCAATCCCGGACACGGTTCGGTGCCTAAGTCGCTTGTCGCCGTGTAATCCCTGGGCTCCCAGCGGAGAGGGAGGGGGGTGTGGGGGGAACCTATTCAATAAATATTCTATTTCCACAACGTCACCCCTCACCACTTCCCCAAACCTCCTGCCATGCACTGGTGTCCCTTAGGTAAGTTTAACAGCGACTTTTCTATTGTCTCCGCTCTAAGAGGTCAGTATATCACAGCGAATGAATCCTGTCAGTTTTATTACCAGTGGAGCAAAGCACCACAGATAAAAACAAGACTTCATACACCCCCACATCTCCCTTGGTCTCACAAAATAGCCCCGCTTGATCAGTTTGTTACTCCTGGCCCCCCTTCATCAACTCTCTGACCCCTCTTCTTCCCTTCCCCTCACTTTATTTTGTCTATCCTTGTCAGTGTTTTGTGACTTTGCTCGTAGAAAAAAAAAACTTCCTCCTTTCTCATTCTTCTTGCCTGTGGTCCTCTGCTCCTAGGCGTGTTTACTGGAGGCCCAATAAAGAAAAGGGACTAGCCAGAAGACTGAGATAGCCACAGGCAAGCCCCGAGGGCCCCCGCCTCATGGCTCACAGCTCTTCCAGCTTTAGGATCAGTGTTGTACGCTTCCCGCCTCACATGGATCAGTCTGTCTTCCCTTCATATCCATCTCCTCTGTTGGCTTCCTGTCCTAATCCCACACCGTCTCCCCTGTGACTCTATGTCTAGTGTCTGCATTAATAAATGGCCAGCATTAATCTTTCAACCCCAGGAACATCGGCTAAACCATCATTTCATCTATCAAATCCTTACTAATAATATATGCTTCATATTTGATGTTATTTTTGCAAAGTGCTGCTAAGATCATTGATGTCCGACAGGCTTGAGGGGGTGAGGGTATTCCCACATTTCCTTCCAGTTCGGTCAAAATAATGAGCGGGATGACAGACGCCTGCTGTCGATAAAAAGTCACAACAACAGCATCAATGTCAAAAGCAGCCAAAGATGCAAATGTGATTCTGACTGTCACTCCTCATGTCAAGCAGAGCAATATAACCTTTACAGATGCCACTGCACCAGTGGTGTTTCTTTGGGAGATGGTCTTCTGGGAGCTAAAATTAATAATAATGACAAAAAACAACTGATTTCATAAATTTTGTAAATGTGAAAAATGCTGCTAACTAAAAAAAAACTAAAATACAACTTTTCTGTGAGGACTTTTAGCATAAAATTCCTATTATCGTTCCCTCCAGAAGTTTAAAACCGTTCATGTGAAACTATTTGTATAAAGTTTTAGTGTGAGTGTACATGGTCGTTTGTCCTCTGGTGTTTCCTTATGATCGGCTAGAAACAGAAAGTATTCTTCCTTCTTGCACAAAGCTGGACACTGATGAGCTAACAGCTAGTCTGAGTAAGGTCAAAATCCAATAGGATTTCTGTCATCTTAAAACAACTTCCCAGTGATTCTTCTAAAACTGTGGTTCCCAAAGTTGGGGTCGATGCCCCATTGTGGGTCTTGAAAACATTTTCAGAATTAACATTTAAAAATGACCACTAACATTTTTTTGTCTTAGTTATTACAAAACAGTGAGGTTTGTGTACTTAAAAATGGATGTAACTAGCAAAATGAAGATTGTTATTTGATCTGTGTTTATCGCCAAAAAATTGTTTGTGTTATTATTTTGTGAGTCAAATGGCGAAAAGTTTGGGAGCCATTGAATCTTTACATTGTTGTCAGTTTTGCATTGCATGGCTACTATAGCAGACATACCATGATATTCCTGCTGCTGCTGTTGCTAGTTGTGCAAATTACCCAAAAGGTCTGTATAAATAACCAGTTTATGCCACGTTTGTAAAATAATGTGACGTTTTGAGACAATACACTTTAGTCTTGGCTCTGCTTAGATCACTAGATTTCCCAACTGCAGTTGTTCAAACTGGTAAGATAATAACGGTTCAATGTCATTTCAAAAGATCTGAAGTATCCCTTTAAATCAGAGAACTGAATTTATCTGCATTTGATAAACTCGTTTTAATGAAGTGTTGAATGAATTTTTTAAAATGTGGACACAAATCGTCCATCTGTTGTAGCAGCAGCTGTAGTTGTTTTTTTTACTGTGTTACTGTTGAGCTGTCAGATTTACTTCTCCGCTCCCCCTAATCAGTCGGGTTCAAAATGGACAGGATCCTGCTGCATTTTATTTCACGACACCCACAGATTATGCTCGGGCAATAAAAAAAAAACACAAGTTCAGGCCTGATAAATGGTGAGCTATGTGTCTAGACAAGGACAAAATGGATTGGCGGAGCGGGAAAAGAACACATATTTATTTTCTGTAGTTACAGTAATTCAGGCTCTGCCGCTCGGTGACTGACTATTTTCAAATTGATGTGTGCTCGTTGGGGAGAAAAGGGGTCCCAGTGATGGGAGTGACATGATGGTGGTTGAATTGCAGATCATATTCTGTGGCTGTCATGGAGATGTGCGTCGCTTGTCTGGGTGCTGACATAGATTGAGTGCTCCCAGCATGGATGGACACAAAGCCAGACACAAGGCCACTGACTGCTGACATACGTCTGATGATTGGAGCTGCTACACCACAATTATTGATACATCCTATTTATGTTTTTTTTTCTTTAAGCATTTGAGACATTAGATTAGTCCATACAAAAAAAAACAAAAATGAGATTTTCATATTTTTAGCAGCAATGTCAAAAGTTTGACGTGTTTTTTTAACGACTATGTATGAAAAAAATCCTGTTTCTTGTAAAAACAGAAACTCTGTGCAGGTTTGAAGATATCCACACCGAGTAAACCCAATTAAACGTGTTAACAAACAAGCAGAGATCCACTGCTGTTGGGTCAATAAGACCAAACACACACAAAGCATGCAAATGTGAAACTGTCTGCCCCACGACGTAGCCTCTCGATATCATGCATATCGAGTGGCTACGCATCATAAGCAACAGGTCAATCGTTGACGTGGATAGTGATGTTGTTTATTGGCTGAATGTGTTTCCCGATAGACGACCTGTTGTCCCCAGTGAGCAAGCTTATCTCTACTACCCATTCAGACCTCCATCCTCAAGTCTTAACCCATCCCCATCTGATCAATGAGAGATCGAGTGGTTGTGCTCATCTGTGGGGTCAGAGGCCATCATATCCATCAGTTTAAGTGTCCGTTACGCATGTGATGTCAAGAGTGTCTCATCTGAAGCCTGATATAATTGGTTTTAAGCCAGATTATAAGAGAAAAATTATAACAAAAAAGAGATTTTTTTATTTGTTTGGTTGGAACAGCTCCAAGTGTGTAATTCCGTCCTAATTGTGAATGCACGTGTCCTCTAACAGGTGAGAGCAAGCGCCATCGCTCAGGACGCCGATCAGAATTACGACTATGCCTCCAACAGCGTGATCCTGCATTTGGATGTAGGCGATGAGGTGTGTGTGCAGCTGGACGGAGGGAAGGTCCACGGAGGAAACCAGAACAAGTACAGCACCTTCTCCGGCTTCCTCATTTACCCGGACTGAAATCAATTTACAGAGAGAGAGAGACAGAGAGGCAGGAGGAAAAACAACATACAAAGTGACACAACAGACGTGTACAGTATGCAAATTAATGCACATGAAAGAAATGGACACACATGCATGCATTCCAGCAAACACACACACATACATATCTGCATAAAGATAAAAAATTACTTCAAAAGGATTGAGATAAAATGAGACATATGCCAAATTATCTGTATGAAATCTGCAAGTGGCACCTTTTTGTGTGCAAACATGAATGCCAGAATGTGTAACCTACAGTATAGATGCAAATAACTATCACACACTGAGTCTCTGAAATATCTTGAACATTATAATGCATTCTGTATTATCTGACGTTTGTGAAAATTAAAAATATAACAAAAGACACCCAGTTTGATCGTTATAATGCAATAAAGGTGTCGCTAAAAATTATTTTTGTCCACACATTCTAAATCGCTCTAATTCTGCCTGTTTTACACCTAAATACATAAAAATATTTGTGCAAACAAATTTTAAATAAATAAATACGACTAATTGTGATGAATTAATTCCTTGTTGTGATTCAATCTATAGTGAAAATATATTGAAATAATCACTCTTATTTTCTTTGTTTTCTCTGCTCACACACTGAACAAAACTGATGAAAAGGTAACACTCCAAACATATTTCCCAGTGTGAATCTGTGTGTAATTGTGTTTTAACTGCCAAATGCAAAATTGGTAACATAATTGTGTGAGTGTGTGGATGATTAATATGTAAATATGTCAGATAATAGAGTAAAAGTCAGGTTTAAGTGTTTTACTTTCATTCAGTGTTGTATATAAAATCAGACACTTTCATTTAAAATGCCCTGTCTGCTTTATTTTTTTTTTAAAGAAACCCTGTTAAAGTATCATTATGTGTAAACTTACTAACTTTCACACCAACTACCTGGTATATTTAAGAGGTTGAGTGACCAATTGCTATTAAAACATCCACACCCACTTTTGTCACTTTGTCTGCTTTCTTGCAAAGAGTTTCCACATGTCAAGGTCAGAGCTGAATAGAAGCATTCAGCAGTCCTAAAACAGACAGCATGTTGGGTTTTATTTGAAATGACCACTTGGACGGACTCGTGAATTGGATATATGGTACGGTTACATGAACTTACAGCGGGGATCGAAGTGACCGCAGGATAGGCTGCTGCAAAATGGATTTTCAATACGTCTTAAGACACTGTGTGATACAAACATTACTACAGCAACACAGAGCTGAGGTATAAAACAATCTGAATTCACCAAAAACAGGTAATATACTGTATGTGTTTTAAATGGAACAAAACAAATCATTTTATAGGTAATGCCAGGATAGGTACGGTTAACACCATCCAACATATTTTATGAAAATTCCTTAATGGTTTAATGGTTTTATGTTGATTTTAGAGATCACATTGGTCCGCTCACTCTGAACACAAACACTTATCCTCAGAGTGCGTGTGTGAATCAGACCAAATAATAATGTTTGGGTTAAAGTTTTTGCATCATATTTGAATAGGGTTAAAAATATCACTTACTGAAATAATTTGCAGATTAGATTCTCATCAAAAAATGCCATTAAATTTTTCTGAAGCAAAGATAAACATCTTTTTTTTTTACATCTATAAGGAGCACAAGTAGAATTAATTAAAAGATCACTGAATTTTTTTCCCTCCCCTTTTGTTGGTAACAGATTTATTTATAAATGGCTTGAATAAGGTTTTTTGATGAGTTGTAAGTGATCATATCTGCAACACTTGATTCATAACACTCGAAAAATGATGGAGCTAAATTAAATTTGTCAAAACAAAAAGCTAGTTTATTAAAGTACAAACAAATCAAGTATTAATAGTTTTTCTGAACCAGTACTCCTCATTGTAACAACTAAAAGGAATCTTGAATATGTCTTGACTAAAACAGTACCTAATTAGAAAAGAGAGCTGATGTCATCGCAGAAGTAAAGGATTTGGTGAATCTGTTGCTTCTGAGCAGAAAAGGAGGGATGAAGCTGCACCGTGCTGGGGCCCCAGCCCACAGCTCGCTCTTCTGGCAGACTCCAGCTGAAAGTTAATTGGACGGGGAGAGGTCTGAGACGGGCTGTGCCGAGGCCCATTAGTGATTCCCCTGTCGAATGCAGAGCCACGAGGATCACAGACTCACAAATAGGAGGATTAAAATAATCAATAGCCTTGACTTCTATCGACCACACACTCACACACATACACACACACAGAGTAATTAGCGGAGAACCTATTCAGCAGTGGACTATGACACCCTCCTGAACCTCACCTCACACACATGTGCGTTCACACACACACACACACACACACACACACACACACACACACACACACACACCAATGGCTTCAGTGCCTAATGAGGGGAAATAGTTCAGACTGCTTGAGAGCAAAATTAGGAAAAGGTCAGGAAACCACTGAACAGCCCTTTACAGCTCATGTCAGGGCCTTGTCATTTTTAAAGAGGAAAAACAAACAAACATTTTTTATATAAAATCCAAAATTTTCAATGCAAACCATAAAACCTAGTCAAGAATAAATGGCTAAGAGTGTAATTAACTTTTGATTTAGCACAAAAAGTTGATCAAAACAATCCTCTATTTTACATGATGATTCGGAAATCTGTGATTAGATTTAAGAAGCAACACTGCCCTCTTCTGGTAAAAAAAAAAAAACATAGGAGTCCTTCCTTAATTTCTACTAAGTTAAACAGTAAGGTGTTAAGGAAAAAGACATTGAAATGTAGTCAAACTTTTGGACATTAGAAACATGGGAACCCATTTGTAATTTTTACAACTATGGATTAAGATATACAGGGGTTAGACAATAAACAGCTGTCATTTTAGTGTGGGAGGTTTCATGGCTAAACTGGACCAGCCTGGTGGCCAGTCTTCATTAATGGCACATTGCACCAGTAAGAGCAGAGTGTGAAGATTCAATTATCAGGTTAAGAGCACAGTTTTGCTCAAAATATTGCAATGCACACAACATTATGTGTGACATACCAGAGTTCAAGAGGACAAATTGTTGGTGCACGTCTTGCTGGTACATCTGTGACCAAGACAGAGAGTCTTTGTGATGTATCAAGAGCCACAGTATCCAGGGTAATTTCAACATACCACCAAGAAGGACCAACCACATCAAACAGGATTAACTGTGGACGCAAGAGGAAGCGGTCTGAAAGGGATGCTATGGTCTAAAACCAGGTGTTTCAGTTTCATTGTCTAACCCCTGTACTTATTTTTTTATATTCAACAAAATCTTAACCAACGAAACAGCAGATTACCAGTAGAATTCAGTGTATATTTAATATTTATTTTATTCTTTTTAATGTTGACAAACTGGCATCAACAGTTAGAGCACTTTAATTTATGTTGTTAGAAATGTTGCTTCATGACATATTGCGATACAAGATGCTCATACATATGAATAGAGCTGAAAAAAGGGTCATCTATAATATTTTCTAAGGAATGTAAAGGCACTTCTTAAATTAAAACCGTCTAACAAATTTTTGGAAAAAATTGTGGAGGCCTGGAAAAGCTAAATGCCAAAATGAACATGACAAAAGTGGGGGAAACAATATGATGGTCTTCGTCTTCATCCACTCATAACCATTTTGACGAGTTCTGTAAGAGAAAAAAATAAAAAAAATAGTTTATTGTTTAAAATACTGAGAGAGACATCCTTCAGCAACAGCATGGTGAACTTTAGTAAGAGATGAGGCATTTGGAGATCCCCCCCCCCACCCCCACGTTCTGCTCACCCAGAGCAAAGTTGAGGGTCAGTCATAGAAGGTATATATGTATATATATTAAAAGCTGAGATAATTATTTCTATCTCCTTTCAGCCAAAGCAGCTGGCTCCTAAGATCCACAGAAAGTTGGTTAGAGAAGCCATCCTCGATGTATGCTTTCCTTATGCTGAGAAGTAGAGAAAAAGAGAGGAGGTCTGGGGAGCTAGAGTCCAGTCAGAGCAGCCAGCTATAACTCCAGTTTTCATCAGTACATAAGAGAAAATCGTCAGCACAAGAGCAACTTAATGTAATATTTTGGTTAGTAGTGGGAAAACAAAGGGACTGGTTCATTCTCTCAAACCTGGTGGTTACATACATGTAAAACTCAGACACCAACTAAAGAAAAGACACGTTTAAAAAAGCACCAGTAACATGCAAATGAAATGACAAAAGCCTGATAACACCACAGTGCCTTTTATGAGTTACCACCAGGTTTTGCCTGAATGAGACCAGTCTCTTCCCCGTCTCCACCATTTCCCCCCGTACAAACTGCAAGGAGCCTCAGACACATGCAGAGAGGCATGCTGCAGCCAGGTGCCAAGGCAAAGGGCTGCAGGAGAGAAAAACAGCGCCAGGAAGAGTCACTTTGTTCAGAGCCTCGGGGCTGAAGGTGAGGGACACTGCCAGGCTTTCGCACTGAAACTTAACGGTCAGATCTGCTTTAACACAAATTGTTCCTTGTTGCCAATCCGAACAACCAAAAACTAGTACTGTTAGGTTAGGTTTAGATGGATTGATTTTTTTTTTTTTTTTTTTTTTAGCAAAAACAAGAGCAGGAAAGCCTGGAGGTGTCTTCCCAAGGTTTAGATGAACGCCCGTACCGGCCCTCAGCCTGACATGATGTGACGAACAAACGCTGTAGAGGAAGAACATTTAACACATTGTCAGAAATTACATTTTAATCAAAGTTCATCACGACTCAGTAATAAGTTGTCAGAAGAGAACAAACAAATGATCTGAAGCTCCCCGAAAGGTCCTGCTGAAAACTTCTGTCATGGATTACTAATGAATTACATCATATGACATTTACATATTTTATTTCCTGTGATCCATTCCAAAAGTTGGTGCGCTGATTAAGTAATTTTATGCAGAAAATTACAACACAGACTAAAGTCAGATCTGCTCCAATTGCAGAAACCACTGTTTGGGTGAGTATGTTGAACTTGGGGTCTATGAATGACCAATATTATTAATACTACATTGGAATAAATACAGAACTTTTAACACTAATATCAATGTCAAATGCATGATATTTTATTGTAATTTCACTCACGCTTTTACTACAGATCAGAGGAAATGTTACTGTTACTCGGAGATGGTGGAAAATATCTTATAGGTGCCAAATTCAAAACTGCATTTAGTACTGAGAAGGCTTGCATGCATTCTATTAAAACTAAAAAGTGCATTCACAAAAATCCAAATTACACTTTGACTCTTAGTTGACATTAAGAAGTTTTAAAGTAAAACAGCAGAGTCATGCATTATGAGCTTTTAAGATGATTGAATCAAGACTATTTGTGATAAATGAATCAAACAGCTTTACTTAGGTCTAACTGTTGAGTATTAAGTTTTACAAAACTTTTTCTTGCCCCCACCTTCATAATTAATGCAGCCATTTTGATCTTCGTGTCCAGCCAAGAGAGTCTCCACCTCTTCCTCCGTCATTTTCTCACCTGAAGGAAAGGTAAAACCATTTATTTATAGTGTCGATATTTTACATGTCAAGGATTTTTAAAACCAATAAATTCTGAGTGCAGTATAAAAAATAATATGTAAAGATACCTAATGAATAGTCATTTCATTACATTTTACTTCTATATGCCAATTCAGTTTTCAGTACTGTTTATCATTATGAGCTGAAGAGAAAAACATTTTCCTTAAGCTAAAAAGCGTCAACGTGAAACAATACTTCCACTAATGTTTTCCTTAGATACTGTGTTTGAGTGGGACTTGCCTAACGTGGTGAGGACGTGACGTAGTTCCGCTCCCATTACTGTCCCGTTACCCTCCTTGTCAAAAACACGAAGTCCCTCCACAAAGTCCTCCATGGAGCCCTGATCTTTGTTCTTTGCGATGGCCTGAAACATGGGCAGGAACTGCTCAAAGTCGAGCATCTTGGTGTTCATCTCTGCAAAAACAAAGAAAAGGTTTGTATAAATGAAACATCTTGGAGGTCTGTTTTCACGGTTTAATGTAGGGAATGCAAAGATTTCAAACATGATGCAAGTTTTACCAATTTTAATATCAAATGGGAAGACATAAAAAGAAGTATAATTAATTGTATCAAAAAAAATCTGTTATTTCCCACCAATAGCTCATGATCTCCAAACAGTAAATTTCAGGAGAAACTTAAAGAACGGTTGATGCCATTTATTAATAATCAAACTTCAGACAGGTCTTTCCACAGGAGGATACAAATGATCTTTTCATATTAAAAATAAAATCAATAATTTTAAGGAGAGGTCGAAAAGCAAGACCTGACTGCTTATTGAGCAGACATGGCCGTGTGGCAACCCAAAATGTTTTAATTGCACCCACTGGGCATTATGGAGATGCCAGGCCTTGTCCATACTAATACTGATGTGTATTCAGAGCATATTTCCAAGTCTTCAGAATTGCAAATCTGATTTTAAAATTTGACAAAAAGGTTCACAGTCTAGACAAGTGGGCCTCAATCCTAGTCCTCGAGGGTCAATATACTGCATGTTTAAGTTGTTTCCCTGCTCTACATCTTGTCTTTAATTTCTGAAGAAGCCCATTAATCACTCATTTATTTAAATCAGATGTGTTAAAGCAGAGAAACATCTAAAACATGGAGGACAATGGCCCTTAAAGGCCAGGATTGAGGACCACTGGTACACTCTTCATAAATAACTGAACATAAAGTAAAAAAAAAAAAAAAGACACACACAAAAAAAAAAAAACAGCAACAATACACTGAGCATTTGTTATAAGCTTATAAATTTTCTTTTTACCCTCAGCTTTGGGATTTCCCAGGACTTTTAGCACCTCAGCATTAACAGGGTTCTGTCCAAGGGCCCGCATCACGTCCCCACACTGACTGAAGCTGATCTTCCCATCTCCTGTTCTGTCGAACAGCAGGAATGCCTCCTTATACTCTGCAGGACAGAAACACGTGACTGAATAAATAACTACCAGGAACAACAACAAATAAAAACAAACAACAACATAAGCAGGCATATATACAGAAGCAACACACAGAAAATAAAGAGGGTTGGAGCACAGACTGAAAACAAGCAATCGAACCAGAAAAAAAAGAAAATATATAACGAGAGGAATTGATTCTCCATGGTATGATTTAGAGAATGTGAGCCAAAAATGATGTTTCCATCCTTGGATTCATTTGAAACAAAAAATTTAACTTGTATTTTAACCCCCCAAATTATCAGTAGTTATGTTATTGTAACAAACAAAGCATAGTTCTCATCTCTGTGGTATGCTAGTTGACAAAGTAAACATAATTTTAACTTCCTCAGTTAAGAAAATGCATTTCCCAATCATGTTAGTCACTAAGAACATGCTTGCGTTATCTTTGCTTTAAAGCACAACACGGTCTGTGAACAGCCAACTGTCATTTCTATATTCCCAAAGTGGTCCCAGTGAAAGTTTTCGCACACCTACTCATTTATTATGACCTGTGAGTCATCCTCATATTTTTGCTGTAATATTTAACAATGGTTCCCAATGGAGAGATTTTAGTGATGTTACTGGATGTATATGTACAGTAGCTGAGTGTCATCATCAACACATAATTCAAGCCCCAACACATCACATAGATTGTGCAAAATAAAAAGTCTGACCAAAATGACTACAACTGACATTTCTTATCATAACACAATCTAAAAAGTCTGGCATGAAAGGTACAAGCAACATGCATTCAAGGAATGCTATCTAGGCCTTTAACTTAAAATGAAGTTGGTCAGTTCAAAACTTCTTCAAACTCTAAATGTCCAAAAGCTCTAAAATATGCATTAATATTCAGTAACTATAAAATAAATGCAAAAGATGTACAGGAGTGGACAAGAGACTAAACTTTTGATTTCTTATCAGCTACTGAATAGCTCCTAAGATAGTTTCAAAGGTCTAAATTATTCTATACCATTCATATTAACAAGTATGAAGCATTTTTGTTTATGTGGAGCCAAGTACGCTTTATCAATAGTCATTGCGCAATATTGCTTTAATCTAACATCAGCCAGTCTACTTAAGATCAAACGAATAAAAGCTTTGTTCATACCTAACCTCCAGGGAGCCATGAGTTAAATTGCGCAACATCCAGGAAGAAGGGTGTTCCTACTGTTATGGGACAAGTTTTTCCCAAAAATGCAGGCACAGTTGTGGAGTGTTTTTTTTTTCATTCTGAGGAATGTGCCTCTTCCCTTCTGGCATGTTAGCACTATTCCCAGCACCATATTTGGTATCAGAGGAGTGGAGGAAAGTAGGAGGAGAGTGAGAGTAGCGATGGCCTATTATGTCAGAAGTTAAACAAACTAGCCCTGGAACAAACGCATCCACCACTTTATCCAGCACCAAAAATGGGCACACTGCATGAGCTACTAGAAACAATTAAAGGAAAGCAAGATGACAACAATCTGATAAAAGCAGGACCGAACTCAGTCTGACCAAAGACCATGTTTGGCTTTGTAAAACATCAATAAACAAAGAACACCACAACACACATCAAAGATGGTGAGATTTATACATTGTAGTAATGTTTTTGATGAACTGGACAATTGCATAAAGCAGTTTTTTTTTATTCATATTTAGTACATATATGGCCCCAGGACTGACGTGCAGATCACACCCTAAACAACAAGAACAGCAACTCTTCTTTCTTTTTTGTTATTCAAGGCGAGACCTCCTCACCGACTTACCATGGATTTGATCCAGGTTAAATTCAATCTGAAAAGAACAAGCAGTTGCAAGAAATACAGTGATGAAAAAGTATAGAGAAGGGAAAATAAAGCCTAAACCACGACTACTGGATGCAACAAAAAGCGGGGTGATAAGCAATGAAACGGGGCAATGTGTCACCGGACACGATCAAGAATGTAGGCATGCAAAAGAAGAAGAAATGTGTGGAAATGTCCTCACAGGCACACACATAAAAAAAAAAAAAAACTTACCGAGGATTTGATCTTCCGAGAAGTCAGACTGTTAAGAAAGAAATTATTAGGCGAGAAGAAAATGGTTGTTTCTGGTGAGCAACCGGGTTTACGTCAGTGGCCCTGACATTTACAGTTAAAAATATAAAGCCAGGATCGTTTCCAGCTTAAGTAGATTTAGTCATTGTAGCACACACATACACAAACAATTTGGAAATATGACCGTGTCATTTGTATTTTTATGGACAGAGAAAGCTAATGCTAGCTTAAAAAGTTGCACTTCCGCTTGGGACAGGAGGCTTTCCAGACACTAACTTAAAGCTCACGTTAAACATCTATGTAAAAGCAAAATATATATATATTTTTGATTAAATATTCGTATATACTAGCATAACTGTGCTACGGCTATTTAGCTGTCTGAAACGAAGAAAACCCACCATTGTTGTGTCGGCTGAGGTGTGTCCGAAACGACGGAAAACCAAAGACTGCAACGGCTCGACTACAAAGCAGAACGAAAAAAACCTTCACCCCTTTGCGTCATGACGTTATAGAACGTACGCAAAGACGTCGCAGCAGGAAGACGCCGGGATTAACTACTGCACACCATATATAGAAATAACACCAAGGTGTGGCTGGTTTTATAAATTACATGCCTTATAGACCTTTAAACTTATTGGACAATTCAGTTTATGCTTGGGATAGCATATAAATGCAGTTAATTATTATGGATAGTATGATTGAGAGACGAATCCTGGGGATGATCCAAACTAGACAGGTGCAGAACATGATGAGTGGAACTGGAGAGCTCCTTGCTGTGAGGTGATTCAACAACCACTATGTAACTACTAAGCTTACAGTAAAATATACCATTTTAAAATTCGAACAAAATGCATGCCTACAACCATATTTTCTGAGACAGAATCCCCCCCAGCGGCAATTAAGATTCAGACACCATAAATACACATATAAGCCTAAACTTAAATAAAAGGTTGTATTGATGCACTTGCTTGATCCTGTGCAAGGTTGCATGGAACTGGTGCTTATCTCCAGCAGTCACTGAGCGAGACCTGGACAGGTTGCTAGTCTGTCACTATCCTAAGCTTGACATAGTAAAGATGGACAAGATTAAACAAGAAGTATTGTTTTGTGGTACAAACCTTTGGGTGATGGTCACAATCACATCTGAAAGCAACAGTGAAGATCCTCTGTTCAGTGAGAAAAACTAGTGCTACTCCATTGAATGTATAGACTGGGAGTGTATAGGCAGAGTGCCATCTTAGAAGGATCCTGTGAGAACATTCTGGTAAAAAGAAACTATCTTTACTGCTATAAAAACTAACAAAAGAGATGAAAGCTCTTTTTGAAGTAAACTTACTTTGTATTATGGATGAAGTTGGACATGCATAAACGATGGAGGTCAGTGAAGCTGCAATTTCTAACAGCCCTGTCACTCTACTTACTGTCTTTGCCCAGGAGGAAGTCTTTCCTGTGGGCAGAAGTGGCCTACTTCTTCTCACAGGCTAAATAGGGCAGTCTCGCACTATAAAGCCATGCAATGTAACACTTGAAGCTCATGGAGGTGGCAGTAAATGTCAACCAAGCTGAGACATACTGTATTACAGCAAAGGGTTTTGTGTGGGGCATCATTAATTTGTGATATATTATTTTATCAGACATTTACAGTAAAATGTTGGTGCTTTGATGCTTGAATGTTTAAGTGTCACATTTCTGCTATATTGAAGGCAGATATGTTAAAATTTGGAAATTTCATACTAAAAACACGTTTTACAAAATGACTAATGCTTAATTAATTAGTAACAAAATAAAACAGGAAACTGAGAGGATCATTTGAGATATATTTTAATTTTTGAGCAGGGATTCTGACCCTTACTATAAATAAAAATGGCTCATGGAAACACTCTTTGGGGGACACTGATTGACTACTGTGGCCCATTTTATTTCTAAAGTTAGATTTGTTCTCATTTTAGATAAATGCTATAGAATGTGGTCCAATTCTTTTAAAATATCTTGCAAACAATCTCATGATAAAATAAAATCCTCCCCTTTAACTACTCAGTGTATTTACAACTTTCCGAGGTTACATTGTGTACAAATGATAAAATAAGACTAAACTGATAAAACAACACTTTAAAAGTACAATTAATGAATACCCCACAATGACACAGAATAGCAGCTACAATCATCCTACTCACCTCCAAAGTACTGGGGTCAAATGGCGAATCGGAGGGACGTAGCATCCTCGGCTTCTGCTCTGGAGTGGGTTTTGGAGCTACAGAAACTGCAGGCAGACACGGGTAGGGAGGACCCAGTTGTGGTTGGGCTTCTGGTGAAGGAGACTTTTTAATGGAAGGTTTGGGAGCCATTCCTGATGTTGTAGACAACCAGAAGAAAATGAGAAATAGTGTAACTGCTGCAGCTGGTTAATGAAGTGTACCAGCTGTGTGAATCCAGCAGAAGAGAGGAGGAGGAGGAGGAGGAGATCAGCAGCAGTGTGACGCTAGCGAGGCTCAGGGACCAGCAGGTGGATGAAGGAGAGGTGGATGTATGAAATAGCATGTGAGTGAAAATGTGGAAGCATGTTATGAGGAGCAGAGTGTAGGAGGCATGGAGATGAGTGTAAAATGAAAAGTAGGACAAATTGAAGATATAACTGCTGAATCCAGAAACGTTTTGTTTTTTTTGGGTCAGAAATACAATTGTAGGATTCACCTCGAGTGGAATAAACAAGAAAACTGTTGTCATAGATATATAATACTTTTATAGTTTATGCCAGTAATTCATGAGATACTTTAATGACCTAGGTTTTCATGACATGCTGTGTATCTACAGATAGCAGGACTAGTCA
>JAUBOC010000181.1:15312086-15325841 GCA_032275365.1 Anablepsoides cearensis | reverse complement strand
ACCCCCCCCCCCCCCCCCCCACTCACCCAACCGCACAAAAAAAAAAAAAAAGAAAAAGAAAAAAAAATCAGAAAAAAAAAAACAGTGTTGATGTCCTGGGACGTAGGTTGTAAAGTATCCTGAATCTGAAACCACGGGCACCTTTGTTTAATGGTCCTCTCTCCTCACTTAGTGAGAATTGCCCCCAGGCCCGATTCCCATTCTGTGGCCACATTTCTACTAGACTGGAATGTTTTCCAAATCCATTAGCCTGAAGAAAAAAGGAATAAGCAAAAAGCAATCTGCTCATATTGTCAAGATGAAATGCTGCCGTATAGATCTTATCAAAATTCACTGTGGGGTCCAGAAGATTTATATTATTGACATAATAGTTTAATGGACAGTGACGACCCATATTCCAGATTTATATCATATCATGCTGAATCCGATAGGTCTGTGAGATTATATTCCAACAGTCAATTTGTCTAATAAATCTGGCAGAGGTTTATGAAAATGCCATCTAAGTTCATTTTTTCAAATTATGAGTTAATGCATTTTCTCCTTGTTTCAAATGTGTCCAGTGTCTCTGACATATACGTTGAGCCTATTGAAAATCCACAACTTTAAGCTTCTTTTTACCTGCATCATATTATTGTACTTAGATCAAAGAAATATGTTTTTAATTCTGTAAAAGTTCTTGATTCAAACTATGAAATACATCAAGTCTCATTTCATAAAACATCTTACTTAAACTTCAAATGTTGCATAAGCAAGTAAAAAGTGATTTTTTAAAAACTCATTTACACATAGATGAATTGCATTTAAACCCTGTGATAATACGGATTAGAAACTCAAATAAAGTGTGCGAAACAGTTAGAAACAATGCAAATGTATATGTATAAGTGAATTCAGCTTGTAGTTTGCCAACAGTACAAATCCTTGCCACCCTGTGCCACATCAGCCCCCCTACGACTTGCCTCCATCTTTTATGAGCACTACAAAGGGCTCAGCTTTCAGAAGCGGGCCGGAGAGCATGTGCATAGACCAGAGCTTTAATTCCCATTGTATTCTTGTGATCTTGGTGTGTGTGTGTGTGAGAGAGAGAGAGCTAGAGAGTGTGTGTGTCTGTGGTTTAGCAAAAGCGGGAGAGGGAGATAGAGATGAAGAAAAAGACAGGAACAAGGACCCATCTGTCAGCGTAGTGCACGAATCCCTCCCAATCCACTCTGGGTCTCCTGGGACAGGAGCACAGCACAACTCACTTGTGGCAGTTTTTTCTTCTTCTTCTTTAAAAATTACAATAACAGTAACAATAACTCTTAAATAGACTGGTCTTTTGATCTTATAAGGCGTAGTCGGCTGTTCCTTGAAGGAATGCATGTCACCTGCCTTTCATGCCATTATTTTATTTTATCTTATGATGAGAAAAAGTTGTTTTGGTCAAACTCTGAAAACAGCAATGTGTTATGGAGTCTTTTGAGATGATGCAATATGGATCTGTGTTGAGGAAAACGTTCAGGAAATCAAACTTTAGCTTATAACTGTCTTTTTGCATGAGGGAAATTAGCAGCCATGGTTAATTAATTTCATTAAAATCTATACAGATATTTTGCTAACACAACAGATAAAATAACACACTCGCACACAAGCAACTATAATCGTCCGTTTGCTTTTGCATAAAACAACTCTTGTTTTAGGGATCTAGGGTAGCAATCTCAAGATTTTATTCCATTTTTTTCTAAGTAAACTTAAGAAACTGATTAATTCCAAAATGAACATAGAGCAAAGTCGTGTTAGACCTCATGTTCACATCATGATTAGGGGGTTGGCTGTCTAAGATAAATTAGAGCAGGCTCATTTGGGATACCGAAGGGGATTGTGGGAGACAGAGACCTCAATTCGCCTTTCAGACTGCAGGTGTGCTGAGGTCATTCTCACACCCATGGGGTAGGAGTGGATGTACCTGGGGAACACTGGGCTCATCATATTAGTCACACACACGCAGACAGACAGACGCGCGCGCGCACTCACACACAATAGGGCTCATCATCTCTACATGCCTTTATGACCCGTGCGCTGACCAGGAGCCACGAGGACCGTTAGGTGGAAAAACTGTTTCAGCACCAGACATCCTCTTATAGGTCGGAGTGAGTGACGCTCGCGCATCCAAGCAACAGATGCCGCCACCTCATCCCCCTCACCCCCAGGGCTTCCTAAACCCGACCATCTGTTAGTCTCTTCCCAATAAATCGTTAGATAAGTGCCCGTTTTTATGCGATGTTTCTGATTAGCCACGTGAGCCGTATTCAGACATGGAAATAAGTCGCACACATTAAAAAAAATCTACAGCAGGAGCCACAGTAGCTGAAGTCCGCTCACGAGCACAGCTGTGCGCACTCACGCGCACAACAATGGGATCAATGCGGGGGCACGTGCGAGTCGCGAGAGCCAGGCTGTCCGTGGCGGGTGATGACAATAGACCCCCGCTGCGCAGCGGCTCGCCGCGCACGAGACTGGCGGGCTTTTATTAACTTTATCTGCGGCCACACTGCATGCGCCTGTGTTAGAAACTCCTTTAAATTATTTATTATCCGATAAAACATTTTATAACTTATCACAACACAAACAACAAACAGGAAATTATCCAAAAACCACGGAAAGACTGCATTGCCAACTTTACCTCAGTTCATTAGGTTTAAGCCTATGAAGTACCTGTGTCTCTATTACTGCACCGGTCGATTCAATAATCAGATTGTGTTCCAGTGCGTGACGCTAAAAATGGACGAAAACAATCGAAGGAGCGGGTGAACAACGCGCGCGCACCTGCTCTATGCGCACCAAGCTGTCAAAATCACTTAAATGCGCACACGAGGAGGAGCGTCTAGTAACTCCTGCACCGAGCGGCCTGTTCTGAGTTTAATTAGGTGGAAAATTCCTAATCCAACCGACTAATGACGACATACTGAGGTAACCCAGTTAACACACGGGACAACAGAGCATAATATAGAGGATCTTTAGTCCTGTAAACAGGTTTAGGCCGCCGTAAGATGGAGTTTTATCATAAAATCTACGCTTGGGTCCCGTGACGTGTTTGCTATATTTGCCTTTTACAACTTTCAGCTTACACTTTGCTACTTTTGCTCCTTTTATTTTATCGCAGCAAATTTCATCTTGCACTCAGCATTTACTCTGCGCAAAAATGCAGTATTTTCTAGTTCAGATCAGATACTCTTTTACTAATAATAAAGAAGATATGGCCTCCATTTTTTGTGGCTGAATGTGTAATACTTTGCAAAAATAAACAAAAGCAAAAATGGTTTTCAAGTAATGCATAAAACATTTTTCTTTCATTTTTTGCATCAGAAACTATTTGCAGTGAGTTTGTCTTTAGAATAATAGTCGAATTATTGTTATATTTATGCTAATTAAGCTGATGATCAGATTTAGTTTGAGGAGTCAGTCACTGATTAAAACTGAGGGATTTCGGACGCTTTGGATGCGCACTTTACCTGCGCGCTGTGGCCCCCCTTTTTAAGGCACCTTTTCCAACCATGTCAGTGTTTCTTGATTAATATAGGATGTGTGCCACATGCACACCAGAGTGCACGACCTCTCTGTTCTGCGCACTTTTTATTTATTCTTGCTAAACAAGAGTGAATCTCCTGTCACGGTCCCGACACGCGCTTTTGGATAAATTGGCTGTGGGAGGGGCTGCAGAGGGAGGCGCTTACCCGACTATAGGCAACAACATCAGTCTGTTCCGATCATTTGGAGATGAAAGTTGCGAGCGTGTTCATGGCTGTCTAAGGGGAGGACCACAGTTTGGAACACTGACAGATGCGCAAGAATAAAAACGCTGGATTTTTGTTTTTCCTTTCCTTCACTCAGTTACAGCTTGTGAAATTTGCTGAGTTGTCTGCCACTTTGCACAGAACTACTGCTATATCCAAACAGGTGAGTTGTTCTTTTTATCAGTTTAACTTCAAGAAAACTAAATTAATAACAATAAAAAGAATCCACGCAACAAAGTCATGTTATCTTTAAGTATGAGCTGTGCACATTCAAAGGTAAAATAGATTCATGAAATCTGGGCCTTAGTTTTAATTTAAACATTTTTTTTCTAAATTTTCCCATTTCTAAAATACATGCTATATGTTGAAGGGTTTTTCAGGACAGGTTTTTCATTTTAATTTAGAAATTCCAATAACCTGTCTAACTTTTGTACATTTGTGTGCAATAACTAGGGCAGTTTACTGCAAAACAATAGCAACTCCTCTGTCCCAGATCTAATTTAGTAATATTAACAGTGGCAAAAAAATCAAAATTTTAATCCAAAAGAATCATGTTTTATGTAATATAAAAATGTTTCATCTAAAATATAAAATGCAGTTACACACTTTTATCCAAATCTTTCATCTGAGAGATGCTGGCTCAGAGAGCTGTCCACTCTGCAGTGCTGAAGTTGCTTTCATTCTGGAGGTTTTTAATTTATCTTCTTGTTTGATCAGTCAGTGTAAATCAAAGTAGAAGTTTTCAGATTTGAAGACATTAAACACTGAAAAAAGAACAAATGACAAACGTTTTGTACCTTTCTTCTTCAGATCAAAATGATGACCAGACCTTTTGGGAAGAGCAGGGACGTGAGTGAGCTGGTCAGCTCCCTCAGTTGGCTGGAGGAGGACGGCAGCTCCCAGGACGGAGACGAAAGTCCAGAGATGAGGGTTCGCCACGGCCTGAACGCTGGGGCCCGGATGAACTCCTGCACAGAACTTGGCAGCGAAGATATGGAGGAGGAAGAGGAAGAGGAGGAGGAGGATGACGAGGATGACATTGGACCAAATGGAGAACAAGGTCCCAAAAGGCGAGGCCCCAAGAAGAAGAAAATGACCAAAGCTAGACAGGAGAGGTTCCGTGCCCGGAGAGTCAAGGCCAACGCTAGGGAACGTTCCCGTATGCACGGGCTGAACAATGCTCTGGACAGCCTGCGCAGAGTAATGCCCTGCTACTCCAAAACACAGAAACTGTCCAAGATTGAGACTCTGCGGCTGGCCCGCAACTACATCTGGGCTCTGTCGGAGGTGCTGGAGAGTGGTCAGTCCACAGAGAGCCACGGTTTTGTGGAGATGCTGTGCAAAGGTCTGTCTCAGCCCACCAGTAACCTCGTGGCTGGCTGCCTGCAGCTTGGACCCTCGCCTTTAATTCTGAACAAGATGGAGGACAACTGTGGGGGTCCAGGAGTGCCGACTGGACATACCCTCAGCTACCCATCCCCAGGCCTCCCAAGCCCACCTTATGGCTCCCTGGAGGCATCCCACCTCCTTCACATGAAGGGACTGAAAGGGCCCATCTACGACCAGTCCTCCCCTAACGAGTGCAGCGGCGGCACGCCTCCGTACGACGGGCCCCTCACGCCCCCCCTCAGCATCAACAGTAACTTTGCCCTGAAGCAGGAGCCTTCTCCGCATGAATCAGAGAGGAACTACATGGTCCATTCCGCCCACCATGCCCACTACCTCTCATCCCACCATTACCCCTTTTCTACGACCAGCAGCTTAGGGGGGCCTCCGACTCAGGCTTCTCGTTACGAGCTGCCCCTGGATGTGACCTTTGACTCCTTCGCCCCCGCTCACCTGATCACGTCTCAGATAGGCACCATCTAACAAGTGGCTGGGCAGAGAACTGGACTAATGTACAAACTGCTGTAAAAAATGACAACCGTTGTTCTGACTGTATAGATAAAATGGTTTAGATTTCAGTTGTCGAGCACTCTGGGAGAGCAGTGAATGCTCAAAGAGGGAGAGACTCAGCGCCTCAACTCAGTCTACCTGATGCAAACATGCACCCAATAAAAATAAATTATTTATTATTTTACATTTTGATCATATAGTTGATGTTTGGAATCCAATTATTTCTGAACAATATACATTTTCATTTGTTAAAAAAGCTAAACTAAGAATTATTCGACCAAAACTTTCATGTTTGAAGCTTTGCAAAAAGAAGAGTTGATCCAAAAGTCCCCAGGTTAATTTGTGCACTAAGGTTTACAGTCAACATCCTTTTGTAAGGAAAGCAATACATTTATTTATATGTGTATTTAATATTTATTTTGATGATGTCATGTCATTTGGATATATTTTTTTCTTTCAGCACAGTCTCTGTTTCGCTGTCTTCTTTGTCTGTTGCCATTCTCTGGTAGCCATACTGTATTTAAGCTATTTATTCGGAGGTCTTTTCAGGTACTTGTTCATTTTGTGTTACAATTTTTGTCAAACTTTCTGTTAATATTTTGCCATTTCGCACTTAATTGAATAAATATTCTTATATTATATGCTATTTCCATAGTAACAATGTGTGGCATGATTTTTTGAATGAAACATTGTCATCCCATTTTATTTTATCTTAGCATATAAGAACTATAGGCAAGCTTTTAAGTTGAATGAGTTTCACTTTTCCTTTCAACTTTACTTAAAGTTTGAGAATTATTTTCTTTTCTTTATATTTTAACAAAATTGCCTTATTTAAGTTTAAGTGCATTGTATTTCAGCTTTTGCAAATTTTCACATACATGCATAGTCTTCTCAATCTTTTTTTTTAATTTACATTGAGATAAACAGATTGCATGCAAGTTTCCTTTTGATAAGTGCATTACAAGTGCACAAATTCCACATCAAAACTAAACAAGAACTAAAGAAAACCAAGAAAAATAAGTAAAAGAAACATAATAAATTTAAAGAGGCTAAATGATGTCAAAATAAAACGAAGCGATAAATGAGTGGAGGCCAGGGAATCGCTGCAGGACGTGAGCATCTGCGTGTCGAGTCTGCGTATGATGTCATTTAAAGACTTGCTCCGAGGTTTCATATGAGGTCAGGGGGGGGTTGCTGCTGTGGGGGGCCATGGGAAAAAGCGCTCGGGGGAACAGGTGAACGAGTCACAGAGGCTTTTCTGATGTTCACTTTCTCTCACGTGTCCCATTTTCCCATCAGGCTCATGCCAAAACACTGAGGCGCAGAACCCGTTCTCAAATTGGTCATGCACGTTTAAAAAGGGCAGGAGAAGAATAGGATTTCTGCAGAGACTGAGCCTGAAAGATGTGTAATAAATTAGAAACCCATTCAGTCATCAGAAATCCTTTAATTTAAAATTTCAGCAGGAATATAGAATGCTGGAATTATTATTTTTTTTTAGATTATACCCAAAGAGCCAAGTTCCCAACAGATTTTTATCAGTCACCTAATGACAGGTTTGGTTTTGACTTTAATGATCATGTTGAAGGACAAGATGGCTCTTGAGAGAAACAAAGAACGGGGTGCAGAAACAGAGTGGTAATAGTATGTGATGGTGTGTACAAGTGTGTTTATCCTCGTGGACCTCTGGGACAACTGTGCGAAGGAAAAAAAGTGCTTTGTAGGCTGTTGTTCAAGAGGACTCCTGCCCTCCCTCCCCCTCTCCCTCCTTTTTTCAGCTACTTCTCCAAATGTTTGTCTTTTCCAGTTCTTGCATAAAGTGCAGAAAGGCCACTGAAGAATAGGGAACGATTGTTTTAGTGGGCGCCACTGGTCTATTGTGAGCGCAGCCTGTTCTTTCTCTTGACCTGTGACCTGTATTGTTGTTGGGATTCTTGTTCAGGGAGGGCAGACAGCTGGGGGAGTCGAGGGGAGGGGAGGGGGGTGCTGTTGGACAGCTGGGCCAGTTTGCGGGGAAAGAGAGGAGAGTGTGAGAGCATGTGAGAGAAGGATGAGAGCAAGGGTGGGTGGTGGTGTGTGTGTGTGGGGGGGAAACAAGTGTGTTACAGAAAAACCAGAAGGGGAGGACAGAGGAGGGCTCAGAGGGCAGATGAGGTGACAGAGGTCCTCGCACTTCATTCACGAGTCTGTCCTCGTTGCTCCTGTGTTTCAGCCTTGGCACGGGAACGGCACATTGCTATACAGACACACACTTGGCCTGGGAGAAAGTCCTGGGTGCACCCATCTTTGTTTGGCCGGCTTTTTGTCCGCGACAAAAGTGGTATAGTGGGTGAAAAAAGTGAATTATCCTCCGGAGTCCAAATACATGAGTGGATGGATATGGAAATAATCTCTTTAAATTGACTTTGGATACAAGATTACAAAACACGGGGACAAATGAGACAGGGGATCGTCAGGGATTGGAGCACAGAAGAGTGCTTTTTAGAAAAAGCAAAAATGACATCCACAATGGGAGCTTTTAAAGTTGATGTTTTCTGTTAGAACTGTAGTTTATGGGTGATAGTGACTTTAAAATAATAAAGAATCACAAAAAAATATTTCAAAAATGTCACAGCTTCAATGAACGAACAAATCAAATGCAGCACAGTAGGAACTCCTTATCATTCACAGCCAAAAGTGTGTCTAAAACTCATAAAAAAGCATAAAAAGCTGTTTGCAATATGCTTTTTTAAAAGAAATGCTAGCCCTTTAATTCCTAAAAAGTTGTGGGTTGTGTTACATTTCTGTGTGACTACTATTAAAACGAGTGTTCGTAGCAACAAAAGAATTTAGCAGAAGCAGCTGACGTCATAGATGGAACAGGGAAATAAACTGTGTGAAGGTGCTGAAGCTGAGTCAGTCTTTTCTCCCATCTCTCCGGCTCATGTTTTAGTTTCTATGTACAGGACACCTAATCCACTGACCAAACAAGCGTGGCCCTCATGAAAATGAAAAGTTTTTCATCTGTAGGAGCTCGGTGGAAGGATAAAGCATTGTGATTAAGACTGTATTAATGGGGCCATAGGAGGCTGGAAGGCTTTAATCAGTGTCTGTGTGCTGATAATCCCCCTGCCTTTAAGCTGAGGGAAATAGAGTGAGTCTGCCCCTCCTCTTTAGGCCTTAGCGCGCACACACACACACACACACACACAGTCACACGGCTCTGTTGGTTGCAAAGGGTGTTGGGTGTCCAGGATGAGAAATGGGAGCATCACAAACAGAGAGAAGCTAAACAAGCAGCTGGTCGAGGAAAGTCTGAAGAGATGATTTACAGAGACAACAATGTTGGCAAAACCACACATCAGGAGAGGTCATTTAAAAATACACATTTTAGTGCTGGTCACATCAAAAACATTCAAAACTGAAACCTAAATAGCCAGAACAAGACATTTATAGTATTTAGGAACTTTTGAAAACTAAATTTAGCATAAAAGAAAGGAAATTTGTGTTAGATTATTTCTGTTTTAACAATGTATCTTACTGCACCTGATCAGCAGATGCTCAAAACAAGAGTCAACAACATCAGCAAATTAAGCTGTTTGACAGAGAAAATTTGACAAATTTTTTTTTATGTGTACAACCTCAGCTCGACTGCTCATCCCACAAAGGTTTCTTACTAATAAAGCTTTCTGTAAGCTTTATTATCAAGAAGCATTGTTACAACAAAGAAATAGTCTACCAAACGCAAAGTTCCTTACTAAGGTTTACAACAAATCAAGTTTCAGTCATGGTTTTTGATTGAAGTTTAAAGCTAAAACAGGGCATACAATGCTAAATGCAGTGAAACTTATAAATATCACAATAAAAAACACATTTTGCAACAATAGGGGTGCATTTTAGAACACTTAAAATCTAAATCAAACATTTGAGCACAAATTTGACACCAAACTAAACAAAAATAATGTAAAAAAATAAAATAAAAGTAGAAGCAGTTTTTAATTCAATGTTTAATGTTTTTGTTTAATTAGGGTCTAAGTTGTGGATTTTCCTGTTTTCGAATTTATTTTAAGTTGTTATATTTAATTTGTTTTTGAATCTCTTGTTCCTCAGTCTTCTTTTTTGTAGCGCTTTGTAAGACAATGCAATGTTTTCTTTCTCTCGTACTGAAAGCAATCATCTTTTTCTGAAATCGTAATTTTGAATATCCACACCGAAACCAAAGAGTCACATTAAAAAAAGGACAATTTTAAACACAACAGTTTGTTGTAATTGAGCTTTAAAAACCATTCGAGTTGTGCTCTGGAGGAGGAAGGAGAGCAGGTTCATTACCTCTGGAAATGGGTGTGAAAGGTGACAATGGTGTGCATGAGTAGAAGGGGTGGACCTTCCCCTCCCAGGAATCTCTCTGAGTATTAGGGTGTAGGAGTTAAAGAGCTTCTAATGGGATCTGGATGCTCTCGTGTTTACCATGGCCCCCCTCTGCACGCCCCCTGCATTGTGGAAGTTTCTGGGCTTAGGGACTCCACAATGGGCTGAGCGAAGGGACAGATGGAGGTCTTTTTGGAAGAAGGTACAAAAAAAAAGGCCAAGGTAGAAGGGACGTGATGTCTGAGAGCAAGCACCAAATTCATCCAACAGCAGACACATTAGAGGTGGAGGGATAGAAAATATTTAAATCAGCGGGGCCTCATAATTCAGAAAAGAAAACATATATCTCAAAAATATTTTGTTTCCTGGAAATTGGTTAGTATCCATGTTTGGTTCAAAATCACTTCAAAATAGAAGTTATCTTTCACCTTCCTCTGTACATATCAAATTTCCACCCAAGTTCCTCAAGGAATGATTTGCAATGAGAACTCAGTTTAACACAGAAAATAAAGTTTACATGGCTTAGGCTTTAAATACATTTTGGAATTTGTTTGTGAAAAATCACAGGTCATCAAACTCTAATGAATGTTATTTAGGGAAGAGTATGCAGATCAGGGTAGAGAGGGCGTCTGATGCTGATGAAGAGAGGAGGACAAGCGCCGGAGGAGGGTATGGGAGGTTCTGCTTGTAGGAGCAACAGATGGGGTCTGATGGAGAGCTCATGTTGTAAAGTTTCTGTTAGCAACATCTGTCCATCCATCTGCTACATTTTGTTGTTTACAGTTTGTGAGGCTGAGAATTATTAATCAGGAAACCAAACTTGAAACGTTTCTTTGCAACATTTTAGATCTGACAACGACCAAACAGGCTTGTTGAATAAAACTATATTTTCCTGTTTGGTTTGTCTTCATTAGACAATGAGCCGGATCTGACTAGTTCTTTAAAAATTCCCACGATTCACACAAATGAGCTCATTTTTCACATCTGTGCTGGTTTATTCTCTTTGTTCATTTTTTTTAGAGCACATATGGTTAAGTGGATTGACACCAAATATGGGAAATAAATCCTGATTAGACTTACCGATGTAAACATGTTTCCCCAACAGTCTTGGATCATTTAAAAGGTTTTTACAAAAAAACTGATGGGGATTTTATAAAATTTAATCCTTTAAAGCACTGTTTTCAAACATTTCCACCTCTAATTCACAAATTAATAGACATTTTAGTTTAAATGCACAAACTTTAAAAAGTACCTATTTAAAGATCCGTCTATTTTTTTATATATACAATTTCAGGTTACTGCATTTGAAATAGTTGCAGTAAATATAATTTTTACTTTGGCTTATTGAGGAATTTTGGTAGGTCCACAGTGGGTCCCCAACCCCACAGAACTAAAACACAATATCCAGTCCTTGTGCATAACTGTTTCATTAGAAATGTTACATCACTCGAGTGTTTTTGTCAAAAAATATTCTTTAATTTGCTCTGCTGTGAGCGGATATAAAGAAAATAAAAATAAGCAGCTGATCTGGGCTCAGTGGCCAGAGTGTTACATTAGACATTAATCCACAACAGTGCAGGTTAGAGAAGAGATAGCATCTTTTAATCCAGCATCCATCCAGCCCTCCCATCAGAAGCAGAACTTGTTTCTGCTACAAAACAAAGCTCAACATTGGTGAATGCTCTTCTAAACTCTTGTTCATAAAAATGCTGCAGAACGCTTTAGGAGATTTGTTGCACGGACCATCTTTTCTTGCAGTATCCAGTGCAATCTGAACCATTCTGCAATGATTCTTGCACCCAAGTCATCCTCTAGGGGTTAGACAAGTCTCCTGGCAAGCCCTTTCAGCACACTGTCCCTCTATATGTAACAGATGTTACTGGGGCAACAGTTGGTATTGAAAAGGAGGGGCTCCAGGCCATCTGTCCAGGGTCAAGGTTTGAAAAGATGTGCCTGAGATGGTGGCACGTTCAGGAAAATGGTAAGTATTCTCATCTGAAAAGAGGGAATATAGCGCACATTGTAATCCTGCTAAATGTGTGCTTTCAGATCAGAGGACATTTGTGAAGGTTTGCAGTTAAAGACTGAGGCAGTGACATAATGTGGGACATGAGTATGCTGCAGCTTCAGCTCTAAAACACCATCTTGTGGTCAGAAATAGCACTACAAAAGAATTCCTCAAAACTTTAACGCTATAGAAGAACATTACTTTATTATAATCTTTAAATCACACCTTTAAATATATAAAAAATAAATAAATTGTTGCAATGAATCACAGCACATCCAACTGAGTCTTTAGTCCCTCAAGGGTTTGGTCCACAAGCTCACGCAAATATGCCAACTCCTTATGACAAACCTTCCTCTGCAAAAAGAACAAAGTTAGAATTACAGCTTTGAGTTTAAGCAAAAAACAAACAAATCCTTCTTACAGCTCTTAGGCAGATTATAACCAACCATGAAGATCTTTAGTCTCTCTTTTTCCAAGTGAAAGAATTCACACACTGTGAGCTCGGTGAAATCTTTCTTCAGTGATAAAAAGCCACACTTCGGGGAGCGTTTTGCATGCTCAGACCTGGTCAGGCAGTACAGCGTGGAAGGAATGTGGCAAACAAAATGATTAAATTAGTCTCAGATGATTAAAACGCCTTCCTTGCATGTCACCCACCACTTTTCATGCCAAAGTTTTAAACTAGGAGAAATTAGTTTAATGCCAGGTTTTGAAAATGTGACTTACTAGCTTTTGGGATGGCTCAGTTAACGTGAAATTTTAGCCCCATGTCTGAAAACTTGAAATATGACAAATGTGGGACAATGTTGGCATCAATGTTTTTTTCTTACCAGGGATCATCATCTGGCTCCCAGCCCTCCAGCTCAATCAGACAGAAGAAACAACAGGCAACGTCAGGTTCGTTCTCAGTGGGACAGTGGACGAACCCGGCCTCGGCCATCTGCAAAGACAGACAGCAACAGGAGCCCACTGGAATCCTTTTTCTTAATGATCATCAGAAACAAAATGCAACAGGATTAGTTCCACCAGTGGATGAAAGAGAGACCCTCCTCTGGCTTTTAGCGTGGTTACGAGCTGGTAACATGACAAGTGTCAGCAGCTCGTTCATTATGGAGGGGAAATGTCTGCAGCTGTTTTACTGTAGGACAGAAGCAGTCAATATCTAGGAATGGTTATACTAGAATATGTAAAAGATTAGGTAAGATTATATTTCACACTATTCTGAATAATGCGTTTTGTAAAGAAATTTTAGTCATTTTCAAAGTGATAGCTGTCAAATTCAACCGTTTATTAGCCATGACATCTGAGCATGAAGCAGGGGTGGAGCTAGACTATTTTGCTAGGGGTGTATGACAGAATGGTGTGGCAAAGGTTTGTGTGTGTTTAGAGGTGCACAAATAAAGAAAAGCACCCATGATTTGAAAATACAATATAGCCACCACAGCTAGATCCGAATGACTTTAATTCAGCTGTTTTAAGAAAGATTTTAAACAGCTGATTATAGAATGATCTAAAAAAAAAAAAAAAAAAAAACTTAAAGTGCCTGTGACCTGCCCATCATTCAAATACAAAAAGTCAAAGAAAATATCTTTATACTTACAAAAATTGGCATAGTACACGAGTATACCCCTTTTGTCACATAACTGGCCTATTTTCCTTTGAATTTGCCTCAGCCAAAGTGAAACAGGAAGTGACATCAAAGGGGAACTCATTAATAAAATAAACTTGCTGGTC
>JAUBOC010000181.1:15286474-15298959 GCA_032275365.1 Anablepsoides cearensis | reverse complement strand
TTTAAGGGCCTTATGCACTTGTTGTACCGTAAAGGGAACAAAAGTAAAAGGGTCTCCAGAAAACACTGGAGGGTCTGGGCAAGAAGTCACAGAAGTCAGTCCAGAAGACTCAAACAGTGAGCCAGATGATAAAAAATGCTTGTTAAAGCAGTTTAAGACATCAGTTCTCTCGTACACTGGGATTGAGTCTTTTAGAACAAAATTGGGAAAGGCCTGAAAACTTTTATTAACAGATAGAGTCTTAACCACTTTCCAAAACTTCTGTGGATTATTATTTTGTTGACATACAGCCTCTCAGTTGACTTGGCGATGAGTTGACATTCAAGTGTTTGTGACATGCATATCCTTGAAATACAAAAAAGGCAAAGATAACAGCTTTATATCTATCATTTAAGCAACTTGGCATAATTGATTATTTTACTCATTTTATTACATAACTAGCATATTTTCTTTTGAACATGGTTCAGCCAAAGTAAAACAGGAAGTGACATCATCATTTCTTTAATTGAACTCTGACTCTTTTTCATCTGTCATTGACTCAAAATAATCTAAAGAATCACCAAATTCTCCTGCACATTGTGTTAGTTCATGTAGCAATGCTCTGTTCACATTCTGTGGTTCCCCTTTGACATCACTTCCTGTTACTTTACATGTGAATATCTCAACAACAGTTCGTTTTCGCAGCGTAATAATATTTTTACAATTTGTGATTGATGTTATCTTTCAAAAAAATGCATTTATATTCATTACAAAAACTGGATCTTGTCACAAGCATGTTAAAACCATGTTTCAGATATGTTTTAAGTGCAGTTCTGCAGAAAAAAACATTAGATCCTACTTGTCATACTTAACTGTTTTCAATACCTCAGTTTGGAGAAATATTTCTGACCGGATTGACTGCTAGTCAAAGAGGAGCAAAGACCAGAGTGGATTGCCACCGTCTTAAAACAGCTTACAGATTTTATAGCAGTTCATTGAAACATTTCAGAAGCATTTCCATTGTCGTCAATTTTGCATTACACTGTTTACTTAAAACTCCATGGTCATTTACAAGTGTAAAGAGCTTCAGCAGCTAACTGCAGCACTTTGGGTGAGAATATCATGATGTCTTTGCAGGAATAGTATAGTGCAAAACTGTTGGCAGTGTTGACTTTAAAATAATAATTGTACAAAAAGCTTTGAAATTTGATTTGAGACTTGCGTTCATCTAAGACGACAACAATCCACTTTGGTCTTGGCCTCTTTTAGACAAGTTGTTAGCTTTTCAATTTAGTCAGATCAAATTTGATTATTTTAAACTGTTGTTCAAAGAGCTATATACAACAGATAAGATATTAACTGTTCATAATTTTTCAGAAAACCCCATCTTAAAAGTTCTGAACTGTAACTTTATGCTGCCAGCTCCTGGTATAAAATTCTAATTTGGATGAATAAAAAAAAAAATCCCCAGAGGTCATTTTACTGACACCCATTGTTCCATATGACGGACTAGCAAGAGGTTCTGTTGAAATCCATTTAGTAAGCTTCATCTCAAAGTCTTTTGGGGACACCTCACCCATGTCAAGATCTGTTCATGTTTGAATAATGTTCATGTCTTATCTGTCCTGCCGATTTGAATCAGAGCTGACCACCTGAGTTCAGGGCTTTGCAGTCGATCTGGTTTCTTTTCTGTCTTTGTGTTCGTGTGCCCATCCAGAACTTGTCTGTCTTCATAAAGTCTGCCTCTCTCTATTGACCGGCCTGCACGGCTATTGCTTATTTGTTGACCGCTCCCTCCAGCTCAGCGACCTCTAACAGTCTGCAAACACTCACCTGCTTCTAGAGGTTAAATTAAAATATATATATAAACATGCCTTCGAGAGCCTATATCACTGAGAAAGTCAGCAGTTTTTGCTATAATTTCTTCAAAACCACGTTGCTCTTTTTGTTTGTGTTAAAGGGACAATGTAATCATATAACTTTTTAATGAAGCAGATGTTTGGTTTGCACAACACAATTTGTCACATCCAATCTAACGGCTCGAGATGTAACTGCGAAGCTTTGATGCACGGGAGTGAGAAAAATATAAAATTATAAATAGCAACAAAATCTCAAACTTTGCCTTTCATGTCAACAGTTTGAACTGAAACCATCTCATGCTGTGCAGGGACAGACTTACAGCTGCTTTGGTGAAACTTCAAAAATGACCTTGTGCTCCAGCTCAAGAAATATTGTGAGATCTTGTAGGACGTGTTCACTCTCAGAATATATTTGGGCATGATAATCAACTACTCTAACACAAGACTTTAGTTCAAGTAAACTAATTTTTGCAAACTAAAAAAAAATTGACCAAATTAAATCCAATTTTGTGTCAACTTAGGTCAATTACCTGTGGTGACCATCCTTAATTGAGGTGACTCCAAAAGCTATTCAGTTGTAGATGCACATCCAATGATTACTTTTAGAGTGGTTCATTAGAATTTGTTCATCGGTTCACAAGATATTTTGTGAACAGAACCAGCCGGTTCGCATGTTATCAGTCCATTAAATGGACATTATTAGCAGTTATCAGTCCCATAGAATGGCTTCAGACTGTCCCAACAGTGCCACCTAGTGGGTTACCAATGCCATATACTTCCGGTCTACTTTATTGTAGACCATGTCGTTTTCTCTAAAATTAACCTTAATGACTTTATGCCCCATGCTAACCAGACAGTCTGAAGCCATTCTATGGGACTGATAACGGCCAATAACGTCCATTTAATGGATGATAACATCCGAAGCGGGTGCCAGAACAGAGTTAACCACAACATTTATCACCATAAAAACTTTGCACCGGTAACCTTCCGGTTACAGGACGACTCCCATAACCACTCCTTCACAGCCACCACTTGATCTACTATCACACCAAATTTTACATTAACATATATAAAATGCACTGAGACATTTTTGTGTTTGTTAAGTTCGACTGGTTCTGGCGGCCATTTTGTATTGAACTGATTTGTTTGTGAGGTTTTCATTAAAATGGTTCAAGGAGATTTTGCCAATGAAACAAGCAACCACATGCCTACCAACACAAACACAGACAAAAACACGGTTGCTCCACCATTACCTTTGTCAGCAACTGAAATACACCCCACTTAGTCTTAAATTGTTCTTTTGAAAATGTTTGTTGTGTTTTTTCAATTTTGTTTTCACATCCTTTCATGCAGTTAGTTGTCAGTTTTTACTATAACACAATGTGTGATGACCTCACTGTGTTCAACCCAGATCACCTTTCAGTCGTTCCATTGTGTAGCACAGCTCCAAATTCAAGACTTATTCCAGTGACTGTCACTGAGATAGGCCGAATATCCTAGGTGTAACCTAAAGTGTGCGAGAAATGTGACAAACATCTGAACAGAGACTGAATTTAGCCGGATCATCTGAGAAGCAGTGCACGCACCTCTCTTGTTTTCTGGTACAGTCTAGGTTTGTGGAGTTCCTTCCTCAGTCAAAAAGCCATTATAACAGGTCTCTTCCCCCTCCTCCCTTCCCGCCCTTTGCTCCTTACTATTGCTCCATTTGTTTATGCTGGAGTGACTATTTGTCAGCAGGCTGTCAATACAGTCTGTAAGAGACTCTAATGAATAGGCCTGTTATTGGACTGGTAGGAAGGTAACCCATTGTGTCTGTGGGAGCATCTGTGCGTGTGTGTGGCCGGCCGGTGTGTGCAGCACTGCAGAGCAGAGGGAGGTGGAGGTATCTGCTCCTCTGACTCCAACAGCTCCATCACCCTCTCTGCAGTGTCCTCTGTCAAAGAGCATTCGCCACAAGAGGGTGAGTCAGAAGGTTTAGATGGCCTCCTGTAGTTACATTAAAGTGATGGGGTCATTCTTTGTATAAAATAAAACAAACGGTGAATTTAAACGTGGTGGGGCTTTTTTGGCTCAAGCACAAACTTTAAAAAGCTACATTGTTTACGCAGCTCACAGCAGAGCAGGAACCTGCTAGCACCAGAAGCCATTGCGGCGGCTGCTGCTGCTCACTGAACCTCAAAGATGCACCTGAATGTGATTATTGTGTCACATTAGTGCATTCGCAAGTTACTTACTAGAGTTCTGGGGTCAAAAGACAGCAGGATATTCATGCCTGGAGAAAGTTCTGTACGCTTCAACAATGAGTCTGATCACAAAGTGGAAAGAGAAGCAGATTTATGTCGACACTGCAGCTCCCTACTGTTTTCAAAGCAACAGTGTTGCTTTAATTATGTACACACTATAATGTCTTTCCTGTACTGAAACAATCCCTAGTAAAAATAGGAAATCCCTTTTCCTACATTTAGTGATTTTTTTAAGATTCTGTATGTAAAAACTACTTTTTAAGTAAAACAAGTTCTATTTTTTTCTACTTAGAGAAAAAAGTCTGAAATGACTCATCATGCACTAATTTGCATTACTAAAGCAAACACCTGCACAACTCCTTATATGTAGATTTGTCTGATTGCAAACTCCTAAAGGACTGATCATAAACACAAGCAAAAAAAAAAAAACAACAACCATCAATTGAAATAATAAAAACAAACAAACAAACAAACAAAAAAGCTCCTTAAAAAGTTCCATCCAGCAGGTGGCAAGAATAGATGGTTGTTTCAAATGATTTGTGCCTAAAATGCAAAGTATGAACCAAGAAAAAGAGCTGGTTATACATGAAAAACAGATTAAAAAGGCAACAAAGCAGCAGGATAAAAAGCTTTGAGCCATTTCACTGGAAATAAATAAGAACATCAAACTAGAAGAAATGAGCAGAAACAAAGTTCATTTATGACTGGATTATAAGAAATAGAGGAACTGAGGTTAATTTAAGGAATATTCTAGTCTTCTTTGTGGTTTTAGGATCTACTTTCGAACAGATTTTCATATTAATGACTCTATATTTTTTTCAGTGTTTGCACATTTTCAAGATTTTCTGATGATCTTGCTTTATGTGCATTGTGTCATGCTAATTTTATTTTTTTCTACTCATTTTTAATCACATTTTTACAGTTTTTGTAACGTTGTGCTTACATTACACAAACACAGCAAAAAGTTCTCTATTCTTCACACTGTTAATAAATTATTTTGCAGGTGAAAATCTGAAATAATTGCATAATTTCATATAGATTTTACTACATTGAATGCTGACATAATTTGACGGATATAACATCAAAGAAATGCTACAAAGTTTAAATATTTGTATTTTAGTCACATTTTACCCAGATATTTATGACTGATAGAAGATTTAATTCTTTAATTCAGTCAGAATCAAAATGGGCGTTCATATCTCAGTGATAACAGTATGAAAATGTAAATGCCAGTCAAGTGCAGAAAAAGTTAAACAAAGCCAACACTAGGCAGTGATAGATGATGCATTAATCATCTCGACTTTATGTAAGGTAGTTCAGATGTGATGCAGGGGGACCAGAAGGAGAAAGCAAAGAGAAAAGGCAGACAGATACAACAGAGTGAACAGTGTCCTCATGAAAGCAAACCAGCTCCATCCAGCTCTGGGGACTCGAGGAGGAAATTCGTCTGACTGCGTCTGAGATAGTGTTTCACACGAAGCCTGAAAGAGAAATCAATTCTCCTTGAATCGCTCCAAGGTCAATTCATGGGGACACGGCCAAAGCTAAATGAGACGACGGGCTTAAGTTTATGAAGCTACAATAGAATGAAAGAGGAGGTTTGAGTGAATTGTGTGTAGGTTGGGTTTAGAGACCTGAGGGGGAAAATGATAAAA
The DNA here is from genome assembly GCA_032275365.1 of Anablepsoides cearensis. Lineage (NCBI taxonomy): Eukaryota > Metazoa > Chordata > Actinopteri > Cyprinodontiformes > Rivulidae > Anablepsoides > Anablepsoides cearensis. The sequence continues at coordinate 15,293,223 of JAUBOC010000181.1, read as the reverse complement.
AAAAAAGAAATGAACAGAGTAAGAGGAGAAAGACTCGCTATGAGGTAGGTTGGGGATATTTTGGTGACAGCAAAGCTTCAGGGAGTAACTGATGCTTTCGTTTGACAGCTTGCCTTCAGCTGCTGTCTTTGTATTTTTTTTTTGACTAATGCAAAGAAGATATGTGAGCAGCATATCTGACACATTGTTGGAAACGTCGTCTCATCGCTCAGTTTTAACCCTACTTGTAGCCACACAATTACATGACCTCATCTAGCAATGCTCCTTTTACTTTGCTGCACAAAACCGGACAAACCTTTGTTCCCATCAAAATCTTAAATCTCTGCTTTTGATCCTTAATGTTCCATGAACAGTTCAATCTCCGCACCCTCTTTTCTCCAGCTCATTGCCGCATCGTGTTTTAATAGTTTGTATTACAGCAAATATGAAGATATAAAAAAAAGGTGAGCTGCCCTCTGAGGCATCTTGCCCGCTGACAGCGACTGCAGCTACAGCAGTTTGGGATCTTGGAGCAGGATTTCAGCCTTGGACGAGAGCCGGGGAAGCCTCCTTTGTTGGTAGTTATGGGATCCGTGTGGCACAGGGCTTAACACAGGCGTCTGGTATGCACACCTGTCTCTGAAGCAAGGTGGCCCTACCCCTGAGCGAGGGGGGAGGGAGCAGAAGGAGCTCTGCCAGGACTTGCATCCCAGCTCCCTGCCACTGCCTGGAGGGAGCGGGGGATGGGGGTGAATGAGAGGACTCGGAGGGCAAGGTGCCATAGGTGTGGATCAGAAGGCTGTCAGGGACATCGGGGCAACGAGGTGTTAGAGGTCATTCAATTGTTTATATAGTTATTTCTGTTGTGTCTGGAGCATGGTGTGTTTTAATACTATTTATAGACGGGGTGATAAATTTAAAGATTAGTGAAAGCTTTTTTACAATGTCTTCAGTTTCACATTAACTGGTGAAACACGTGATAGCAGCTGAAGCACCTCTGGCAGTATTATAATAATATCTTTGCTAGTACAAGAAACTAAAGGTTCATAAAATAGCATTTTCTTATCCCACTAGGATGATTTTGTGGGATTGAAGTTGTTTAAAGGGGACATGAAATGAACAAAATCTACTATTCTAGACATTAAATGCATTGTTTTGTACTTTGAGTCTCTAGGAGTGCAGAAAATCCGAATTTAATCTTTCCTGGTGCAGCATAAATGATTCATTCTGTTTGGGTCATATTTTTTAACACGCTCATTTACTTTATTATCTATGACGTTTACTGAACTATCACATCACAGTATTTGTGACGGAACCTTTAAATAAGATCTGGACTTAGTAGCTATAATTTCATCGTTTTCCCTCTCCTTTGGCTCTGGGTCATACTCTGGCTCCAACGTGTAATGGATGTTGGATGGATGGATGGACATGTCTTCCCTTGTTAACAACTTTAAATAATTTGTAAATAAAATGTTTTTTTTGCTGCTATATAGTCGTAAATCCCTCATTCAAACTAGACTGGGCCATTCTGGAAGCAGGAGGGAGGCGGAGTGTGAAGCGCTTCGTCTCAGACACACCTCTGAAAAGGTCGGAAAGAGGGGCTTGTGGAGTTACAATAAGAAAAAGCAAGTTATGTCTCCTTTTAAAAATGATAACTTTGTTTTAAATAAAAAAAATCAAAAGCTGCATAGTTTGATTAAAATATTGAGATCTTCATTTATTTTTAGATAAGTATCAAAATGGTGCAAACAAAATCACAGTTTTACATTTATTTAGTGAACTTTTTAAAAGAGAATTCTAACAACTTGCAGTTTTTTAAACTTATGAGACAATTAGTGTTTCTGTATTGAGACTAAAATTCTCTTCCTCTGTCATGACCTCTGCGCAGCCTTCAATACAGACTCTAAGTTAGATGAATGTCTTTGATGATATTTTCAACACAGCTTCCTCTTAAACGGAGACGTCGTCTGATAATGTGGTTCCAAAGAGCCCAGAAGAAATGTTACAAACAAGAGTCAGAGGAAAAGGCGGAAAACAAACCTTTTCCATAAAATTAGCATAGAACAGAGTGGTTAGCCTGCTGGGACAGGCGGAACTGCACAGACATAAAAGACTTCACATCGAATTGCTCACATTTGAATAATGCTGGCTAATGTTTGTCTTGTTTTGTGTTTGTTTTTTTATTCATAGCATCAGGAGTTTCACGAGATGTCAGAGAGAAAAACATTTGCCAGCCCATACTGCAGGATTTTCTTTTCTTCCATCCTAATTTTTCTCATTTTGCCAGTGATGGCTTGTGTACATGTGGTAGATTGTATTTACTGTTGCACTGAAGATGGTTTTTGTGCCTGTGCTGGGCCAATAATCACCAGCCAGCCACAGCCACAAATCTTCATTAGAGGATTAGCCTGCTGGGAGACAGCTTGTGTTCTTTTGCTTTTATTGGTGTCCCTGCGTCCGCTTTTCTCAGCCTCGGGTCCCCCCCCCACTTTTTCCCCCTTCTCCTCTGCTTTGACATGGAATCATGACCTCAGCTCACCTGAGAATCACAAACACAGAGAAAGGTTCGGGCCACGCCGATGCACATTCTTATTGCTGCACTGATCTTCAAAAGGCAGTGCTGGAAAAGGATTTTCTTTTTAGGATGCCAACAAGACAGAAGAAAGCAAAAAGACAAGCAAAGTGCAAAGTAGCTGTTTCCTCAGTTTGTCATCAAACAAAAGCAAGTCAAGCTCTGACAGATCTGTCTGATCAGACAAAATGTGAATTGCTGACAAAACACTAAACTTTGAGTTTGCTTGAACGAACATTCATTTCCCCACTCTCTTAAAGTGACATATTTCAGTAAATGTGGTTTTAGCTTCAAACATGTTTGACTGTGTGGAGAATATATTTTATTGTTTAATCTTAACCAAACACACTGTAATATTAGAACAAAATTATGACTGCAAGTGCAATAAAATACATATTAGATGTGTTTTTTAAACTGTTGAGACAAATGTCAAATATTGTTCATGGACTCCACAGTAGTGTATTCCCTTCCTTCTTCCTTTTTTGTTGTTTTCAAAATTTTGTAACAAAGCCATTTTTACTTGATTGTACATTGACCTGAAAAATCTAAATTCGACTCACATGGGCAGAACTCAGTTTCTTTTTTCAGCTATTCTTCACCTTTTGCTGGCATAGACATACATATTGTTTTATGAAAGATGTGCAGATTGCTCGAGATCTCTGCTTAAAAAAGTGGCATTACATTTTAAAGTCAACACTTTTTGTCTGTTGACAAAATCTATCATGAACCACTGGGCAAACTCTCGGAAAGTAGCTATTAAATATACATTTACATCTCATTCATTTTTTAAGTCAACCTAATTCAAAATGGCCATTTTCATAATCATAGAACATGACATTGTTTATAAAGTTTAAATCAGAAATCAGTACCTTTTTATCATAAGATGAGAAAAGTGGTAGGCCATATACATTTCTTCAAGGGACACAAAGCCTTTAATCTGTCTCTGTGTTTACCCTTCACTTTATATCCATGATTTGTTTTTTCCTGACACACATTTCAACCAGTCAATTTTATAACACTCAGATTCTGTCAGTTTGTTTCCTTGAGGTGTGGCAGCTGTCCAGTGGAAACTTTAGACTCAAGACAGAACAGATTAAGGTCACAGCACGGAGAGCCAAAGGACAACAAAGACCTGCCAAATGGGTGTGAGCATATTGTTTGTCTCCTCTGACCTCTAAACAATGGTGCACTCCAGACAGAATTGTTCTCTAAAGGCACTCAAAGAACCCATTGACCTTAAATGTACCATTTTAGAGGATTAAAGATTTTGGTCCAAATTTAGATAAGAAAATAATGTATTAAATATTGTGAAGGCATTTTTGATATCATCACACTCCAATGTTTGATTAGAAACCATCTTGTGCCAGGAACAGTTTTGTGTTTTTCTATAGATAGACGTGTGTTTTATTGTAGAAAAATCTGAACAATTTAGCTTTCTTTAATCCTAAAAATGTATTTTATAAATATTTTAACAATGTTCCTTGCTGAAGCAGAAAAGACAGGAACATTTAGGACAAAAAATTTAACTTAAACTACAAAATATAAAAACGGGAACATTTCTTATAATTTAAAATCTTCTATTTTTGAATGAACAGACTTACTAATTTTGGTCGGCCCAGAACTTCTGGAGGGCTCTCTCCTCTCTGTTGCTCCTGGCCTCAGACCTCCCCTCAAAAGCTGTATCATATTCTGCCTTACTCTGCATGTCTGTGTAATCCATAGCTGCAGGGAGGGTGACCTTCACAGCAGGCAGCCTCCCAGCAGGCTGTGATGCAGCATGAACTCAGGGAGGAGGACAGGTTGGACATAAAGGATGCTGGAAGCAGCATGAGTCAGTTTCTAGATTATTACACTCTCATCTTACGTCTCATTGCTCACTTAAAGCAGATTTATTAGATGTTAAAGTTTATTAGTTTTTAATCATTTCAGAAAGATGGTGTCTTTTGAGAATTGAGTTATTTAACATCTGCAAATTTAGATCTAAGTTTTCTACTTTTCTAAAGTTTTTTTTTGTCTCTGAGTGTGAGCCATCGTGTTTCTCTGAGACGCTTGTCCCACACCGCTCATCAGTGTCACAGTGCTTTTTGCAGAACTGCAAAATTTTGTGATATGCATTCAGTTGCTGCCACAGTGACAGTAAAGATGGAGCCAGAGGGGGGGAAAAAAATTATTGGCAGTGATGTGAGCAGATGACGCAGGCAAATAGGTAAAGTCTCTGCTCATGAATGATGCATGTCCGCAGCGGCACTGATGGAGAGAGACAGAGAGGCTGCGTGACAGCTGGGGTGCTGCTGTGTATGTGCATGGTGCAGAACAAGGTGAGACTCTTTATGGTACAACCAAGCATTTTGTTTTTTTTTCTTTTTCCTCCCTCGGCCCTGCACTTCCTGTGACAAAGCTACACTAAGTCAGGAGCTCTCAGTGGGATTGTTATACTCTTTAACCTCCTCCTGTGTCTGCATAGCCACAGTTCGACCTTGTTTTTTTTTTCTTGCACTCTTCTCTCTGCTTGCTCTGTCATCTTTAGAGTTCCCTCTCTCCCCTCTCTCTCTCTCTCTCTCTCTTGCTCCTCCTATCTTGGAGGAGCTTGCCTTTCTATTTTCATCAGAAATAATCACTGTATTTTCCGTCTCACTGCCCCGCGCTGCCGCAGTCTGAGGTTGTGATAGCAGCATGGAGGGGAGTAAAACTAAAGGTGGTTGGATATAGGAGGTGTGCAGCTCCAACAGCAAAGGCCACATCATTGTTTGATGCCATCGTCGTTGTAGAGTCACATCTGTCCATCTCTGTAGCCTCAGCTAACTTGCATATATATTGTAGATCATTGCAAAAGAGTTTCTGCAATGCTTCCATTTAATTATGTTACTCCAAGACTAAGTCAAGAGCAAAACCAGAGTGTATCAAAAACGACTCAAGACCATGACCAAAAAAAACCCAACAAAAAACACAAAAATTAGTTCCCTAAAACAAAGTATACTGTACACAGGTAGCTAACTTAATATAACTGACATTGACCAAGCAACTTTGTGTCGGGGCCAGGTATAGAATCATGGTACAGAGGCAGAGTGCTAACATTAGCTAGCTAGCTTACTTACTCATAGGTTAACCTTGTGCTTTCTTTCTACAGTTTGACGTAGTTCCCACTGTCTCTGAAAGCGAAGCACAGCAGAATTTAAAATAATTTACAAGTATATTCTTTATAATTTATGCAGCCAAACTGAATAACTGAAAATTTTGCAGACATCTTCTCCCGCTCTCAGATGACCACTGCTCACTTTCTTGTAGTTCTGCATTTCAAGTGAAAGGGGGTGCTAAAACAGTGGTAACAAAAATACATAATTAGCACACTTGGATTTGAATCGGTATGGTTTAAAAATTAAAAAAGAAATACATTGGACAATATTCTGTCAATTTAGTAATATTTCCACAGTTGTGGTCTTGACCGGTCTTAAAATGAAATCCCGAGTCCTCAATGTTCGAGACCAAGTACAAACGTGGTTGAGTCCGAGATGAGACCATCAGAAAGTGGTCTTAAGACTGGTCTCAGGACCAAGACCAGCTTGAGTACCACAACACTGGTAGAAAGGCACAATGCTAAAATGTCATAAAGCTGTGGACTTCAATATAATATATTTAAGAACGAGTCAGTCAACATTTGCAGTTCTTCAAATTGAGAAGGAATTTGATAATGAAAAAAAAAGCAAACTAACAACTGATCAATCAAAGAAGTGACAGCTTGTGTTCACCAGGATGGAAGAGGTCCACCAGGATAGGAAATAAAAGTATGCTGGTGTGTTTAGTGACAGTTCTTATGTGGGCCAAACCCTATAAAACAAGCAAGCATTGCCTTTAACTGTCCCTCCTGGACCTGTTGCTTCTATGACCAAACCATGGATAAGCAGAAGATGAAGAAGGATGGATGGATGGATGGATGGATGGATGGATGGATGGACCACTTGGATCACTCCTCAATCATGCAATAGGATTTTTTAGGTCTTTCAAGACAGGATGTCTTTAAATTGGATAATCTTTTTATTTTTTGTGTCCACTTAAACATAAAAATATAATGTATCAGCAGCAATATACACTCACCGGCCACTTTATTAGGTACACCATGCTAGTAACGGGTTGGACCCCCTTTTGCCTTTAGAACTGCCTCAATTCTTCGTGGCATGGATTCAACAAGGTGCTGGAAGCA
>JAUBOC010000181.1:15248930-15262063 GCA_032275365.1 Anablepsoides cearensis | reverse complement strand
TGGTCAGCGTTTGTCGGAAATGTTCCCACGACATTGTAACTAAATTCGTCAAGCTGCTGCTAGTTAGCCCAGGGAAGCGGTAAACCGGAAGTGCCGCACAAAAAAACGGAAGTTGGACCCTTACTTACTTCCGCATTCAAAAATAAGGTGAATACAGTTGTAAGGAGGGGCTCCATCTATGTGATGAAGATCTCAGCTACTAGCTTAATATTTGTTAGCCTGGCTCTTGCCTTACAGCTCTGCTCAGTTCTAGTTTCCCTTCACTGCTTTTCTCCGATTTGCATGGATTTCTCTCTCCACAGTTTGCCAATCAGCAAACAGGAGGAGGAGTTTTGAACATCAATGTTGATTTTCTGTGCCGTTTCAGTCTTTGTTGATAAGACTTAAAAATTAAATGAAATTAAATTTGTCTCACAAAGCCTCCAGCACTTATTTACAGCCATCTCTTTCAGATCTGTACTTCTCTCTTTCCAGTAGGGGATGGTTGTTTACAGCACACGCAATTTCTAGTTAGCTTCTTAGTTTAGCTTCCATTACAGTCGAGCTGGTGCACTAGGTACATCTCGGCCAAACGTTAGTGATTGGGTAAATCAGCTCTAATCATTTTAAACTTCTACATAGTCCACGCCTCCAGCAAGAAATGACTTCTCAATAGCAGAGAGTCCAGACCCTCAGTATGAAGCAAAGGGCTGGTTTTTACCAGGCTAAAGAATTGTTCAAATGCTTGAATTTTTGCATTTTTTTGTTGGCTAATGTTAATTAGCTGCAACAACCATCTTTTAGTTTATTCCAAAAGTTATTTAGTTGTAAATTTACCTCTAATTATTACTACTGGTTCATGAGATGTTTTACTAACAGAAAGTCAGAGTAGACTCCAAAGGTTAAGGTCAAAGTTCAACACAAATATTGCACTCAATAAGTAGCACTTCAATTATGTGGTGTTGATGACTCTCAGCGACTACCAAACCAAATTTCAGCACAGAATCTGTAGAGCTTGTTGAATTATAGCCATTGTTGTGGTTTTTAAAGGTTTGTTGGCTGTGATGGCCATATGGAATGGAATTTGTTCTCAAACGTATTACTTTCTGCATGTTTCATAGAAACATCTTTAGTAATTCATGTATTGTTTATGTTTTATGTTTTTGGTTTGGTTTTTTGCTAACAGACACATGAACACAGGCAAAAATGTTACTGTATGCCTTTGCCTTTCTATGCCAGTCATTGAACATATGACAACTTTTGTCCTTATTAAACAATACCTTTGATAAATTAAGAAACTTTTTTGACTTATATATTTTCACATATTTAATTTTTGTGGGTAAATGTGCAACAGCTAACACAAAACACATTTTGGACATTAACAAATAAAAAACATTGGAGTAAACAACAGCTGTAAATGTGAATTTAAAAAAAATTACTTACCATTTTTGTACCTGAGACACTTATATTATATGTCATAAATAACAAAATGCATAAGCAAAGACCCACAGTTAAAATATAAAAAAACATTTTCTGTTCTACCCATCTTACAAATCTACTGTGTGCAGGTCCTCTAGGATGAAGTCAGCATTGTATTTGACAGAGGGAACTATTCAGCAGGAAAAAAAATGTTCCGGCAGCTGCTGATGACATTTTATAGAGCGAGTTTAAAGAATCTTGGGACTCTAGTAGAGGGACAGTTGGACACACAATCCTGGGTAGATCAAGTATGCACAGAGAGAAGGGAAGAGAGCACAAGATACAGAGAGAAAGGGGGAGGAGAAAAAACTGGGAAGGGGAAAAACAGTGAAGCGTGAGGCAGAGAGAGAGAGAAAAAGCATTTTGAGAGGCTCAGAAAGAGGAGGCTGAAGGAGAGACACGGGCACTTGATGAGTCATGTGTTGAGAATAAAAGAGGGAAATTCAGCTGTAGCATCTTGAAAAGGAGCCGGCAGTGCTAAACCAAGGGAGAGGGGCAAAAGTCCTGGCTGGCAATGCAACACTAGGCACAAGCCCTACTTTTTTGTGTGTGAGTTTGTCTGCAATTAGGTTTGACAAGCCGAATGAGTGAGGAAGGTGCAGCACACATGCTCAGTCTCCCACATGCTGAGACCAAAACACTGAACTTGACTGGTTGTACTCAAACTGGAGGACAAATGCAGCTTCAGGGTGACACAGACACAGATGAGAAGAGGGTGAGTACAGAAATTACTGCAATTAAAAAAATACTTTCACTTTAATCTTGCTATAAAAGCTGTTTTTGTTTAGATTCTTGCTGTTTTTGCCAGAATGTTTTTTACTAAACTGGCACAATGTCTCCAGTAATGTGAATGGTTTCATCTTCTCAAGAACTGGACAAGAATGTGAGCATTTGTTTTTTTTTGCCAAATTTCTTGTGAATTTGTAAGTTAATGAGTTTTGGAACACGTCCCTGAAGTTGCCTCATGCCGTTCTGTGTTGGTTGCACAAGTTTTGGGGTAAAACATGATGTGAGCTGCCTTCCAAAGAGACTTATTGGCAGCTGTGTTTTTAACAACTGAACTGAGGGGATGGATTACAGACTGATTCACACACTCATGCACTTACACACACCCAAATGTACTGGATTGACTGGCCTGGAGAAGCCATGTGATTCAACAGTAACCAATCTGCACCACGCCTGTGAGAAATTATGTTAAACTCACCTCAAGCCGGAGGGTTAAAGGTCATGACCTCAGAGGATTAGCATTCTGGTAATGTTTCAGTAACTTCTAAAACATAATGTTGTTAAAATGAATGGTTTGCAAAGACAACGTTGTTCTTACTTAGTTTTGTTTTTTCTTGGCCAGTGCTTTGTCTAAGAGGGTGACACCCGCTTTTGTTTAGATGTCCCGACAGTTTAGTTTATTTTTAATTGCTTCTATTAAACCGAAAGTACACCAGTCTGTTTCCGTGAAAATAAAAGGCCTAGCATTCCTTTAAAGAATGCATCTCACCCGACACCTTTTATTCCAAGAGTTAGACTATGATTAAAGTGCCTGTGACGTCAAATTTTTGTATTAAATATTAATGCATTTTTAGAAAGAGGACATTGATAAAATATTGCAAAACAGTTGTTAAGATATTTGCCTGTGAAGTAACAGGAAGTGATGCCAAAGGGGAATGTCTGCATGTGAGCAGAGTGTTGCTACAACAGCCAACAACCCAGACTGTAGAAAGAATCTGATGTTTCTTAAGATTATTTTGAGTCACTATCAGAGAGACGACGAAGAGTCAGAGTTCAAATAATATTGTTTCAATAAACAAAGACCAGAGAGTTTTCTTTGTTGAAGAGTTCCCCTTTGATGTCACTTCTTGTTTTACTTTGGCTGAGCCAAGTTCAAAAGAAAATCTAACAGTTATGGGACAAAATGGGTTAAATCGTGTGTATTATTTTAACTTTCTTAAATATAAAGATGTTTTATTTGACTTTTTGTATTTGAAGAATATGCATGTCACAGGTACTTTAACTGACAAGAAATCAGAAAGTTATAAATGTTTTGGCATCAGCAGTTAGAGTATGTGATGTGAAATACTGTCAGCTCCTACAGCATCATATAAAAATCAGCTCAAAATTTTAAAAACTCATTAAGCTATTGCTTTTTTTGTTTAGGCCAGTGGTCTGCAACCTGCGGCTCTTTGAAGCTTTGAACAAAACTAACATGAGATTTAATTTTTGGCGGTTTTACTAGAGAAAAGGCTAGCTTCAGCATTTTTTCTGTCAGTTTGTATGCAACTATATGATTGAAACTACAAATACTAATAAATGTGCTGTATGCAGAGGTTTTTTTCTATAAACATATAGTGTGTCACTTTTTCTGACATAATATGATGTTTTTGTTTTTTCTCATTTTTCCTTGTGTGGTTTTTAGTTTTTCTTTTAAGGGTAGCGCCTCCTCATGATGTCTTCATGAAGATGATCTTTGTTCGGTACAGGGGTCAGTGGCTGAATGACCCAGAGCACCTGTTCTCCTATGTTTTGTTATGTTCTGTCTTCTCTGAATGGGTGTTATGAACTGTAATTTCATTGTGCTCTGTACAATGACAATAAAGGCCTTATCTTAATACAACTAGTAAAACATGATTAGATCAAGCTAGTTTGTTCACCACTTCAATAATTCAATTTCCAGCCTTGCAGCATGATTACTTTTCTTTTCAAATCAATCAAGATTTTTTTAATACCTTTAACAAATGTTGCTGATAAAAAATATGGTGACTTGATTAGATAATAAAAATAAAAGGGAGCTTTTATTAAATTTAGTAAAAACTGTTTTTGCTTTTAAATGCATGTTGCCTTTTTTAACCTAAAGTGTAAAAATAATAAATCTCCAAATTAACTTCATATTTTTAGTTTTATAATGTCACCTGGCCGTACAACACCCCTTCAACAAACTCGAGTTGGGCCACGGGCCACCAGTTGATTATCACAGTTGTAGCATGTTTTATGGTTCTGAACACATTTTATTAGTGAAAGAAATCACTATTTTGATTGTAAGGGTTGCAAACCCCTGGTCTCGGCAAAGATCTATTAACTGTGGCATCCATATTGAAATAGTTTGACTCCAAAAATTATTCAGTCAGTGATTGCTATCTACTATCAGATTGCTATCAGCTATTTTAAATTGAGCAAGTCTGAAAGTTATTCATTTACAGATATCACCTCAGTGATTACTTCCTGAAAGTTTCATTTAGAAACGTAGTGTGGTTGATGAGATGAGCTGCAGTGCAGACAAATGAAACCACAGGCTGCGGTTTCTTGGTGGCCGTGGTCCTGAGGCTACAGCGAGTTTGAGTTCAAGTTGCGTCAAAAAGGGCAGCCGGCGTAAAACACTCGCCAAATCTTTCATGCGAGTTCACTTGCTGCTGCAACCCCTGCAGTGTGGAGCAGCTGAAGAAATTAAAACAACAGCAACAGACCAAGTCATGCACTCACTGACGCAGGCAAAAACATTATCACTCCTCCTTCAGCGATAACGAGGGTGATTCATGGCACCTACAGACTATGAGAAAGAGCCAAACGAGATAAGAATGAGTGATGCGAGGATGTCCAAACCGGGACTCTCCTCCCTCTTTTTAATCTCTCTGTTTTTCGTTATCTTTCATTTCATCTCCCTCTCCCTCATTGATTGCTCCAGATGTTTCTGTGCTGTCATGCTTCCCAGCAAAACCTCTTCTGGCTTCGTTTTACATCATTTATTTTGTTTCAGCAAACCGAGAGTGGCAAACTGTTGAGGATTTAAAGTTGTTTGTGTTTGATATAGAATATTAATTTCCAATACAATTTTTTTTTACTGTGACTCCTCTGGCAATCAAGTCGTTTACTGATGAGATTGTGGCTTCTGGTGTTGGATAGCTTCAGGAAAAGCTCGATGATTGGCCAAATGAACTGCACTAATGAACCAAATCAAGCTTTGTGTTTGATAGACTTCAAGCTGACATACTTGCATCAGACTCAGAGAACCTTCTGGAATAGTTTTCTCATGACTTTCTGTATTTAGAACACCAATAATCAAAGCAGTTTGTTTCTTAAGACCAGGGGTCTTCAACCCCTTTCAGTCTGGGGCCCCCAAACTGATGGAGAGACAAAGCAAGGACCCCATATTGTGTATACAGACATTAGTTGATTGTTATCATTAGGAGCTGCGGTGTTGTAGAGATATTGTTAACAGTTACAGCACTAATAGGCCAATTATGGCTGGTGTGAAGAATTCATGAATTGTCAGGCTGTGAGTGAAGCAGAATCCAGCTGGTGTTCTCACTGAATGTGTGCATTTCTGACTGAAATACATTAAATGTCTCAATTTGTAAACTTGCCCCATGTTGGATTCATGGTCGTGTGTCTTTAAAGGGGGGATATAATTGATTTTCCAGACACAGTTTAATTCTATACTACAATCAAAAACTGTTGTGAAAGTTCTGTATACATCAATAAATTTAACTTTGGATCATAGCCTGTCTAAAAGCCTTGAAATTGGTCTCTGTCTCTCTAAGAACCTCCTACTGTCTCAGACATTCCCACTTCTGCACATTTTTACAATATTGCTTCAGGGGAGAGGTGCTCTGTCGGACGGGAGCTCGGCTGCCAACTGAGCTCCAGGGAGGAGATTGGTAAAAATAGGCGGAGCTTTGTACCAGCAAGCATTTAGGCAGCTCCAATTGGCTACCACAGGAGATTTCTTTTATAAAATCTGGACCTCACATAAACCCTTCATCTTATTTTCATAGTTGTTTCCCACTTCGAATAGACATGATTTTAAAACTAGACATGCTGCATCTCTGACTTTTGTTTTGCCATTACCTAAATCTAATGCACTTAAACAAACAGTTATGTATAGAGCCATTAGCTATTGGAATATATTGTCTTTTGATTTGAAAGTATTAGACCGTCATTATAAATTCAAGGTCGCTGTTAGAAATTGGTTATTGAGGAAAAGATCATTTAAAGGAAGAGAAGGTGTTTGTTCTTTAATTGGTTGTTAATTTGATTTTAATTTGATTTTATTTTAGTTTTGGTTTTATTTTGTTGTGTTTTGGTGTTGTTTGTTCTGTTGATTATGTTTTGTTGATATGTCGTGTTTGTTTGTTGGGCCCCAGGAAGACTAGTCTCTGCCTTGGCAGAGTCTAATGGGGACCCGTTAATAAAATAAAATAAATAAAAATTTAAGTATTTCTCAAACATGCATGAATGAGTCAATATAAAGCTCAAAAAAGTTAATTTAGCATAATACCCCCTCCCCCAAAAACATAACTTTGAAAAAAAGTATAAATGTATATTTTATTAAAATTTCGCGACCTATTGCTGTACCTCCCCCCATAATTGAAGACCTCTGTTTTAGACCAACAATCTCAGCTTGTCACTGAAAGTCAAAAGACAGGTAAAAACATTTGCATGTCTGTGCCTCTGTTAGCAAAATATTGTATGAATCACTGCGCAGACATTAGTGAACTTTTGAGAAAATATTCAACGGACGTACCTCTATGGCTGTTTAACTTTTTCATCTATTCAAGATGGATTCACGATTGCGTGAAAATTTTCTTTAAATGTTTAGCCATAACCGTTGTAGTCAACGTTGTTTGTCTGGTAGAAAATAAACCTATGAACCAATGGACAGATTGCATCTACAACTGGTTAAAAATTAAAGTTTTACTCATGCAGGATGCCCTTGCTGACACAACCACCAACCATCGAGTTACCACAACCCACATGTGTGGAGCAGAGAGCTGCCATCTAAAGTTGCCGAGCAGCTGTGGGGGGGTTTAAGAGCCTTGCTCATGGGCCCACCATGGGGTAAATGAGGTTGGAGGCAGATGTGGATGTTTTAGTGTTACCAATACGTGGTCATAGCTGAGCGTCACTCACAGCACATTATCTAAGCACGATATCTCACAACATGGCGTGACACAAAACAGCTCCAGCTCCATCACATTTAGTCAAAACTTTGACATGAAAAGCAGCGGGCGATATCCACGTCTTTAAAGAATGTTAGGTCTTTAACTTGTGTTATTTTTGCACACCCCAGACAGTTATTTTTATAAAAGTTACTTGCTTTGGCTGCAGACATTTTCCAGACAGTTGTCTGTGGTGAGAATCTGCTCCAGCCGCCGTCTCCAAATTAATGCTAAGGTCAACTAACAGTGATTGCTGGATAAATTCAGCTTCAGAGCTAGATAAATAATTGGAAAGGAACTCTTTTAGATCAACGCAGGCAGGGTGTTTTTTTGTCTGGGACAGATTTGTGTGTGTGTGTGGTGGGGGGGGAGATTAAACGCTGACACGTTGGAAGAGCTGCTAAGTGAGTTAGTTAAAATTATACAATGTACTTAACACCCGGCAGATGACTGACATCCCAGCTGAAACAATTACCGTAGGGACCGAGTGATGCCACATCTCGGTCAGGATCAGCGAATGAGACGGCTAAGCCGGAGTTGTAGCAACGTGCTGTCAACACTGCTGCTGAACACAAACTCAGGCGTTCAGTAAACAGCAGAAAGATGCTGCAAACTGTCTCGTCTGAACCCTCCATGTGCTTATGTAGAGTTTAAAGCTTCTGTTTTTGCCTCTTCCAAACACAGACTTTCAGATTATTAATTATAGCTCTTGTTTTTCTTACAGTTTTTTTTCTCTCTCTTCTCAGATGGACCCGGTGCAGAAGGCAGTGATCAACCACACCTTCGGAGTTCCACTGGTCAAGACAAAGCGGCCGATTATCTCTTGTAACGTCTGCCAGATTCGCTTCAACTCAGAGGTAGAGCCAAACAAGCATACACCACATAAAATCATTTTCTTATCCTATTAATTGTAGTCAAATATAAGATTGTTATATTTATCAATCCTTGTAATCAGGTTTGGGACTTTGCTTGTGTGGCCAAAAAAAGAGACATCATTATTGTTAATAAAACAACTGTTGGTTCCCATTAATCTGAACAATTTAGAGTCTATTATTCTACTAAATTATTATTTCAACATATTGAAAATATGGTGTTATATTGAACATATTAAATAATGTACATACAATCCTTGGTTTGGACCTGGAGTCTTTCTGTGAGGAGTTTGCATGTGCTCTTTGTGCCTGTGTGGGTTTTTATCCTGGTCCAAAAACATGCATGTTTCCCTTGCAAAAGAGATTTGTGATCTCAATGGGATTTTCCTGGGTAAAATAAACAATTATTCACAAGTAGAAATAAGAGAATTTCCATCCAAGACAACATCCCAGCATGTCCAGCCAAAGGTCAGGTTGTGCAACAAGAGAGATTGTGTAACCCGAGACCCACATCTGAGACTCTACAGGCCTCAGTTAGCATGCTTGTTGTTAAAATGCATGGAAGTTCAGAGGGTTTGCCAGGAAAACGCTTACTCTATTCCAAAAGGACATGGTTCCATGTTTTGAGGTTTGGATTTGAACGAACCAGAAGATTTCTGTTGGGCCACAGTGCAGAGCACCATGTGTGGTGACGACCAAACACAGCATGAGGTGTTGCAGGGCTCAGTGGTGGAGGGCTCATGATCTGGGCTTGTTTTGTAGCCACAAGAACAGATCAATTTGGACGTCCTGGAGTTAACCATGAACTTCTCTGTATGTCAAAAATCTTGTCAATTCTGAGGTAATTGTTAACAGAGACACTTGATCAATGTTGCAAGTAGAACAAATACACCTATATTTATTAATGTCAGAGTGCAAACCTGTGGCTGTGCTTATCCCACAGCTCCCTCAACTTTGGATTCAGCCAATGCACCTCTAGCTGCTAGCTCGCTAATCAGATAGCATTCAGCTGTGGAGATGTGAAAGATGTAATTTAATTTTTAAAAGTGGCAGAACCAAAGTGCATTTCTTATTGATTATGAATCAGATTGTATGAAGTGAAACACTTTGAGGAAAATAGGGTTGATTAAGAGTGCAAACTTGAATCAATTTTGTTTTCAGCAATATTACTTCAACATTATTTCAAGTTAGAACCACTTGAGATTTTACAAACTACAAAAAAACATCAGATAAACTTGGTTTCTCATACACTGGCTCTGCACAAATTCTTAGTTTTAATTAAATGAATTAAAATGTTGTTTTCCACTTTTTTAATTATTAATTTTAAAAGCTGGAAAGAGACAACATTTTTTTTAGTTCGTTTTTACTTTTACTGTACATAAAACCTTATTTAAAAAAAAACAAGGTTACATTTTTTCATCACAGTAACATGTTGTTTTCTCCACATTTTTCCCTGTGGAATTTAATGAAGAGCTCCCTCTGTTCTGGTTTGCTCTCCCAAAAGCAGCTAGTGACACAGAGGATGTTGTGCATTCCGCTGCTCCGTGTTTTGGCTCTTTCGACCCCACTGGAATTTATTTTAGAACGGTTTTAGAGTCAGTGGAAGTAACAATTACAGCAGCTAAATGCTCTGCAGCATAAACAATAATAAGTGGGACTATAGGCTCTCACATGTTGGGACACTCAACACAAACATGTCTGTGTGAGAACATTTTTTTAGCTAAATTTAACAATTTATAATTTGTTTTTTTTAGTTGCATGAAAGTCATCCATACATTTTCCATCTGTTAACCAGTGCTGAAGCAAAAACTCTTCTCCAGACAAACAGGATGGACACATGACAACTTCAGTCCTAAATGTCATGTGTGCAAAGTATAATTTGGGTGGGACTTAGTCCCATTTTGTAGTTCAGAATTGAGGGCCTGACTGTGCAACCATCCACAATACACAACATTAAGGAGTGGACCAATGCTATATATACACTGCAGATCTACAATCATGGTTTCTGTGTGGTCAGAGAGAGCAAGGCTGTAATCTTCTCTTTGAGTTTGCTTCTTTGTTTTTTTCCCACTGGCAACAGGAAACAGTTAAACATGTTTATATATGAAATACTTTGAGACCCGCAGCTATCGATCAAGTACCGGTCTGTTTAATTCAGCTGCACTGCTGGAAAAAAAAAAAAAAAGACAGAAACGTTGATAAAATATTTCACTACTTGAAATATTTGATATTTTCTGGGAAATGGTGCATTAATGATGACAACATTTATGAGGATTGCTTTACTGATGAAATATCCTGTTTGTACATTACACCAGACTGTTCAGCTCAGGGAAAAGTGACTTTAGACTAATGTAATTAACACTTAAAAAGGGGGTATTGTGTTTTTTCCAGACACATTTCATTTCTATACCACAATCAAGTAACTATATTACCTTGAGTTGTTATGAAAATGCTGTATATATCAAAATAAATTTGACTTTACATCAAAGTCAATCTAAACGCCTTGAAATCTGTAAGAATCTCCAAAAGATCTATAAATCCCCCATATCTTGATGGTTTATCTCAGTAACTAGATGACAATTAGAGATATTTTTTCAATAGCTGACTCAGGGCCTGACTATGCTCTTTGCAAGAACATAGTCAGGTGGATAGAAGAAAGAAGGGGTTTACCAATGATGTGAGATAATGTAATTGTTTAAAATCAATGTAACATCCCCACAAACAAGGCTCCAGGTTTTCCCATCTTTCAGCAGTGAAATGTTTCTCTAGGTGAAATAAAAGTTTATTTAAAAAAAAAAACAAGAAAAAAACTTCCCAGTCTATTGAGCCAGCTCGTAATTCTGTTAAAGTGTGAAAAATTAGGTGAGAAAAAGTGAACATAAAAAAAAAAAAAAGTGTCTCAGTCAGCGCGTGAAAAGTAGCTTGCCCTGCTGGAACCATAACTTTTACCTTTTTACCTTTTTCTCCTATGTTTTTTTTTTTTACAAGTGAGGTTTCTCTCTTTGTGCTAAAAGAACATTGCACCTTGTTTCATGGCACTGGTTCAGAAGAAAAAAAAGAAAAAAAAAACATTTTAGCTGTAATGCTTGCCTAGCTGAAGAGTGGTGTAACCTAATCACTCAGTTTATGACTTTCACATTTGTAGAACTCAACGTTCTGTAGATAAGCATAAATACTGAATATTTATGAGCCTTTAGACTCTCTCTCTCTCTCTCTCTCTCTCTCTCTCTCTCTCTCTCTCTCTCTCTCTCTCTCTCTCTCTCTCTCTCTCTCTCTGATGGATAACTTGCACATTCAGTTCCTGAAAGATTCCAGTTTAGGTTATGGAGGACTGCACCAACTCTGTGTCACTGTCACTGTCATTTCCAGCGTACAGAATAAAAAGAACCCATCAGCAAAACGCTTGGTTTTCCCTCATCTGGTTCAGCTGGGAATAACAGACTTCATCCGTACTGTCCAAGATCGACTCTCCGTCCACATTGTTTTCTTTTACATAAATGAAAATGTCAATGAATGAGAAAAAGGTAGTTTATACACTTTGAGAACTAATTTTGACTTCATTTTCCTTTTTATTTATTTAAGATTAGACCATGTCCTTAATGTCCACATTTGGTCTTTTTGGCATCTTTTGGTTAACTGGGTTGCTTCCATCAAAAAGCCTCTCCCACCTTCCTCTACACTCATTTCATTGCTTTTTTTCATTTAACCCATTTACTTTTTCTTACTGCATTTTTCATTTTTTTGGATTGCCTTTTCCCAAGCAGACTCCCCTTCCTTCTGTTTCTCCCACCCTCTCTCACACTGCATTATTTACAGTGTGGAAATGCCTAAAATTGCCTGCCACTACTTATTATAAGATGCATTCGTCAAGGGCATAGATTAGTGTCTGGCTCTGACAGCCCCAATGCATCTTGGGAAGCACATGAGGAGGGGACACAGAGGGGAAGGGCAGGAGCAGAAGATGAGGTGGGGAGGGTTCTGCGTCCCTCTAGTCCACGCTCTGTGTGGAGGCATGAGGTGTTAAACGCTGGGTTATGCAGAATAACCTTGGTGGCATGCTGCAATAATGACATCACAGTCTCTGTGGAGCTGCATCGCCTGACGTCACGGCTGCTGCAGCAGGAAGAGGCTGATATACATCTCTTATTTTTGTCCTTGTATCCTCACCGCTCTCCTCTTTTCTTCATGCGTCTCTGTTGCTTCCTTCTTCGTTCTCCCAGTCTCTGTAAAGCTCCAATCTAGCCTTTCCTCTCAAGTCTCTTTGTTCAGTTTAAACCCTTAACAGAAGCATCACAGACTGGTGTGATGCAGCTTTTCCTCTCGCTGGGATTTTTCTCTCTTATACATAATTCCTGTTTTTAGTGCAACATCTTAACAAATGTGTCTTTAGACACCGTGTCTTTTTTCATCTTTGCCCCTCATTTTCAACCCGCCTCATACTCAGATGCTCAGCAGCTGCTCCCTCTGACTTTGTGGAAGAGGGTTATGAGAACATATGTGGCCACTTTGCTATGCACTACCTTTCTTCATCTCTTCATCCTAATCCCCGGGCTTTGCTGGAGCAGCTCCTTAGGATCCCTTTGACAGTTCTCCATAATTTATAAGAAACAGGTGACCCGTCAACGCGCTGCAGTGCTTTTAAGGTTCCTCGTGCCAGCTCTTGTCCTGAATGCCACCAAACACTCACACAAAGCCTAGATAAACAACAAAGCTCAGTAACAGCCCTCATCACCCCCCTGCCAGCTTTGCCAAGCCAGGCTATCTCCACACTTGAGCCTGCGATCAGTGAGATGTTGTACCTGTCAGTCAAAATGTCCGAGCTCTCGGGGCAGCTGTCGGCTGCTCATCAAGGCAAAGTCACTGTAGACATTTAAAC